>CM021102.1:568269396-568441596 GCA_007115665.2 Sequoiadendron giganteum | reverse complement strand
TAGGGGTTGAAGGATTAAGGTTTAAGGGTTGAGAGTTGAGGGCTGAGGGTTGATAGATTATGAGGGTATAGGGGTTGAGGGATTAGGGTTTAAGGGTTGAGGGTTGAGGGTTGAGGGATTAAGAGGGTATAGGGGTTGAGGGATTAGGGTTTAAGGGTTTAAGAGGGTATAAGGGTTGAGGTTTGAGGGTTGAGGGATTAGGGTTTAAGGGTTGAGGGTTCAAGGATTAAGAGGGTATAGGGGTTGAGGGATTAGGGTTTAAGGGTTGAGGGTTGAGGGTATAGGGGTTGAGGATTAGGGTTTAGGGTTGAGATTGAGGGTTGGGGATTAGGTTTAAAGTTTGAGGTTGAGGATGAGGGATTAAGAGGGTATAAGGGATTGAGGATTAGGGTTTAGGTTTGAGGATTGAGGTTGAGGATTAAGAGGGATTAGGGTTTGAGGATTAGGAGTTTAAGGGTTTGAGGTTGAGGTTGAGGATTAAGGGTAGGGTTTGAGGATTAGGGTTTAGGGTTGAGGATTAAGAGGTTACTATAGGGTTGAAGTTAGGGTTTCCAGGGTTGAGGATTGAGGTTGAAGGAATAAGTATAAAGGGTTGAGGGTTTAGGGTTAAGGGATTAAGAGGGTATAGGGGTTGAGGGATTAGGGTTTAAGGATTGAGGGATTAGGGTTTAAGGGCTGAGGGATTAAGAGGGTATAGGGGTTGAGGGATTAGGGTTTAAGGGTTGAGGGTTGAGGGATTAAGAGGGTATAGGGATTGAGGGATTAGGGTTTAAGGGTTGAGGGTTGAGGGTTGAGGGATTAAGAGGGTATAGGGGTTGAGGGATTAGGTTTTTAGGGTTGAGGGTTGACGGATTAAGAGGGTATAGGGGTTGAGGGTTGAGGTTGAGGTTTAGGGATTAGAGGGTATAGGGATTGAAGGGATTAGGGTTTAAAGTTTGAGGATTAAGAGGGTATAGGGGTTGAGGGATTAGGGTTTAAGGGTTGAGGATTGAGGATTGAGGGATTAAGAGGCTATAAGGGTTGAGGGATTAGGGTTTAAGGGTTGAGGGTTGAGGGATGAGGGATTAAGAGGGTATAGGGATTGAGGGATTAGGGTTTAAGGGTTGAGGGATTAAGAGGGATTAGGGGTTGAGGGATTAGGGTTTAAGGGTTGAGGGATTAAGAGGGTTGAGAGATTAAGAGGGTATAGGGTTTGTGGGATTAGGGTTTAAGGGTTGAGGGATTAATAGGTTATAGGGGTTGAGGGATTAGGGTTTAAGGGTTGAGGATTGAGGGTTGAGGGATTAAGAGGCTATAGGGGTTGAGGGAATAGGGTATAGGGGTTGGGGAATTAGGGTTTAAGGGTTGAGGGATTAAGAGGGTATAGGGGTTGAGGGATTAGGTTTTAAGGGTTGAGGGTTTAAGGGTTGAGGATTGAGGATTGTTGAGGGATTAAGAGGCTATAGGGGTTGAGGGATTAGGGTTTAAGGGTTGAGGGTTGAGGGATGAGGGATTAAGAGGGTATAGGGATTGAGGGATTAGGGTTTAAAGGTTGAGGGATTAAGAGGGTATAGGGGTTGAGGGATTAGGGTTTAATCTCTCTATCTACCACTCTCCCGTCTCTCCCTCCCACTCTATCTCCCACTCTCTCCATCTCTCTTTCTCCCACTCTCCCCCTCTCTCCCTCCACTCTATCTCCCACTCTCTCCCTCTCTCTTTCTTCCACTCTCTCCTTCTCCCTCCCTTTCTATCTTCCACTCTCCCACTCTCCCCTCTCTCCCTCCCACTCTATCTCCCACTCTCTCCCTCTCTCTTTCTCCCACTCTCCCCCTCTCTCCCTCCACTCTATCTCCCACTCTCTCCCTCTCTCTTTCTTCCACTCTCTCCTTCTCCCTCCCTTTCTATCTTCCACTCTCCCCCTGTCTCACTCCCACTCTCTCAAAAACTCCTATACTCTAAAAAATACACTAAGAAAATTTCACATAACGAAGCGTTTTGTAGTCCACTAAAATGGTAAAAAAATCTATATACCCGTGATTTGAAGGCCCACAGTCTGCATATTCCCCTGGTTCTGCGCGTGCTCTGACAAAAAATGTCTTTTTGATGATGTTGTGAAGTGTGCAAGCATCTTTTTCACATTCCATCACCTTTTCCATGATCTTTTTACCACCTTTGCATGAAATAGCAGAGTTTCCTTGTTGAAAGACATATAATATCAATTGAAGTTTGAATTCCATTGAAAACTGATATACAATTGAAGTGTGGAAGGGAACAAGCTTTTGAACAAGTCAAATTGTTGTGGAGTTTGAAGAAAGAAGAAGCTAAGGCTACATAATTGGGTTGAACTCCTCCATTTGAAAGTCTAGTTTTTAAGGTATGTGAAGTCTTTACAAATTTTCTTTCATTCTATTATGGCTTGCTTTCATTTTTTGTTTGTCATTATAACCTTAGGTTGTCAATGCACATTTTAAATTACCAAATTATATACACAATTAGTTACACTTTCCAATTACCATCTTACACTTGCCAATTATAGAAATTCGAAACAATTCACCAAAATTCATCCTTTAAGACAACTCCAAGCCTCTCCCATTCATCTGAAGGGTCCAAACACCTTCCAATACCTCTGCACAAACTGATGCAGTACAAAGGAAGAAATCAACACCTTTCTTGACACATGCATTCAACTATATTTCCCTTCATAAAACATTTGATTCGTATACTCAAATTAGCATCAAGAGTTCCCAATTCCTTAAGGACCTTCAAAAAACCTTCAAAAATATTGAAAATAACTGATTACAATCAACTAGGTTCCTCAAAATATCAACCAATGATTATGTCATTCACAAGTTGTTTAGTTCTAGGTCTCAAAACAAGATAATTTCTAGGTCTTAGGACCTTACCCGCTCAACTAGGCTTCCAATACAAAAACCCCCATTTTTCAAAGCAAAGAGGGAGGGTTTATAGAAACTCCTATACCCAGGCCTTCCCAGACCATTCCAAAGCATCAAACATCTTCAAAATACCCTACACAAGGTCAAAAGTTCATTACATAGACCACTCCTTCAACAATTGATGGGGAGTCTTATCTTTCAAGAGCAATCTTGCTCTTCCCAAGACCTATTCTCTAGTCTTCCTAGGGTATTCCTCCCTACCCTACTCAGGGATCCCTCCTAAACCCCTCTCACCTCATAAGACTCTCCACCAATTTCAAATTCTTCACCATTGCTCTTAATTCACCACTAAGCTTTCGTGGGCTCCACACTGACCTAAAGTGTCCTAACCACTCCAGAGGCTAGGAAAGGGTATTCTCACTATCCCCTTGTTGATTTGACTCCTCACTGATCCATCTCATAGGATTCCTTCACCTTGTACCCATCGCTTTCTTGAAAAACCCAATTTTAGGCCTTGTAGCCTTTTGCCCAATTAAGCCTCCTAGAACCTGTTTTCTTGGCTTTTCTCAAAAAAAGTCTTAAAAATTCCCAAATATTTTTATAGATTCTTTCTAGTGGTACCCTAGGCTTTAATATTTACCATATTTTTAGTCCCTTTGGCATCTGTACATAGCAATTTCCTCATACCCCCTATTTTCAAGGGTTTCTAGGGTTCTCGCTCCTTTTTCCAACTTTGAGGGCTTCAATGACCTCCTCAACTCTCCTCCTTGCACACACATGTCTAGAATACATGTTCCTACACTCTCTTGCTCTTGATTGGCACAAACCATTCCATTTACAACTTTCTTTACTGCTGTCCTCTCCAAGCCACTAGCCAGAATGCACTCACACTCGCCTAGTTCTTGATGAATTCACCATCTCCCCTGCAAACCAAGATACCACACACCATATGTACACTATAAAAACAGTCCCCTACTTGATTCCAAGTGGCCATGGTAGCCTTTCCATGGGAATTCAAGTGGGGATCATTATTTCCAAAAACTGGCATTAACCGGCTATGAGACCAAACACTCTAAAAACTTGCAAAACATAAAGAAATTGAACTAAATGGTTAATATAATGCTTCACACAGTAATTAAGTGACACAATTGAAAGACTCAAAGCATTAGACATGTCCTTTCAATCCATTCTTGACTAGATGAAGGCACAAAAACATAAATTCAATGAAATTTGCACTCTTCCAACTCACAAATTCCCCTTCCAAAACTCCAAATCGTACAATAGATTTCTCACATGCTCAATTAGGGTTTTTCTGACCTTATATACATTTCTCCAATGTGCTAGGACCCTTCGGTCGGGCTTAGAGCATCATTAATGCCCTTTTCCCACTTTTAGGACAAATTGCCAAGTCTACATGGACTAATTTGCCTAATTTCATCATTCAGGCTTCTCCAAACTTCAAGGCTCTAGACTACCCTAAGTTTGCCTTAACTCACACATAAATGAAGCCTTCAATGACATATATTTTTCAATTATCTTGAATGGATACATTTTTTAGGAACTAATATTCATCTCATTACCATGGTACAGATAAAATTATCCACCATGCCGAAGAAAAAGACAGAGGAAACTAACAGACGAAGAGAACGAAACCTTGAAAGAAAAGGAGAGAGTTCAGGTGGCAGCATATCGTGAAAAGAAGAAATTGGAAACGATTGATGAAAACAACCCGATTGTAGAGGAACCTCAACCATCAAAAAGAGAACAGGAATTGGCAGCACAAAAGGCATGAATGCAGAAGCATCGTCGTAAGACAGATTCAGATATCGTAGTTGGAGACACACCCTCTACGACAAGTGAATATGAAGGGACACCATTAAGCAAAAGTGAATGTGGAGGGACACCATCTAGCACAAGTGAATATGGATGGACACCATCTACTACAAGTGAATATGGAGGGACACCGTTTACCGCAAGTGAATATTGTTGGACACCATCCAACACATTTCAAGTTGAGAGTACATCATCACTCAAAATTGACGAAGAAGGTATGCCATCATTCCCATGTGAACCTCAAGGTATGTCTTCTTCTCCACCCTCGATCGAAGGTATGAAATCTAGCCCACCTCAATTAAATATTGATGAAATTCCTAATGTTGAGAGGTATGTACCTAGGAGAACACCACCAAAAATTTTGCGTAGAAAGCCAAAGTATTTGATTAATATTGATGATGATATTTTGCAGCACATGGAAGGTAAGATTTCAACACGCACTTGTAGAAGATATGCTGAAGGGATTTGGGAATGATTCTTTGAAAGGCTAAATGAGACTGCAAGATGTCAACTATTTGTTGAAATGATGCGGGGTGCAAAGTATAGGAACATCATGAAGACTCTTGGGTTGAGAACATCGAATGCATCGAGTGAAGACACTATTGTGAAGAATCTAATGGATGCTTATGAGAGTGTGGGTAAGACCTCACGCTCAAAGGATAGTAATGTCACCCGACGTGTCATTACATCGACTTTGGTAAGTTGTCAAACAAAGAGAGCTCGCCTAATTAAAAAAGACTAGTGAAAAAATGGGAATTAGTAGAAAGACTTTATCAAGAGCCATTCAAAGAAGACAAAGAATTGAGGGCAATGATACAAATGAATTATGGGCATTCTTGGGGAGACTATCACGAAAAGATAAAGAAGTTGTCAAAGCCTTGAGAACACTAATTGAAGAGTATTGGAAGAATAACACAAGGCCATCTCCGAATCAAAGGGATGTGGTAAGAAGGAGAATCGGTAGTCGGAATCGTGAGCCACATCCAAAGCATTTTTTGGATATGACTCAAACCCAATTTTTTCGGAAATTTAAAAATGATTATCCTAAAATTAGTATTTCTCAAAGATTTTTTGAACTACTTAAACCTTTTTATGTCAAGATAAATCACACATGCACTACTTGTTGTTGTAGACTACATATTGAATTTTCTAACCATTACGATGTTTATCGTTCTATATGTTTAGATTTGCATACTAACGATGTTTTGCAAGATTGTGACATAGAAGCCCCACCAAAATCTTCAAGAGAGTTCTTATCAAAAAATTTATGTGAAATAGAGGATGGCCATATATTCTATAGGACAACATGCTTGGATGGTTCATGCGAGCGTTGTGGTGGCTTCCGGTGTATGCCAGCATGTCAACATATGGAAAGCACATATGAGGTGCACCGAAAACTAGTAGAGTTCGAGAAGTATAAAACAGTGGCATATGCTACAAAAGATGGGTCTCAAGCAAAAAGGTGTGATTTGGTTATTGAGAAGATTCTAGTGTATAAATTTATGACCACATTTCGTGACAATATACTATCTGAGTATGCAATGCATACCCATAGAGCCCGATGGTTGGACACGTAGTTCAAGCTATGCAAGAACACCTTTCCAATTGGAAGTATAGTATCCGTGGTTGACTTTGCAGAGAACTACACTCTACAACCACAACATGAGGTGCAGTCATAGTATTACAACTCCACACAAGTTTCGATATTTGTGCACATAGCATTCATTCATGCATCTAATAGTACAGATGAGAAAAGGAAGGTATTGAGGGAGTACCACTTTTACATTAGTGATGATCACACACATTCTCCAGAGTTCTTGTAAGGTTGCTTCTAGATGTTCTACAGTGGTTTGGCTCAGAGGGGCATAGAATACGATCAACATATAATATGATCTAATAACTGTGCAACACAGTTCAAGAACTCGCGCATGTTCTACTGGTTCTGTAGGTTGCATGTCATTACAGGTGTTCAACATATGTGGAACTTTTGTGAGGCTGGACATGGAAAGGGGGAGCATGATGGTGCAGGAGCATGCATGAAAAGAGCATTAGCACATGAAGAGTTAAAGTATAAAGACAGTGCAAAGTTGACAGATGCAAAATCAATCGTCGAGTGGTGTAATGCTTTGATGGGTCCAGGTAATGAAGGTACGTCTTCAGTTTGTAGATTTTTTTGGTTGATGGATGATACTAACATTGCACCATATGAAGACTATTGTACACTAATAGGATCGAGTGAGGTACACTCTTTCCTTAGCTCAAATACAGGTTCATGGAGTATCGATACACGAAAGATGGCATGCTTTTGTTCTTCATGTACAATGCAATACTGGAATAATTGTGAGTCAGGGGAGTGGGTTGACAAATGGTTCACAAGTTATCTTAGCCCACTTCACACGTATCGCCCTCCAACAACATTGGAACTGACATAGATAGAATCATCGGTGAACTTTGACCACATATTAGATCTAGTTCAACGAGGTGATATATCTACTTTCTTAGTTGTTGAAATTTCATATCGTTAGATCTTACTTTGTACTGTATTCGTAATGTTGACAAATTTCAAGAGATTTTTTGCACATCAATGTAGGGCATTTTTATGCAGTTATTGCAGATGAAGACAATGAAGAGGGAATAGACTATTACTTGTGTTGTTGTGTTGAGACAAAAAAGAAATTGGAGGCCCCAATTATAGATGGAGAAAACATCGAATACCCTACAGGGTCAGTTGTGGTTACTGGAACATGGCTTAAAAGGTACCCACATTCAAGTGTTAAACATTGGCTATTTCAGGACTTTGACATGCATCGTAAGATTCTTCATTACTCGAACCTTGTCATGGCATCCAATGTTCATTTGACCAAATATGGGGGTAGACCTTTGAACAAGACATTATGGAAGGTCCGTGAGTCTGACCATGAGGCAATACTTGACACAATAAAGAGTAGAGCAGACCCGGATGGTTTATTGGATTAATTTGTAAGTATATGCACATTGGTTCTTATTAATTTATACATGTATGCAAATTAATTTGTTTGATGCCAATGCTATCATCTTCTTTTACAGTGATTGGTGTCCCCTTGCAAAAAATGCATATATATGAGTCATCCAAGAGAATGTCAACCAGAAAAGCAATGCAACATCCTTATTTTGATGCCTGCATGCAACATCTATAAGTGCCTTCCATCTATTTTTATTTCATTTCCGTTTTGGATGCTCCTTATTTTTCTCTTTTACTTTACATATTTGTAAGTAAACTACTAAGGGTTGATTGATCTTTCGTTGCAGAAAATGCTGATTTAAGAGCCATTGAAAAGAAAATCTCAACCAAAAAAGCAATGCAACATACTTATTTTGATGATTTTAACAAATCTCAATTTTGATTTCAAGCCATTGTAAGAGAGCATGTGAAGCTTAGGGAGGGAATCTCAAGTTACTCATTTGAAGTTAACCTCGTGATGAGCACCTATGATGTAGACATTTAAAGAGAATCTTGAATGTATGAATGACATTGTAAAAGATCTGAGAGAACGAAGTGCCAGAGGCATTGTAATAAGATTTAATTACATAATGAGATATACTCAAATATTTTTTAAGGTTGAAGCTCATGTTTGGTGTAGTAGCACCTTGTTCTGTAAATGCCTTGAGTAGGAAAATTTGCAAACTTTGAATTGTGAAATGTAAACAATGTGAAAAAGGTCATATAAAGGTCATGTAAACAATTTGTACACATTTTTCTGCAACTCGTGTGACCAAGCGGATTGTTCGAACACGTCTGAATAGGTATGTTTACGCTAGGCATGGTCTCTTTTCGCATCGAAACACGTGGAATCGCTCCGAGCTATGTTCCACCGGATCGATCCCTTAAGGGTCCAAAGTGCAAAATGGCTGCAAACTTTAGCAGGTATGTAATCGGATACCGTGACAGTTAGAAACTTCTCGTCTGATCCTACAAAAAGGTGTTGGGCCCTTCTAGAAAAACCTCTCTCAGTTTTGGCTATCTTGGAGTGGTTTTCTCATGGCGGCGGATTTTCACTTGATGGAAAAGGTGTCAAATTCAAGCAGTGCAAAGTTACAAAGTAGTGCAACTTTCGCTCTACAACTCGTGTGACCAAGCAGACTGTTCCAACACGTCTAAATAGGTATTTTTACGCTAGGCACGGTTCTCTTTCACACTGAAACACGTGGAATCGCTCCGAGCTATGTTCCACCGAATAGATCCCTTAAGGGTCCAAAGTGCAAAATGGCTGCAAACTTCAGCATGCTAGTACTCAGATATCGTGACACTTAGAAAATTCTTGTCTAATCCTACAGAAAGGTATTGGGCCCCTCTAGAAAAACCTCTCTCATTTTTGGCTATCTTGGAGTGGTTTTCTCATGGCGGTGGATTTTCACTTGATGGAAAAGGTGTCAAATTCAAGTAGTGCAAAGTTGCAAAGTGGTGCAACTCTCGCTCTGCAACTCGTGTGACCAAGCAGACTATTCCAACACGTTCAAATAGGTATTTTTACACTAGGCACGGTCCTCTTTCACACCGAAACACATGGAATCGCTCTGAGCTATGTTCCACCGGATCGATCCCTTAAGGGTCCAAAGTGCAAAATGGTTGCAAACTTCAGCATGCTAGTACTCGGATACCGTGACACTTATAAACTTCTCGTCTGATCCTACAGAAAGGCATTGGGCCCCTCTAGAAAAATATCTCTCGGTTTTGGCTATCTTGGAGTGGGTTTATCATGGCGGTTGATTTTCACTTGATGGAAAAGGTGTCAAATTCAAGCAGTGCAAAGTTGCAAAGTGGTGCAACTTTCGCTCTGCAACTCGTGTGACCAAGCGGATTGTTCGAACATGTCCGAATAGGTATTTTTATGCTAGGCATGGTCTTTTTTCACACCGAAACACATGGAATCGATCCCTTAAGGGTCCAAAATGCAAAATGGCTGCAAACTTCAGCAGGTATGTAATCGGATATCGTGATACTTAGAAACTTCTCATCTGATCCTACAAAAAGGTGTTGGGCCCCTCTAGACAAACCTCTCTTAGTTTTGGCTATCTTGGAGTGGTTTTCTTATGGCGGCGGATTTTCACTTGATGGAAAAGGTGTCAAATTCAAGCAGTGCAAAGTTACAAAGTGGTGCAACTTTCGCTCTGCAACTCGTGTGACCAAGCGGACTATTCCAACATGTCTAAATAGGTATTTTTACACTAGACACGGTTCTCTTTCGCACCGAAACACGTGGAATCGCTCCGAGCTATGTTCCACCGGATAGATCCCTTAAGGGTCCAAAGTGCAAAATGGCTGCAAACTTCAGCATGCTAGTACTTAGATACCATGACACTTAGAAACTTCTTGTCTGATCCTACAGAAAGGTGTTGGGCCCCTCTAGAAAAACCTCTTGCGGTTTTGGCTATCTTGGAGTGGTTTTCTCATGGCGGTGGATTTTCACTTGATGGAAAAGGTGTCAAATTCAAGCAGTGCAAATTTCGCTCTGCAACTCGTGTGACAAAGCAGACTATTCCAACATGTCCGAATAGGTATTTTTACGCTAGGCACAGTCCTCTTTTGCACCGAAACACGTGGAATTGCTCTGAGCTATGTTCCACTGGATCGATCCCTTAAGGGTCCAAAGTGCAAAATGGCTGCAAACTTCAACATGATATTAATCAAATGTCGTGATGCTTAGAAAATTTTCATCCAATCCTATAGGATCATGTTGAGCCTGTCTACAAAAACCTCTCTCGGTTTTGGCTATCTCGGAGTGGTTTTCCAGTGGTGGCGGATTTTCACTTGATGGAAAAAGCATCAAATGCAAGCAGTGGAAAGTTGCAGAGTGGTGCAACTTTCATTCTGCAACTTGTGTGACCAAACAGACTATTCCAACACATCCAAATAGGTATGTTTATGCTAGGCATGGTCATCTTTTACATTGAAACACGTGGAATCACTCTGAGCTATGTTCCACCAGATCGATCCCTTAGGTTGGAGGAGTCTTAAGTTGCAAATTCGTAAGTTGCTTAACGCAACAAATTTGAAATGATATTGAATGGCCCACTTAGCACTCATTGCATCTAAGTGATGCTCATAGAGGTGAGGCACTAGGCCTTCCCGGGAGGTCACCCATTCCAATATACTCTAGCTCAAGTGCTTAACCACAAAGTTTTTTTCCCAAGAAGGCACGGTGGAAAAGGCAGAATCCACTGTACTTTTGATGAGTGGAAAGGAATTCCTAAGAGACATGAAGGAGGAAGAAGGAGTTGTCTATGCAATCATGTTGAAGCCAAAGGAGGAGGAGTCACCTAGTCGGCTACCTATGACAGCAGAGGTGAAGCAACTGTTGGATCAGTTCAGGGATATCATTTGTGAAGGCACACCAACTACACTACCACGTAAGAGGGAAATTAGTCATCAAATTGACTTTGTACCAAGAGCAACATTGCCTTACAAGGAGATAGCAAGGCAAGATCAAGAACTTTTGGACCAAGGGTTGATTAGGAAAACCATAAGCCCATGTGTTGTTCCAGTGGTGTTGGCACCTAAGAGGCTACTTGGATAGCAGAAAGTGACTTTAAGAAGCATGGAATTAGTGAGGAACTCTTGACACCACAGGTTCCTTAACTTCTTTGTTGCAGGGGAGAGAATGGTGCAGGAGCACCTTAAGGTCTTTTGGAGAGATCTTTGCAATTTTGGCTTGTAGGTGGTTCTAGCCAACCATCAAGGGAATAAGGACTATGATGTAAAGTCCCAAGAGTGTTTTTGATGAGTGAATTGGAAATAGGTGATGTAAGATGGGGTTGGATGGAACACTCACTGTTCCATGCTCTAGGTCTCACCTTGGCAATCCCCTATGGTGGCACTCTCCACCACCTTCACCTATAGGTCCTATCTCAGGTATAGGTACCCCTGGTTCTACTAGCCATCCCCACTTTCATCCAAGTTCACAACTACCAAACCAAACTTGGTGCTTTGCCACTATCTCACCCTTGACCCTTAATCTTCCCTAAAGGTCAAACACTCTCAACACTCAGTTAGATCCTTGTAGGGGTGTAGAGATGCGAAATCATGCTTCTTAGCATCCTATTAGGGTTGTTGAACAACCACTAGGCTCCATTTCTCCATCGCTCCCTCCAAACCCTCACCTAGGGTTAAAAAGGCTACAAGCCTAGAGCCCTAACTCAAGAAAAGTGGATGTTTCTCAAAACTTTACCAAAGTACCCAAAAACTTCCTTATGGTTTCTTGGTCCTGATACCAAGTTCTTCAAGATTTTCAAGGTCTTAGTCCTTGTCTTTTTGTACACAGGCTCATTCATCAATTTAGCAAATATAGGGTCTTTTTGTCAACTCTTGGCCACCCGGGTGAACTGTCATGGAGTTCTTCCATCAAATGGATTGGCGTAGCCTCTTAACTATTACCAGAACTCTATAGGGCCTCCTTCCACCTTTCTACCATGGGGTTTAGCATGGAGAGGTCTTCCCTGCAAGTGAGGTGCTTCCCACCCCTTGACTTTCCTAGCCGGGCACTGTTTAGCTCGCCTAGGAAAGGTCTTCTTTCATACACACTTGACCCCTAATGACTCCTAACACTAATAAAAGTACAGGAATAGAGCCTAGCCACTATTTCCAAGAGCCCATACACCAGGTATAGGGGAAAGGTGGACTAGAACTCCATTTATTACAGCTTGCTAGGCAGAATAACCCAAAAACAAGAACCTGGAGAACTGAAATCAGAAACTTGAACGATGAAACAACCAGTTATTTACCAACCAACACTTTGAGATCAACTAAACTACATTCCACACGTATTCCAATTCCTGGTTATGCCATTAACACACTGCCAAGATCTCAAACACAGGAAATTAAGCAATTACTCCTACTATTCTTCTTTCTCCTTCATGAAAAATTCAAAATTACAAAACTTCAAATGCCTTCCAACCTTTCACACAGGTCGAGGCAATCCTTAAAAAGGTTCAAAAAGTGGTTACCCTTCCCCTTGGTCAGACATAACCACCACATTAAGCCAAAATTGCACATATGCAAAATTTTGGGCTTTATTTCCAATTACTAGAAACTACCAAACATGAGTGTCTAAACTCACAACTCTTCAACTCCTGATAGCTCCTGACCAAGACATTTTTAAGTCTCTTCCACAATTTCAATGGTCAACATGACCTTATCACATTTAAAAAAAACCTTAACAAAGCTTTCCTATTCCTAGTGTTTCCTAGGTGTTCTTCTAGGTGCTCTTGAACCAATAGGTTTGTTAGGGGCTTGCGGTTTGGGTAAGTCTTGGTCACTGTGAGCATTTTGAGCAATGTTGCCTTGGCTATTTGTCCTAAAAGTTGGAAAATGGCATTAATGATGCTCTAAGCCCGACCCAAGGGTCCTAGCACATGGGAGAAAGGTATATAAGGTCAAAAAAACCCTAATACCTAGGTTGGAGGATTGTTTTCATGAATTGAGACTTGGAGAGTACATTTTTGTGATTGGAAGAGTGCAAATTTCATTGAATTTCTGTTTTTGTGCCTTCATCCAGTCAAGAATGGATTGAAAGGACTTATATGATGCTTTGAGTCTTCCATTTGTGTCACTTAATTACCTTGTGTAGCATTAGATTATTCATCTAGACCGACTGGTTATCTTTTTGCAAGTTTTTGGTGTTCTTGGTCTCATTGCTGGTTTAGGCCAGTTTTTTGAATAATGAGTCCCACTTGACTTCCCATGGCTTTCCTCTCATGGCCACTTGGAATAAAGTTGGGGATTGTGTAAATATTGTACATATAGGTTTTGGGGTCTTGTTTTGCAAGGAAGGTGATGAAATCATCAAGCACTAAGCGAGTGCAAGTGCATTCTGGCTAGTAGCTTGGAGAGGACAGCAGCAAGGAGAGTTGCTAAATGGATTGGTTTGTGCCAATCAAGAGTATGGGAGTGTAGGCACATGTATCTCAGTCATGTGTGTGCCAGGAGGAGAGTTGATGAGGTCGTTGAAGCCGTCAAAGAAGGGAAAAGAGCCAAAAACCCTAGGAACCCTTGAAAATAGGGGGTTTGAGGACAATCATATGTACGGACACTTGTAAGACCTAAGGCCTGGTAAATCTTGGAGCCTTGATGGTCAAAAGAAAGAATCTACAAAAACATTTGGGGGTTGTTAAGACTGTTTGTGAGAAAATTCAAGAAAACGGGTTCTAGGAGGCCAAATTGGGGCAGAAGGCTACAAGGCCTGAAATTGAGTTTTTCAAGAAAGCGATGGGTAAAAAGTGAAAGAATCCTATGAGATGGATCAGTGAGGAGTCAAATCAACAAGGGGATAGTGAGAATACCCTTTCCTAGCCCCTGGAGTGGTTAGGACACTTTGGGTCAGTGTGGAGCCCAAGGAAGCTTAGTGGTGGATTGGGAGTGATGGAGAAGAATTTGAAATTGGTGGAGACTCTTACATGGTGAGAGGGGTTTAGGAGTGATCCATTAGTAGGGTAGAGAGGAATACCCTAGGAAGACCAGATAATAGGTCTTGGGAAGAGCAAGAGTGCTCTTGAGGGATAAATGGTTTGTTTGGAAACAAGGATGGGTTCTCTCTTCATCGACATATACATTATTCCTCGATGTGTTCACACCAGTGTTACAAGACTAGGACTCGCCTCAGACTTGACAAGCCATTTTTTGACTTGGACTCGGGCTCGGAGCCCAGACTCGACAAATAGAAAAACCTAAGAAATTCAAAGATTTGTAAGGATTTAAAACTTGTTTCATGCACCCTTTAATAAATAAACCTTAAAGACACAATAGCATCATCAAATAGAAATTACTATGATCCCATACACAAACATACATCAATCACATAAGTATAAGCACAAATTTTAGCTGAAGGAAATAACACATTTAGATATATAGATATTGTGATATTGCTATCAGGATTCAATCGTGTAATTTTACAAGTCAAACTCATTGACCCATGATTCATCAGTAGTGGTTCACAAGAACCCATCTCTCATGATAATGAATGGTTCATAAGGAGGAAGATAAATCTTCATACATTTCTTCTATCACAAATGAGATAAGTGCTTGGTTTTAGGAAGGTCATGAGACAACCATTAATGGGGAGTGGATACATGAAGAACTGATGGAGAATGATAATGGCTTCAGACCTGCTATAAAGGAATTTTTTTTTCGTTTCAATGATGCAAGAGGTTTTTGGTTTCACTACCAAAATGAGCCTACAAAGAATGCATGTGAAACTCCTTTTGACCTTGAGGGTGTACTTACTCCATCTCAAGGATCATGCATTGAGGATGACATAGATCAATGCTAGGGCTAACCAATTAATAATTATACACGTGAATAAGTCAAACATGTACATGTCAATAAGGGAACTACAAGTACTCATAAACACGTAAGCCTCAAAAAATATACACACGAATACATAGTATACACAAATTAAAACAAAGTATATGCACGAATACAAGGTATATGCATGAAAACATGTAAGCCACAAAGTATACACTCGAATGCACGTAAGTCACAAAGTATACACGTAAGTTGTAAAGTATACACTTGAATATACGTAACTCATATCTATTGAACCATCAATTTAGAATGCAAATATGGACAGGCATCGAAAAAAGATATTTGTATTAACCAAATAGCCATGTAGGCATACATAAATATATGTCGATATAAGTATGAAATATATGTACAAAATAGCCATGTAGGCTTACGAGAATGCCATCTAGGCATACAATGTCAAATATGTCCAATAAAAAATATGTACAAAACTGCCATGCAGGCATACAATAAAGGACTCTGGAATCAAAAGTCATTGCTCTCCATGCCCAGGAAATAAAATCTTTCCCTTTCCTTTTCGCTCAGATGGCGATAGGTCTATCACTCATTTTTTCCGTGCTCGTGGAGTGCTCTTGCTACTCCTAGGGTTTAGTTCATGGTGAAGTTTTAACTATTACAATAAGAAGTAAAGACATGAATATATAGAAATTATATTATAAAAAATGATATATTTGACAAAATAATCACTTACAGCCATCTCACGATCTCTTTCCATGAGGGAAATATCCTCATGCCCATGCTCAGGCGTGCTCAAGCCCTGTATAAACCATGCAAATAGACAAAAACTACATGAATCAATAATGGTTTGATTTCTCACTAACTAACATCTATAACAACAAATGTAAATTAAAATTTACTAATTTGCCTCATACCTCTTCTGTCAGAGCCATTGAGGATTGTATAGCAAATGTCACACCAATATCCATTGCCCTCGTCACATTCGAAGGTGTATCATCTCGCAACAACTGAAAATAAAACAACAAATTATTCAACGCAATCAACGGTGTGCATGCATAAACTACACAAATCTATTAAGTACTTCATTCATTAGTTAAACTCTTTATTCTATTACCTGCGTGAAGGTTTGAGTAAATCCACTGCCACTAGGAAGTGTTCCATCAAAACCTCCAATATTAGTCTGTTCAACATCCAAAATTGCATATTAAATTACCATTCATAAAACAATGCCATTAATATGATATAAACTTATAATTGTTTACTAGTTACATACCCTAGCGATAGGTGTACTGCAAAAATAGGTTGGTGGGGGGGCGGTGTATCCAGTCTCAACACTGTGACCCTGCAATTTTATTAAAATCATAATTTTTTTTTAGTTAATCTTGCATTTCAAAATCGAAATTTAATAAATTAAATTCAATGAACACATGCACTAACTTTTACCTGACTATCAATGCCATATGCCTCATGAAAAATGTCAGCTGCCCTCTCCATCTCCATAGCTGCAGATGGATCCTACGTACCAGTCTCCTGAGGGTCGGTGGGGTCATGTGAACAAGTAGCCCCGCAAGATTGACACACATGTGTTTGAAGACCACCACTAGAAGACTCCCCTGGATGGCACTGTAGAATAGGGCTGGTATGATGGATGACACTTTGGGTCAAAGTGTTGATTGCTTGCAATGTCTCTACGTCAACACTTTCCTTCATGATAGAAGGCATAACAATGTGCTCATGAGGTGGCCTAGCAAGAGCTCGTCTACCTTGCTGCGTAGGATCCGGCTATGCACCAGGTCTATCCTGAGCTGACCCCTCACCTCTCCCCTAGAAATCCCTCATATCAAAATAATTTGGGATTTTGTTCAATATGAACTCACTATATAGTTTCCTAAGGAAATATTGCGGGACCTCGCAATTGTTACACGGTGGGTAATCGAAGACCATGTACCACCTATCATAAAATCGCTCCTTCATTTGTTGGTGGTGGCACCAATGGATAGAAAACCTCTTCGCATTGAGGGTAAGATTTTGATTTGTGCGTGGGTCAGTGAATAATGAACACAAATCACCTTTTGTTATTTTTAAGTCTTTCACATCCTTGTATGATAGTTTGTTTGCATAATACTCCCTAGCTACTTGCCTCCTATCTTCCCATCCAGTTATTTGTTTGCTAATTGAATCTATGTTTTTTAACATATCTTTCAATGAATTTGCTAGGGTCACTCTTTATGTGCTTGAACCATTTGGATCACTCAACCTATTGATCAAATCCTCAATTTGTTTTTTGTTGTTCTCGATTTCACTCATTAAATTTTGTTGAGTGCCAGGAGGGGGTTGAGTGATTGGTGGAGGAGGTTGATGTTGTGGTTGATTTTGATCTTGAGGATTTGGTTGGTCCTCCTGTTGAGGATTTTGAGGGTTTGCAAGTTGATTTGCATCTCCTAAAAATTAAAATAAATAGATATCAAATTCAACCTAAAACTAACAAATTCAAAACAAAAAGCATAGAATCCTTACCTCTTACAACTCCTTGTCGTCGTGGCGCCATCGTTGTGAAGAAATTCAGATTTTTGGTGAAGAATTCTTCTCCTAGAACGCGAGCGCGATATTTGGGGTTTTTGGCTGCGGGTGGAGCAAAAAAACCAGTCGAAATGCAAATGAGAGATTTGCATTTATTTTTTTGCTTTTAACAAAAGATAACGCGAGCTCGTTATAATGTGCTCGTGTTATGTCTTTGCACTTGTGGCCAAAGGGAACTTGCCTAGGTTTAACGAAAGACATAACACGCTCGTGTTATGGATTTCAAGTTTTTTTTTTAGGGTGTCCACAGAATTGCTACCTATTTCCATGTACCCACCCTCCTGTATCATGTATAATTCTCATATCCTCCTATGACAGCCATGTGATGGACTCTCAAAGGAAACAAAATTGTCTCCCATCGAGATGTTGTCGAGCTCAAGGAGGAACCTAAAAAAAAATACATAAAATAATCCTAAATTTATCAATAAAAAAAACTAGGGTTTCTCTAATGGGTTGACCTCACAATGCAATGGTTAAGTTGCAAGTGTAGCAATTGGGATGTCTAAGGCTTGAATCCCACGGTGGATAGTGGGATTTCCATAGGGAGAAAGCGGTCATGGGGTCAACGGAGGCAGCAACGATGGTGGATATGGTGGTAATGGCAGTGGTAGTGGATATGGTGATAACAACAATGGTTAAGGTTGTGGTGGCAGTGGTGGTTATGGAGATATCAGGGATGAGGTCTCTCATATGTGGCCTCACTAGTTCATAGCTCCAGTCAAAAGTGTAGGGTATGGTGACGACAACAGTGGTTAAGGTGGTGGTGTCAGCGGTGGTTATGGAGATATTGAGGATGAGGTCTCTCGTATGTGGCCTCACTGGTTCATAGCTCCAGTAAAAAGTGTAGGGTGTTTCCCCTTAGTAGTGATTTATCGAACAAAAAAAACACTATGGTTGCTCTAAGATGCTTTGTGGCCAATATGGACACTTATGCCATTTTTGGATGGGGGTCTTGGACACTTTAGACAATTATGGACACTTTGCACCGGCAATGGATGCTTTGCGCCAAAAATGGACACTTTGTGCCAATTTTTCCTAGGGTCCTAAAAAATACTAAAAATATGTGAAAAAGTATAGTAAATGCATGAAAACAAAGAAAAATCAGAACAAAGGCCACTCACGATGTGACGAAGTGTGCCTCGTGCCACCTCATCACAAACAACATCAAGTCTGAGAGGCCTGTAGGTTTATCGGCTCAACATCTTGGATCACTCCACAACAAGGTAATTTGCAAGAAGGTAAATGCCAAATGATAGTAAAAAGTTTCATTTTCATTTGTATATACTAAACCCTATTAAATAAATCTTATTTAATTTTAAGGGCATTTTATTCAAATTAGCATATTGGGGGCTAGAGGACTCCATTTTCAATGTCATTTGTTGCATTGGATTTGTAATTCCGCTCATAATCTCTCCAAATGTCTATCATTATGTGGTATGGTACTTGGAAATACCCTATGGTATGACTTAAGTAATTCGATGTGGTTTTGTATTCACCCTGATTCCACCTCCATAAAGCAAGTGGAATCAAAGGGCATACATCTACCCTTGAATTTGATTCTTCGTAGAAGTTTGATAAGAGGATTTTTTGAACGACTAAAAAGCCTGTGTTGCAGGATGTAGTCCTTAACATTGTGGTTTTTTAGGTAACTATAGTTGGGGCTTCATTCTCCCTAATAAATCCATATGAGTATCTTTTTTATAGAATTTATTTCCTTTAGCTTGCATATGCATGTAGTATCATATGGCCACTAAAGTGGGGGCTAAATGTGGTTTCAGAAAAAGTATCCCTTTTCCACACTTAATTTGGGAATAATTAATATTAAAATGAGCCTAATATTGCCTTAATTTAGTGTTGTAATATATTTTTCATATTCACATTGAGCTTAGGGCCCTTTTAAATTAAAGGGACTTAATTGTGCCTTATTTAGGGTGTTGTAAGGTGTACCTTAACACTTTCACACTAATCTAGGGCTTTATTAATTGATTGAGGTTAATTTTCCTTAATTGGCCCCTTTAATTCAAATCCAAGCCTAATTAAATGTAATTTTTGAGGGAAAAAACTTGACATTCATAAATTCCATTACACAACACTTAACTTTGGAAGATGTGTGTCCTAGGTAAGTGACTATGTCGCAAAAAAATCTATCCTTGGACATTTTTACAGCCATTTGAATCTTTCTTGTGGATTTTGGCCTAGTCTTGCCTAGATTTAATATTGTAATGTGGCCAAAACATTCACATTAGGTCCTGGACCTTTGTAAATAAATAAGAATTCTATGGTGTCTTGTAAAAGTGTTGTAACACACTTTCACACTTTTCTAGGACCTTTTCAACATATTTCACTTAAGTAACCTCTTTTTATCACTTACCAAGCCTTATTTCAAAGCATTGTAAGGAGTTTTAACAAACTTTCACACTTTTTTAGGCTTTTCATCAATAATTACACCTTTCTTATGCCTTAAATGGCCCCATTATGCACTTACATGCCTTATTTAAGTGTCTTTTTGAGAATAAACCCGATAAACATCATTTAATACATCTTAATCCCCGACACCCACTTAAATTGCCTAAGTGGGACCAAGTTGCCACTTGGGGCGACTTAGTCCCATTTGGCTCAAAAATCAAAATTATTTCAAAATTCTAGTGGGTTTTTATTCTCTAAGACCTAAGGTCAGCCTGTGATGTGGTATTTTTAGGAATTAGGGCATAATTGTGTATAAATATATGGTTTTCCACTCATTTTGGGGCCTTCTACCTTCTTCTTCTCTCATTACTCATTCGTCATTCATTATTCTTCTCAAAAAAGCTAGGGTTTTGGCATTCTATGTCATCTAGAAGCATTCAAGGGCAAATTCTTCAACCATTGCTATATTAATTTAAGATCTATCATCATGGCAAGTTTATAATTCCTTCATTGAACATGTTCATGTTTCATATTATTTCTTCATTTGGTTTAATTACCTAAAAAGGGGTTTGACCAAGGCTAACCCCCATGCCCTAACATTGAAAATTTCTCTTTTCTTTCCTTGTGTGTTTGCAGATTTAGGTACCTTGAAGGCTTGGAGATCACTGAAGAATAGATTGAAAACTTGTGTTTGCAGATTTAGGTACCTTGAAGGCTTGGAGATCATTGAAGAATAGATCAAAAACTTTTTGAAGATATCTCCTTGTTGTCTAGATCAAAATATCCACAAAAAATGATTTACAGTGCCATAAATCAAGGTTTTGGATCCAAATACCAGGAAGAACAGAAAGTGCATACCGAGAGCTTCTGTTTCCACTTTTAGATTTTTAGAAAAGCCAAAAGTGGACTAATTCGCCATCAATGGTGACTTAGTCCCATTGTACATGTTTTTCAGAGTTTTCTATAGATTTGGATGCCCATTTGCCTAAAACGGGCTTTGATGCAGTTTTCCAGATCTAGGACTAGGTCGCCCAGAATGGCGTAAGTGTTCGAATAGGCTAAAATTCCAAAATTAACAACAATTTCAGTCTCCATTCCAGACTGCAACACATTTCTAGGTGCATACATTTAGTTTTACAGTTTTTTGTTTTGTTTCGTTTGCATTTCTAGGGAATTTTAGTTTATGTTTTCATATCACAATGTGTTTTCAAACAAAGTGCATTTTCTTAGTTTAGCATTAATGATCAATCTCTTTTATTAGTTCTTTGCATCTAGGGAATTCCATTTAGACATATTTCAATCATTTTAGCATTAATCTTGAATGAACCTCCAAGTTTTTGTGGAATAACTCACTCCTTTTAGGTGAAAAACCCTAGAAGTGCAAGAAAGCCCTATCCCCAAAAATTTGCGGTTCATTTTGGTGAACCTACTTTTATAATACCTTCTTGTCTAATTTGGAGTCCATCATCATCCTAGAATAGCGTGCATTGCATTTTTCATTAGTTAAGTTGCATTCTAGGGTTTCTAAAATTTTGCATTAGTGAAAGTGCATATAGGTTGCATTTTTGCATCTCAAATCCTTAAAATTTTCTAAAATTTTGCATTTTCATCTTAGTTTTGCATCATACAACACAAAAACATAAAAAATCACCCAAAAAATTCTAAATTTTTTTTTTTAAAAAATCACTATTGGGACTCATTCGCCACCTTGGGTGACTTAGTCCCTTTATGCCCTTGAAATAGCCTTTTACAAAGCTGAAAACCCTATTTTTAAGATTTTGTTTGCTGCCCTTACCTATTTGTATCAGTTGGATGAGTTTCTATAACATGCATTTCATCAGATCTAGCTTAAATTAGCTCATTTCATGCATGGGTTAAATTTCAAATTTGCATTCTCACATTGTTACATAGCATAATTAGTCAATTGTCATCCTTACAATCTGAAACATTGCATTTCCCTTTTGCATGTTTGCTTTAGCATGGTTACATTTCAAGTTTGTAGAGTAATTATTACATCATATTTTCATTACAACAATCTATATTTATCATATTTCATGTTCTATTTTTAGATCTTATTGTGTGTTGTAAGAAAGTTTTGTTAAGTGCATATGAATATGAGGTCCTTTCCCCTTTATTCTTATTCATCATCGATCCCTCTCCTAGTATCCCTTTATTGAGAGAGGTTAGTCTAGTGAAATAAACCTTGGATAATCATAACAATCACATTTGTTCTTCCCCTATTATCTCTCCCACTTGTGAAGAAGATATTATGGTGCTAGAAGAACCACTTGGTGAGAGTATTGAAAACCTGAGTTGTTTCTCTCCTCTTACCTCTCCTATTAGACAAAACATTACTAAAAAAAAGCACCTAACGATAAGTAATCATGATAATCACACAAAACAACATGGGACCATCAAAATATTTCTTGATATCACCTTACCTAGTCTCTATAACCATGCCAATCAAAATTGTCCATCTCTTAATATCCCTCCTCGATGCAAAGAGGATAGGTTGTTGTTAGAAGATACACCTCCTAAGAGTCATGAGACTCTTGAATCTCCCTTCCCTAATGATCCTACCATTTGGGATAATCTATTTGAAAATCATAGTGGTCATTCTCTTGATACCTCCCCTACCTGTGATGAAACTATTTTACAAACTCTCACCATGACATGTGGTGAACATCTTCCAAGCTCTCCTACTAGGGTAGATAGTATGGAACAATAGAATGAGACCTTACTAAAAGATGACAATCAAATAGAGTCTTCCCCTAATCTCCCCACTATCGATAAACAAGACAATCCAACCATTGATCATTCCCCTACTTGTGATGAAGTCCTTTTAGAAGAACCAACACTTGAATGCCAAGAACATGTGGTTTATAGTTCTCCTCAAAACTCTCCTCCTAGGGAGGTTAACATGATGCAAGACAAGGATAAAATTGACAATAATGATATTATGCCCTTAGATGAAGATGAAGAGCCCATGTTAGACTCTCCTTCACTAAGGGACGTTAATATTATTCAACCTCAACTCATCCTTTACCCCCCTCACAAAAACAACAAACTCACAACATACATGAACTTATCCTTTACCCACATAAGAATAATGTGTCACAACAACCGATTCATAATATCGTTGCTCATAAATATCACACTAGGAACAATCCGAAACTACAACAACCAACCTCAACACCATTACCTTTGCCCAATCCCATATTGCCTCATGATCCTCGATTAAATTCACACATTAGGGAGTATGATCTTTTTGAACAACTTAAGAAAACTCTTGCTAAGATATAATTATGGGACCTTATTCAATCCTCCCCTCACTACCATAACATGATGCAAAATTCCTTACAACAAGTTTGTGTCCCTTCTAATGTGCAACCAAACATGACATAACGGCTATAATTCAAGGAATCAATGCTGATATTGTTTTTCACCAAAGTGAGCTCCCTCCTTTGGAAGTGAAAAAACAAAATGAATCTTTCATAATAATATCTTAATAAAGGGATCAAGAGAATTCTTGTAGATACTGGCTCTACCCTTAATGTGTGTAGTGTTCACCTTCTGGATAGGCTTGGCATCGATAGATCAAACATTCAACCTAATTCTTTATCTATTAAGGGATTTGACATCGAAAAGAAACCACTCAATGTGGTTACTTTACCTCTTACAATTGGGAAGGCCACTTTAGACACTCTGATCCACGTGATGCCTCATGAACTTTTATATAATCTTCTCTTAGGCCGACCATGGATTCATGCAATGAACGAGGTGCCTTCTACTCTTCATCGTAAAATGAAATACATCTACAACAACCAAGTGTACACACTTGATGCTTATCCTAAGCCATATAGTGTCTTACAAATTGAGAAAAACAAAGTGAATCCCTTGAACACATTAATGCCAACCACACAAGTGGAACCCGTACAAAAAACAAACAAAGAACAAAATATTGAACAAGTCACGAAGCTATTAGACGATGATTGGGGTTCCTTAGACTTCACACCTACATTAATAGGAGAATACAAGATCATACACAAAGACTCTAAAAAGGGAAAAGACAAAGCGGTACTCTCCACACAAAATTCAAAAAACCATTCGACAACATCCACCTCAACCACCTTAGAACAAAATCCAATAAATTACAGAAAAAAATTTGATGAACTTAATCCCCAGCAACCGGTCGATCCAAAAGCAATGAAAAATATTTATGGAAAACGTTACAAACTTATGAAACAACTTGGCGACAGTAGAAAAGGATGTGGTGCTAATGAACAAGGTATCTGCAACCTTATTGAGCCTAACACACAAGCAATGACTCATGGTCTTGGTTATTGTCCTTCGATAGAAATCACCAAACACTAGTGCATCCCAAACTGATAGACACTAGTGGTCTCCAATGTGATCCTTTGCAACACTTGAAACACACAAAGAAATCTTCGCATAATGTCAATGTCATCTCACAAACCACTAAGGATTTGAATTCATTATATTTTACACCCTCCTATAAAGGAGAGAACAAAATATCGCCATCTAAAGAGTTTTGTGTAGGTATGACATCTTGTACTAAGCAAGAGACATCTTTGTCACAAGATAGAGGAACACCTTCTACCCTTGATCAAGAGGGTATCTTGTTGAGATTCCTCCAAGATCACTTGATATCTCTCCCTCCAAAAACTCAAAAGAAATTCTATTACAAGAATTCCTTTTGCACCTATCAAAAAGTCCACGGTCATTCTACTAATGAATATAAGGCCTTTAGTAGTAAAATCCAACATCTTAAGGAGATTAGTGTTCTCCCTTCTATGGGGGAACCTAATTCCTCTAATTGATACTGATTTTCACTCTACCATGCATTTCATTAGTCATTTTGGCTCATCCTCATCTTGCACTAAGTGGGGGCAAGGGGTTAGGTACCCTTTTCCTCACATGTCACTTGTTGTTACCTCTTTTGGATAGTCGTTAACCTTTCATGAACATATAGGAGCAAGCTTGGGATGTGGATGACATGCCTTAAGTTGGCTCACATGTGACATACTACATTTTTCATGATGTAGCTTATTGGAAACATATGACTTGGCATAGGGCTTTCCGAATAATCTCTCATATCTTCTTCTACTTTAAATAAATTGCTCACAATAATGGTGTTAGCAACCGCTTTAAAGTGGGGGCATACACCAATAATCACATTTCATTGTGCGGTTTTCCTTTTTCTTGTGACTTCCTCTCTTGGAAACATAAGGTACAATGTTGCCCAAGATGAGACCTTGCACTTGTCCTCTCTTGGAGACAAGATGAGACCTTTTGCACTTATCCTCTCTTGTAGACATTAAGCATGATGTTACTTAAGATAAGACCTTGCACGAACAAATAAAAATCCCCTTTAACAAAATCTTCGTGCGTGACATTCAAAATCATTCATTTTGGCACCTTATTAAAGTTACTAGGAGGTATAATTTTTGTATGGTTCAAGTGGGAAGCCCATTTCAAGGCATGACTTTCCCCATAGCCACTTGCATGTGTGTGAGTGCATACCATCCATGAGTGTATGTTTCTCACCTTCTTGGATTTATCACTCGATAAACAGCCAAAAGTTTTGTCGCCTTAGAGTGAGTATGCATTTTTGGACAAACAACCTAGATATGATCCACAACATGTTGGAAAAACGGTTGAATCTTGATCCACCTTTTTACTTTTTCTTATTCATGTTATTCCTTTAGTTCTTGTCATTTCATGACTGTGTATCTTGTTTTGTTGCATGTCATTCACCTTATGTGTGCCCTCTTGCACTTATGTTGGTTTGACTTAGGATCTTGGATCCTAGGGGCTTGCGCTACCTACATTGATCTTTCTCATCCTTTTCCATACACATTGGTACAATTGTACCCCTCTTGAATGTCTACTTTAGTGTGAGTTTGAAGCAAGTTCATTCTCTCGCTAAAGTGGGGGCTAAATGTATCACAAAAAAATGTATCCTTGGCCATTTTTATGCTCATTTGAGTCTTTTTTATGGATTTTGGCCTAGTTTTTCCTAGATTTAATGTTGTAATGTGGCCAACACATTCACATTAGGTCCTGGACCCTTGTAAATCAATAAGAATTCTATGGTGTCTTGTAAAAGTGTTGTGAAGTGTTGTAACACACTTTCACACTTTTCTAGGACCTTTCAACATATTTCACTTAAATAACCTCTTTTTATCACTTACCAAGCCTTATTTCAAAGTTTTGTAACAAACTCACACTTTTCTAGGCTTTTCATCAATAATTACACCTTTCTTATGCCTTAAATGGCCCCTTATGCACTTATAGGCCTTATTTAAGTTTTTTTTTTAGAATAAACCCGATAAACATCATTTAATACATCTTAATTCCCGACACCCACTTAAATTGCCTAAGTGGTACCAAGTCACCACTTGGGGCAACTTAGTCCCATTTGGCTAAAAAATCAAAATTATTTTAAAATTCTGGTGGGTTTTTATTCTCTAAGACCTAAGGTCGGCCTATGATGTGGTATTTTCGGGAATTAGGGCATAATTGTGTATAAATATATGGTTTTCCACTCATTTTGGGGCCTTATACCCTCTTCTTCTCTCATCACTCATTCATCATTCATTATTCTTCTCAAGCAAGCTAGGGTTTTGGCATTCTAAGTCATCAAGAAGCATTCAAGGGAAGAGTCTTCAACCATTGTTGTAGAAATTCAAGATCTATCATCATGGAAAGTTTCTAATTCCTTCATTTCATGTTCATGTTTCATATTATTTCTTCATTTGGTTTAATTACCTAAAAACGAGTTTGACCAAGGCAAACCCCCATGCCCTAACATTTAACATTTCTTTGTACTTTCCTTGTGTGTTTGTAGATTTAGGTACCTTGAAGGATTGAAGATCATTAAAGAATAGATTGCAAACTTGTTGAAGACATCTCCTTGTTGGCTAGATAAAAATACCCACAAAAATTCATTTATAGTGCCGAAAATCATGGTTTCGGATCTAGATACCTGGAGGAATAGAAAGTCTAGACCGAGAGCTTTCGTTTCCACTTTCGGATTTTCAAAAAATTCAAAGTGGACCAAGTCACCATGAATGGCGACTTAGTCTCACTGTACATGTTTTTTAGAGTTTTCTGTAGATTTGGATACCAATTTGGCTGAAACGGGCTCTAGTGCAGTTTTCTAGATCTAGGACTAGGTCGCCTAGAATGGCGTAATTGTCCCAATAGGCTAAAATTCTAGAATCAATAGCATTTTCAGTCTCCATTTCAATCTGCAACATATTTCCAGGTGCACACATTCAGTTTTATAGTTTTGTGTTTTGTTTCATTTGCATTTCTAGGTCATTTAGTTTATGTTTGCATATCACAATGTGTTTTCAAACAAAGTGCATTTTCTTAGTTTAGCATTAATGATCAATCTCTTTTATCAATTCTTTGCATATAGGGCATTCCATTTAAACATATTTCAATCATATTAGCATTAATCTTGAATGAACCTCCAAGTTTTTATGGAATAACTCTCTCCTTTTAGGTGAAAAACCCTAGAAGTGCAAGAAAGCCCTATCCCCAAAAATTTGTGGTTCAGTGACCTAGGACCCATTTTCCATAGGGTGAATGGGTCTTCACTTAAATCGAGGACCCCGATTTTACATAATATTTCACCTTGTCTGATGTGTGTCCTAGATAAGTGGCCTAAGACCCATTCGCCCTATGGTGAATGGGTCCTCACTTAGACCTAGGACCCCTCTTTTGAATATGTTTTTGGTGGTATTTTAATGATTTCAAATCTATAATTCAATGTCAGTTTGTGATATTTGAATTTTGGAAATTAACCTTAATTTATGTATAAAAACAAGGTTATTTGATTATGTTTCACACTAGGAGAATCTAAGCAATTTTCATGAGATCAAGCATTCATATTCAAAGTAAAGAGAAAGCAAGAGTGAAGTCTTGGAGTAGAATTATAGTGTTTTTTGTAGGTCTTCAAGTTCATTTTGTTGTCAAAGATCAAGCATCATTGAAGAATTGGTGACAAATGCCTATGAAGAATCATGACGGATTCTAGGTTTTGGTAGAAGCACTATGAGATTCAACATAATCTAATGACTTGTTTCTTAAGTAATTCCATCTTCTATGATCATTCTATTTTCAGCCTAAAGAGAGGTATATTAAAATTTATGGCTTATTAAGGGGATTAGAGGTCTCCTAAAGTAGGTCTTATGCATTGTTCATGTTTCATTTTAGGATCCTATTCTAACACACTTTATTGGGGTTTCTTTGCATTATTAGAGATCTTAATCTTAAAAACACTTAAATTTAGGATTGCACACATGTTTCATGTTTCATATTTCTATTCATCATCAAGGATTAATTACCAAACTTGGGGTTTGACCAAGGAAAACCCCTATCCACCAACAAACACCAAATTTTTTTTGCAAATTTTAACAGATGTGGATCCAAGAGCGGGAATTTCAAGTTACAGGAAGGAATTGTAGGTCTAGAGCTTCAACTTCAGATTCAGGGTTTTTTGGAAGAGCCTACCAGGACCCATTCGCCATAGGGCGAATGAGTCCTTGTTAGGGTTGCAAAAACAAAAAGTTTTGATAGGTGCACAACATTTATTACCTTTAGTTTCTTTAGAAAGTTTACTATTTCCTTTTTTTTATGATAAATCTCTTCATTGCACTTTGTAGATCTAGGTTTAGAGTTGTTTTGTAATTTCAAATCTTTCTCCCCATAGTATTACTTGACCTAGACCCTTGTCCTAGCAAAAAGGGAAATATGAAGATTCACATCTTAGGTTGACTAGATCCTAAAGGTTGTTGGTCAATTTTTGATGTGGATCTCATTTCCTAATTATTTGAAGAAACATACGACATCCTTTGTCCCTCTTTGGATTCACTTTTCCATTTTGGGACACTCATCCTACCCTATTTTTCTTTGTTTCAATAGTACCGAGTTACTTTTACCATTATGAGTGAAATGTTGATAAATGTAAATTGAGACTTTAATATGTTTTATTAGGTGAATAAAATATGTGAATATGCCATAAGATGTTAATTATTTCAAAAGAATCATGGATATTTTTGAATTGATAGAATGCTATGTATAGAAAATATGAACGTTCTAATACTTTGTTAATAGAAATGTATTATGATGCAAATGGATTTATTATGAACATCTAACTACCTTGGTGTTAAACTAAGCTGGATGCAGGGATAGATTCAATCCTCTAGAAGGGAGGGTAAGTATCACTCAAGAGAAGTGATTGGTCAGGTAACCCTTAATGAAACCTAACTGAGGTTACACACACCCACTTTTAGTTGGTTAAGTCAAGACAGTAGCTTGGGAATTGGGTAAGTTCCTTTGGTCATAATCTTGACTTGTTGGAATAATTGAGTAGTCAGCCTTGATTACGATAGGATTTTTTCTTGAATTGAATGACTTTGGTTTCTTAATTGATCATGATTTGATTGATTCTATTGCCTTATGTGAGTTCTTCTTTATGTGTAATAATTAATAGATGAGTTATAAATATATATGCACTTTGTGTGTATATATATATATATATCGATCGATATAGTTATTTATATATATGAGTAAATACGTATATCAAATATACGTTTATATATGAATTATCAATGACACAATCATAAGATGATATGTGAGTAATTGAACATCATATATATGCATATATTTAATGTAAGTATATACACATATGTGCTGATATAATGAAAGGTTATAATGCATGTATTTACATATATATATATATATATATATATATATAAATATGCATATATACATATACAATAATGGAAATATATATATACATATGTATATCTATCTATCTATATACAAATCTATTAATATCTGATATATAAATATAGATAAAGTGGCGAGGATATGTAAATGCATGGATAAGCATTCAAATATCGAATGTTGCTTTTGAGTCGATGAAAATATATATGTATGAATTATTATTGATTTGTATTTATATAATTATAAGTATTTATTATGAAATAAAAAGTTATGTTAATGAAAGAATATATATATATATATATATAAAGTTTCAAAGCTTTTAATAAATGGTAATATATTTGATATATATTATGGGGCATATATAAGAGTGCACAACCATAAGGAAGAGTTAGATTTTAAATAAAAGACTTCCAAACATTATACTTGTTGTGCAATACTTGGAAAACACTTTAAAATGCTATGCCAAGTGTATAATGGTGAATAAAAGGTAAACATGAGTAATAAGCTTTGCAAGGAATAAGTCAAAGCTAGCAAAGTCTAAAAAACCAACACCATAGTGAAACAATAATGTGCACCTTATGGCAGCACTAAAGGAATTTAAAATAAACCATCAAGCTTGTAAATACAACACAACAGAACAATCAAAAGTTCATAAGAGGTATTTCTAGTGCATTTAAACGTTGACTTGGTCTTGGAACTTTTTGTTGCAAATAGAAGTCTAAACTGTAAACTTTGTCTAGCAATGGAAGACAAAGTAAAATGTAGAATAAGTCATGTAAAAGTTGGCATATTTGGATTTGACCTATTGATCTTTTACCTTGCATTCTGGAAATAATTCTTGTTGTCTTTGTTTTAATCAACCTGCTGCTTTGTTTTGATGAGTATTTATTTTAAATGCTACCACCCATTGATATTAGTTGTTGAGTCAATCTTGATAAGTTGAGAAGTGTCATTCAACATAGCTTGATTGTAGGAAGCTAGGCCTCATATTTCTATATAAGTAGGGGTGAAGATTACTTCATTTAAAAAATGCATTATTCACTTGCATTCTGTTGCTTTTAATATGAGTTACTCTTGTTTGAGTTGAGAGTTATTTGTGAGGAGAGTCAAGAGACTTTTTAAGAGAAATTTATGAGACTAGAATTGGAGAATTTAAGAAGATTTGGTAAGCTATTCTTGGAAGGATTGAGCTTAGGAACCAATGTGTTCAAATTGGAATTAAGCGTTACACATGCATGTGGCTTCTACACTTTTATGCTTTATGTGCTTTTGAAAAGATTGAGTGTCATTGATAGCTTGCTTAGAAAAATATGTATTTCTTATCATTAGATGATTAATGTCTTCTTTGGTTGTATGTGATGGATTCATGACGAGTCTAGATAGGAAATGTATTTACTTGTTTGATATTTGTACATATTCCATATTATGGAATAAGTATCTATGATAGTATTGAATACTATATCAAAAATGGATCTCATATATGGAATGCTTAGCCAGAAGTGAGGAAGCATAGAACTTGCTTGATAAACGTATCATAAGTGCATGTAGGAGGTTACTGGTATTTGATAACATATTATGTTAAGGAAAACCCTATAGGTTAATGAGGTTAGCAAACACGATATCAATGTTGGTATGAAGACTTGTCGTCATGGATAGAAAGAGATGACATGCAAACCATATTATTAGTCTATACTGGAGTGATCACTTGATCGTTGGTTTACTTGATTATTTATTGGAACCCTAGGTTGAGAATAACCTACATAATCGATTTCATAATTGATTTGATGATTTAATATTGGGATTAGGGTAAACTAAGGATGGGATTACCTATGTGATTAAGTTGATCGATTGAATTTGTGAATTACTATTGATTGGAGCCATAGGTTATTATTCCATATTGAGTGGGATTGTTGCTTGATTGGTTGTTTTACACTCTTTAAGTGAAGTCATTTTATTGATGAAAATCTACTTTTTGAACAATATTTTATTGATGTGATTACACTCTTGAATAGATTCTTTTATTTTTGAGACTATTCTTTGGATTGAGGTCATTTATTGATAAGGTTATACTTTGAGTGAATTCATTTTGTGTTGAAGGTTGTACTTTTAATTTGAGGTTATTCATTGGTACTTTTGAATGGAGTCCTTTAATATTGAGATAAACTATTGATTGAGTACTTTCATAGTTGGGATCATACCTTTGGTACTAGAGTCATTCAATGATGCAACATTATGATATTTGGTTACTCAATAAGTAGGAGTTAATTGAGTTACTAAGTAGGAATTTTATATTCATAGGTTGTTCCTAGGGTTAAAGATTCCCCAAAGGAGGGAATTGCATATGCGTAGTTTATTATAAAAGAGATAGGTTGTTCCTGGGGTTAACGATTACCCATTGGAGGGAATTTCCTATGAATAGTACATGAATGGTCATTAACCAAATTGAGCTAGGATAGTGGGTAAATAGATGGCACTTTTATATGAAACTTTGGCCAAAGTACTGTAAGTAGCCACTGTTTACACTGTTAATTCACTGTGCTCCAGTATAGACAATTCTAGTTCAGGATTTTCATACTCGTAGTTATAGCTACCATATGATTAGGTTCTAGATTGTAGGACACAACACTAAGCTCAGAAAGGCTATTTGAAATGGGGTTTTACCAATCAATATCTTCATCAAAGGGTAGGGCCATCTTTCCATATGTGGCAACTGTGCAGGGTACCACATTTGAGTCTGTGGTTGGCGAAAAAGCGCTTGAGTGATGTTTCTCCTCACCAATTGGAAATTGAGATTTGCAACGGATTTCCTGGACCATTTGTTACTAGTGCTAATGAAGCTCAAGGATCTATGTATGTTTTCTTATACCCATTTCTATGGAAGCTTTAATGAAAGAGATGTTATCTTGAGATTTTATATATTTCATTATTTTGGAAAGATTGTAATATTCAATTATAAATGAAAATGGAATGTTTGGAATATGTGTTATTTCAAATGTGCAATTAGTCTTTGAATTACAAGAAAAAAATGCATTTCTATGTTATGGCATCATAAATTATGCACTTATGGTTAAAATATTGGTAATTCTTTTGAGTAGAACAACGAGGTTGTTACACTTTCAAATCAGAATCATCTTCCTCCTTGATGCTAGTAAAACTCTCCCCTTGCTCTAGAGCATCCTCCATCACCTCTTTATCAATAGGCTTTGGTCAACTTGCAAGTCTATTAGATCTTTTGAGTTACGATCCACTAGCCTCCTTCACTTCCTTGTCCCCGAGGTCCTCCACATTGACAACATCAAGATTGACCCCCTCAATCAAGATATGATGATGAGCGCCTGAAAATGTTGTTTTAATTAATCTTTTATGAACTCAAAGACTTAATTATATTATTATTTAACTATTATGGTGGTAGATTACATGTTTAAATGTTTTCTTGTTTCATCTTATACTTGACTAATTAGAAGATATATTAGATGTGGTATTATGCATTAAATGTGCTTCTTTTTGTGATGTTAAATAACGAGATGACTGTGCAAATCAAAATATCTGTTGTCATGTGTGCAATCTATTCTTGAGGATTTATTGCAGGTACTTAAATGCTTACTATTGAGTTGGATCTGTTAAAATTTATGTTTAACAACATGGAGTTAATTATGCTCCTGAAATCTCTAGACGGATTACTGTTTTGCTATGAATTCAGATTAGCTCCCTTTGACGATTTGGAAACTGATGCGCCAGCTGTGATAAAGCGAGATTCTCTTGGATATTCTCGGTTAGACTTTCATTTAGTCTTTCACTCTGTAATTTGGTGGTTAGTGCCAGGATTTTGAATTCAAAAATAAGGGATATTCTTATAAATATTTGTCCTTAGGTTTTATTGTAGTTAGTCGATCTTTTGCTGAATATTGTAATTTCTAGTACTCTATACTTTTGTTTTATTCACCTATTTTGGCCAATTGGAATGCAAGTAAGAAGTTGATTAGAATATTTGCATTTAAGGTCCTTCCAAAGGAAGAGCAGGGCCCGCTCAGCCGAAGGAGGTGACCTTGTTTCATGTTCTTTGATTCAGTTAAATTATGTTTTGCTATGATTGGCTTGAAGTTAGCACTTTAATTCATGTTGATTGTTGTTCAACAATTGTATTTACTTAAGTTAAATTACTGTGATTTGTATTAGTTAAGACATTTTACTGTAGATCAGAGTCCTATTAGTTATTGTAGATTTTATCATTGTTAATAGGAATTAGATTAAGTACTCATTTTCTAATGCATGTAGTTTTAATGAAATTGATAATGATGGTTGTTGTAAAGATTGAACCGAAGCTCAATTGGAATATGTTCATGGGAATTAGTTTTACTATTTTCTAGATTAAAGTTCATTACCTACAAGCGTAAATAGATTTCATTTTTCAAGTAATTTTAATCCTGCAATTTTAGATAGAATTAATTTGAGTTATTCCATAGATCTTCCCATGATCCAATTAAAATTAAGTAAGGAAAATTCTGAACTAAGTCATTAGAATCAAGATAGGTCTAGAAGAGCATTAATTAGTCGATAAGATAGAATTATCCTTTTAGAAATTAGTCACTGTGTTCCACTCCCGAGCGCTCCTAAGGGCTCCTAAAAGCTCCTGAAGGAGACTGACCAAAATCAAAGTCACTATTTACAGTGCAAAACCCCCCAATTTTTGGAGTCCTCCTTATCATATATTGCTCTGAGACACACTCGGTTTGATAAATGATAAATTAAATGATGCAAGTTGTGACATCAATGACCTTGCTCATCATTTTTGGCACCGTTGCCACGAAACATTAAAGATCTAGCTGTCAAGATTGAAGCCTTAGTGTTGATAAGGAAGACATTTTAGTTTGTAGATGAGACGAGCTAGAGATCATCTAGGAAGGTTTCTTCCTCGAAATATTGATTTTGATCAGGAACAACAAATTTTACATCAGATTGAAGATCAAGGAAATAATCAGGAACATTTTCAAGAGGAAATAATGGGTGACCAAGCAAGAAATAATCCCCCACCAAATAGGACCTTTCCTTATCCCATTAATTTGAACATAGAATTAGATGAGCCTCCTATGAAGAATATTTCACCTTCAGTTTTGCATACTTTTAGGGGAAACACTTATGAGGATCCTGACCAATTTCTCTTTGAGTTTAAGGTTTTGTGCCAAACCTATGACTATACAACTAATAACCAGAAGCTGAAATGGTTTCCTTCCACCGTAAAGGAGTCAGCTTTACGATGGTTCATGGGTTTAGGTGTAGGTTCAATATCAACTTGGCATGAGATGGAAACTGAGTTCTTGGATAAATACCAAGATTAGTGTCGAGTGAGGGATAAAAAAGAGGAATTGTTCTGAATGAGGAAAATGGAAGATGAAAGTCTGGAGGATTATGCCGACAAATTTCAATTTGTGCAAAAGAGATGTGGTAATGGGTTGGACAATGAAATTAGTAAGAAAATTTTCCTGAAGGGAATTGATGATGAGTCTAGAGAATCCTTAAATCTTATGGGAAAAGGAGATATTAATAAGCTATCTTTGGAAGCTATTGTTGAAATATGCAAAAAATACTCTAGGACTAGAGTAGGGTCTAGAGGCTCTCGAAGAAACAAAGATTTTACCACTGATGTATCTCAAGTGATGGAGGAGATTGCTAATTTGAAGACTGGTTTTCTCCTTCATCTTAATATGCGGGGAGATAAAAAGACCACTGGACCTTTATCTATTTATTGTTCTAAGTGTAGAGGAAAATATTTATTGAGAGAGTGTCCATTGAATCAAGTTGATATTTGTGAGATCTATGAGAAACATCATGTGAAAAGTTCCTGTAGCCTTTTATCTAAGATTAAGAATCATTTGAAGAAACCACCTGTTGTGGAAGAAGAACTTAATTATGTTGGACAAAGATCTTAGAATACTGGATATAATCCTAATCAGGGGCAGTATGGTCCCAGACCTAACTAGAATCAAAACCCTTGGCAAAATCCAAATCAATGGAATCCTCCCTTTCAACCACAACCTCCACCTACATTCTTGGGTCAACCTGAATGGATGAATCCCCAATGGAATCAACCTCAGTGGCAAGAACATCATCCACAATGGCAGCAGAATCATCCACAGTGGAAATAGAACCAAACACAATTTCATCCATGGAAAAATCAGGGACCGAGACGTCCTTGGGGACAATCACCACAATTAATAAAGGGTTCTAATTCTACCAATGATCAAGTAAACCAACCTCAAATGCTAGCACAATCTTTACCAAATCCAAAAAATAATCGCTCTGATGCAAATTTTCCTACCTTGAACGTCATTGATGCTAATGATATTCAACTGAGAAACCAAAATGTGCCATCCATACCAATTGTTATAGACCAAGAGGATAAGCAAAGTGAAAAAGAGAGTTTAAAGGGAAATAAAAACTCTGATAATGAGCAAAAAGTTAATCAGGCACCCTACCCAGAGCATCTGAAAATAGAACAAACTACTCCTAAAAGCTCCCAACCAAACTACATGAATGTGGTTGACTCTCAACTTCTCTGAGAATTAAAAAAGATTAACATTGAAATACCATTGTTACAAGATATTAAGGATATACCGTAGATAAATTATTTAGTTAAGTCTCTTTGTATGAAAACTCCAAGTAGGAAGAATAAATTACCTCCTACCATTCAAATAGGGACTACACTCACTGATGTACTGTCATAAAGGTTACTTCCTCAAAAATATAATGATCCTGGTAGTCCTATAATAACCTTGAGTATAGGAGGAATTGAGATAACCAACGTGTTGATTGATCTAGGAGCAACTATCAATGTAATCACCTCAGACACTATTGAGATGCTAGGTATGACAAGTATTCAACCCACAACAACTATTTTACAGTTAGCATATCAATCCACTACTAAACTTGAGGGTGTTATTGAGGATGTCATGGTCACCATTGACACATGAGACTATCCAGTCGACTTTTTAGTCCTTAAAGCTAGAAAGAAAGATTCTGGGTATCCAATCATTTTAGGTAGACCATGGTTGGCCACAACAACAACACTAATAGACTGTAGATCAAGTAGCATGATTATTTATAATGGAAAAAAATAGAAAGAGTTGTCACTATATCCCCCTGCTCAACCATCAATTGAATCTAATACTCAACCTTGGGTTGATGAGGATATGGAGTCTGAAGGGGATGGTATTGTGGAATTAGCAATGGTCACTTTAATGGGACATGTTGAGGAATGTGAAGGACATAGTCTTAGTCCTGAAAAGATTGAACAAGTCGAACGAAAGGACTGTCATGCAATCTTGCATCAACAAAATTCCCATCCATGTCCTTTAAATACACTTGTAGGGGACCCACTTGATACCAAGAATGAAACCAAGGAAATCATTGTAGTAGGAGATAAACCTCTCTTTATTAGTTCATCCTTGTCCTCTTCACAGGAAGAGAAATCAAAGCAACCTTTAGAGAATCACATTGAAGCTTTTCCATCGGAATACAATGATATGAGAGGAATCCATCCTTCTATTTGTACACACCATATTTATATAGAGGATGTTAAGCCAGTGAAGCAGGGTCAGAGAAGGATCAATCCTATTCTGAGAGACCTTGTCAAGCAAGAGATAGAAAATTTGCTAAAAGTAGGATACATTTATCCAATATCCGATAGTCAATGGGTTTCCCCATTGGTTATTGTTCCAAAGAAGAATGGTAAGTGGTGTGTATGTGTTGATTGCAGAGAATTAAATAAATCCACCAAAAAGGATCATTTTCCTTTTCCATTCATTGATCAGGTACTTGATAATATTTTTGGCAGTAGTTATTTCTCCTTCTTGGATGGTTTTAGTGGATACAACCAGATACAAGTGGCTCTTGCGGACCAAGATAAGACTAATTTCACATGTCCCTGGGGTACATATGCCTACACATTTTTACCATTCAGGCTATGTAATGCACCAGCCACTTTTCAGAGAGTTGTTTTAGCTATCTTTGTTGATTTGACTACCTCATGTGTGGAAGTGTATATGGATGATTTCACAATCCATGCACAAACATTTGAGGAAGCGCTTGAAAGTTTAAACAAAGTGTTGCAAAGGTGTAAGGACCATAGGCTATATTTAAACCATGAAAAGTGTTTTCTTATGATGACAAAAGGAATTGTTCTTGGGAACCATATTTCTAAACAGGGGATTAAAGTTGACCCTCGGAAAGTTGAAATCATTTAGAAGATAGAAATCCCTAGAAATCAAACAGGAGTTCATAGTTTTCTTGGGCATGTTGGGTATTATAGAAGATTCATAGAAGGGTTTAGTAAAATTGTTGAGCCTTTGTTTACATTACTCAAGAAAGATGCAAAATTCTTATGGACAAATGATTGTCAAAAATCTTTTGCAAAACTTAAACAGGCCTTAACCACTTCTCCAAACATTAAATAACCCGTATGGGGAGTTCCATTTCACATCCATACTGATGCTTCTAATTTTTCAATTGGTGTAGTTCTAGGACAAAAGGATGATAATGATGCAATGCATGCAATCTATTATGTTATCAAAAATCATAATCCTATAGAAAAAAACTATACAACCACTAAAAAAGAATTTTTGGTAGTGATTTATGCAATTGATAAGTTCAGGCATTATATTACAGGTTATAAGATATTAATTCATACAGACCGTGTTGCTATTAGATATTTGATGAACAAGGTTATGGTGGGTGGACGGATCATAAGATGGTTGTTGTTGCAGGAATTTTATGTAACTATAATAGATAGACCTGACAAGGATAATGTTGTTGTTGATTTTTTGTCAAGAACTGTTTTGTAGGGTAATCAAGAGCCAGTTGATGATACGTTCCTAGATGAACATTTATTAGCAATATCAATACATCCTCCATGGTTTGTTGACATTGTGAATTATCTTGTAACAGGGAAGTGCCCCAATCATTTCAATCATAAGCAAAAAAAGAGGTTAATTCGTGAAAGTTCCACATTTCAATGGATTAATGGTCTATTATTTAAAATATGTCCTGACCATGTTCTTCACAGGTGTGTTGTTGAGATAGATGTTTATGACATTGTACACTTCTGTCATCATGAGCCTAAAGGAGGACATTACTTTGTGATTAGGATTGTTCATAATCTTGTAGGAGTTGGTTACTTTTGGCCGACTATGACAAAGGGTGTTTCATTCTTTGTGAAACATTGTGATGAGTGCCAGCACATGGGCAGACCTACATCGACAATGGAGATGCCATTACAGTCTCAAATAGCTCTTGAACCATTCAAAAAGTGGGGAATTGATTTTGTGGGACCTGTTGATCCACCTTCCAAGGGATAACACTATATTCTGGTTTTTACGGATTATGTTACAAAGTGGGGTGAAGTAAAATCTTTACCAACAACAAGAGAAGACAAAGTGGTCGATTTTTTGTACAAGAATATTCTTCAAAGATTCGGTGCACCAAGGGAGATAGTTTATGATCAAGGACCGTAGTTCATGTCTACAAAGATGGAAGCTTTCATGTAGAAATATGAGATGACATATAGAAAGTCTACCTCATATCATCCACAGGAAAATGGGTAGGTGGAAGTCACCAATCGGGAATTGGAAAACATTTTGACAAAAAATGTTTCCTTAAGGAAAACAGATTGGGAAAAGAAGTTGGATGAAGTAGTCTGGGTGTATAATACAACCCAGAAGACTACTACTGGGTTCTCTCCATATGAACTAGTACATGGGACTCTAGTCATGCCAATCAAGTTTGAAATGCAGACACTGAGGACAACATTGGATGTTGGCATTGACTTGTCAGAAGCATAAAAGAGTAGAGTTTTACAACTCAACCGGTTAGATGAGATGAGAATGGAAGCACTTCAACATATAGAGATGATTCAAAAATAGAGAAAACAATGACATGACAAACATATTGCAACCATAAAATTCAAGAAGGGAGACTGGGCACTATTGTTTGATTCCAGATTTCATGAGTTTAAAGGGAAGTTCCACACAAGATGGCTAGGACCATATGAAATTGACCAAGTGTTTGAAAATGGAGTTGTGCAGTTGATACCAATTGATGGAGAGAGAAGAGTTATGTTAGTTAATGGTCATAGATTGAAGGTATACCATAAACCTGAATCAAGAGAGGAATTCTTATCAGACTTGCAACACATAAGTGAAAATTTTTTGATGGGAGATATTTCTTCCATGGGAGAATGTATTCCTGAGTAACCTTTTGAAGAAAGGAATGAACATAAGGTAGATTGAAAACCAACAAATGGAGGTTTACCTTCTGAATAAAGGGGATAAATTGAAAACCAACAAATGGCGGTTTATCTCTTGGAAAAAATGAAAAATGAAAAAAAAGGGGAAAAAAAGGAAGGAATGGCTGAAAACCAGAAATGGCAGTCTTCCTGGATCAACTTTAGTTCATCCCGATGGCTCCTGATGACTCCTGAAGATATCTTAAGTTTTCAACAATAATCTTCACGCTAATTTCGGGCTTCCTTTAATTAATTTGTTGGAATTAATGCCAACTGAGTTACTTATCACGCTCAAATTAACTTTTGCATTAATTGAAAGGTACACATTTATTATATACATCATTTTCGAATATCATTTTCTGATTTAGTAATTATGAGTTAAAATAAAGAAAATGCTTAGCATAGAATTCTCTACCAAATAGATATTAATTTTGCAATAAATGAGTTTAATTATTTCAAATTTGGCGAGGAGATTGAAAAGTGATTTTGAAAAGACTGTCATAGTAATGACAAGTGTTGATGAGCCGTCCCATGTCAACTTCATTAAATTCACTGATGTCAGTCGTGCCACGAACTTTGTGAATCAAGAATGCAAAGTACAAGTGGTGGCGTGCGAATCATCCAGAGGAGTAAATGAAATAAATAACAACATGTGTTGATTGACGTGAGGTTTCTTAAAATTTGTTGCAATTGGAAAGAGCGCTTATTCTAAGTCTTGCTAAATTAAGGTAGCTGGTTTTTCTATCAAAGTTGCAGAAAAAAATAGGATGGGGAACAAGAGGAATGTTGAGCCTGAGAATTTTATTCTGGACCCAGATGCAAAAAGATTGCTAAGAGAAGCTAGATGGTTAGATTTTATACTGAAATATGAAGGATTTCAGCAAGAACAGGTTGAGGAATTTGTAAGAAATTTCCGTGTGAATGTCACGAGGTTCAGAGATGAAGTAATTGAGGTTACTCTAGAGATAATAAGTGAGATTTTAGGAATTACTGCTGAAGGGAAGCCAGTTGAAAAAGGCCATGTAAAATATGAAGAGTTGGTGGCAACATTTTATCAAGAACCTGAAAAGAAGCCAAAAATTCTACTACACAAAGGAGACTAGAGAGGGATTTCCTGCAATAGCTTGGAAGAGTCATGGAAAATTGTTGTCACTTGGTTGATGAAATTCTTCACATGTGAAGGACAATATGGCACTGTGTTAGGCCCAGGAATGCGGTTGTTGATACATTTAAGGTATGGGAACACAAAAACCTCTGCCAAAATCAATTTACCTATGTTTCTCTTTTCCCAAATTTCGTCAATGATATCTAGAGTGAAATCTAGGGGTGAAGCTTCAATAAGATATCATGGGTTAATTCAGTTGATAATCAAACACCATTTCTTGAAGAAGGAAACTAGTAAACAAGGGTGGCTTGAGTTTTTATCTGCACCTGTTAGGAAGCAAAAAGGAAAACCCAAAAAGGGGCCCACAACAAAAAGGGAAAGATTAGAAAAGGGAGAATCCTCTAGGGAAAAACAAAAAAAGGACAAGAAAACAAGAAAACTATAGGAGTCTATTAGAGTAACTCATAGTGTTAACAAAAAGAGGAGACAAGGAAAAGATGAGGAAAGCCCTAATACTGTTGAAAATTTTGTGTCAAATCCCGAGGAAACCCCTGTTGATGAAACCTATCATGAGGCTTGTGAAGTCCATAAAGAATTCCAAACACCTATGTAGTATTTGAACAAACTCATAGCCCTCCTGAAGCCCCAATTTTGTCTCCTGAAAGAACACCTGTGATAGAGTCTTTTGACTCTGCTGAAAAATCCAACACACGGTATGAAGAAAAAGAAGCTTCAGAAGAGTATGAGGAAGAAGAGAAAGAAGCCTTAGAGGAATATGAGGATGAAGAGGCTGAGCAATCTCCTTCATCACCTCTGAATGTTGAGAGAAGAAAAGGAAAAGAACCAATAAATAAGCCAGAAAAATCCCCACAATTGCATGAAAAAGAGGAATCAGAAGAAGAGGATGAGATAAAAAAGGTCATGGAAATATCAAGAATACATACGGAATTGGATGAGGAAAGAAGGATAGAATTCCTTGAGGAAAAATTGAAAAGAAAGGAAGAGGATTTGCAAAACTTTGTGAATAAAACAAAGCAACTACAAAAAGAAATGGTTGAGAAGAAAAGTGCTTTGCAAGGACAGATAAGTGAAACAAAAAGAAACTTACAGTAGGTTAATGCACAAGCATTAGCCAGGGCCAAAGAAATAGTGAGATTCAGTGTTGAAGAGATAGGAAAACTGCAGAGCTACAACAAAAATAAGACCAGCTAAGACAACAATCCAACATGTTGTACACGCATTAGCTAGGGCCAAGGAAATAGTGAGATTCAGTGATGAAGAGATAGGAAAATTGAGGGAAGAGCTACAAAAAAAAAGAAGACTAGCTAAGACAACAATCCTACATGTTGCAGTCCCATGAGGCTTCCACCTCATCTTCTCCACGCAGATATATTTCTCTAATTGCATTAAAACTTAAACATGAGAATGATCAATTGAGGAGTCAAAGCCAACAGTTAGAAAAAGATAGAGATGAAATAAATGACAAACTTCAGCAAATGGTGGAATTATCTTCTGCAATGTTGTCAATGAGGAAACCCTCAGGTTCATATGCACTCTTTTTGAGAGAGAGGTTCCTCCATTGGAAAATAAACTAGCTGTTATTCAAAAGAAAAACTGATTATGAGGATGATAGGGAATTTCTTGAAGATTTCTTCAACAGTCACCCTACTATTCAAAATCAAATGTGCGAGTATTTTCAGCATGGTTTTATACTGGATAACTTTCCATAGTATTTTCTTAATGCTTTTGTAGGAGAGTTGTAGATAAGGTCTTTTGTTTCATTGTTGCAAAACCAAGTGGAGTGGAAACATAGAGAAACTCAGTATAAGGAAGCACAACTGAAGATAGGATTTCCTATGAGGAATGAGATACCTTGGTCTAGACCTTTTTGAGCTCAATTTAGATATTTTGCCATGTCAGAAAATGTAGCACTTGATTATAAGAGAAACCTGTATGAAAGTATTCAAGTTTTTAAAAGGATTCAAGATCGTCTCCCACATAGGGCTCTAAGCACAACAAGGGATAGATTCAAAAGCATTCCACCACCACTCAGAAGGAGAGAGCCTATTTCACCAAGGAACATAACATGGAGTCTCACTAGGGTAAGAAGTGTGATTGAAATTATTGAAGAACAACAGACAAACTGGATAGGAATGAGTTTCAGACCTCCTTTGGTTATAATGCCAATACCAACATTGGAATGGCCACCATAGTTCATAGGTGAAAACCTGAGGGAGTGGATGACAACGATTGAAAAGATGAATGGTTATGCTCGTGCAAGGAAATTCTTGGAGTATATGTTGAAGGATGTAGATCTAGCTGACATAATTGCCTGGTTAGTGGAAAAGAACAAAGGTTTACCAGACCATCAACCATGAGGACATGGTTGACATCAGGAGGGGGAGGATGATGAGTTCCTGAAAATGTTGTTTTAATTAATCTTTTATGAACTCAAAGACTTAATTATATTATTAGTTAACTATTATGGTGGTAGATTATATGTTTAAATGTTTGCTTGTTTCATCTTATACTTGACTAATTAGAAGATATATTAGATGTGGTATTATGCATTAACTGTTCTTATTTTTGTGATGTTAAATAATGAGATGACTGTGCAAATCAAAATATCTGATGTCATGTGTGCAATCTATTCTTGAGGATTTCATGCAGGTACTTAAATGCTTACTGTTGAGCTGGATCTATTAAACTTTTTGTTTAACAACATGGCATTAATTACGCACTTGAAAGCTCTAGACAGATTACTACTTTGCTATGATTTCAGATTGGCTCCCTTTGCCGATTTGGAAACTAGTGTGCGAGTTGTGATAAAGTGAGATTCTCTTGGATATTCTTAGTTAGACTTTCATTTAGTCTTTCACTCTATAATTTGGCGGCTAGCGCTAGGATTTCGAATTCAAAAATAAGGGATATTCTTATAAATATTTGTCCTTAGGTTTAATTGTAGTTAGTCGATCTTTTGTTCAATATTGTGATTTCCAGTACTATGTACTTTTGTTTTATTCGCCTATTTTGGCCAATTGGAATGAAAGTAATAATTTGATCTGAATCTTTGCATTTAAGGTCCTGCCAGAGGAAGAGCAGGGCCCGCTCAACTGAAGGAGGTGACCCTGTTTCATGTTCTTTGATTAAGTTAAATTTTGTTTTGTTATGATAGCTTGCATTTAGCACTTTAATTCATGTTGATTGATGTTCAACAACTGTATTTACTTAAGTTAAATTATTGTGATTTGGATTAGTTAAGACATTTTACTGTAGATCAGAGTCTTGTTATTTACTGTAGATTTTATCATTGTTAATAGAAATTAGATTAAGTACTCATTTTTTGATGCACGTAGTTTTAATGAAATTGATAATGATGGTTGTTGTAAAGATTGAACCGAAGCTCAATTGGAATATGTTCATGGGAATTAGTTTTACTATTTTCTAGATTAAAGTTCATTACCTGCAAGCGTAAATAGATTTCCTTTTTCAAGTAAATTTAATTTTGCAATTTTAGACTTAGAATTAATTTGAGTTATTCCAATTACAATTAAGGCAAATTCTGAACTAAGTCATTAGAATCAAGATAGGTAGAGACCTAGAAGAGCATTAATTAGTCGATAAGATAGAATTAGCCTTTCAGAAATTAGTCACTGTGTTTTGATCCCAAGCGCTCTTGAGAGCTCCTGAAAGCTCTTGAAGGAGACTGGCCGAAATCAAAGTCTTTGTTTATAGTGCAAAACCCCCTAATTTTTGGAGTCCTCCTTATTGTATATTGCTCTAAGACACACCCAGTTCGATAAATGAGAAATTAAATGATGCAAGTTGTGACATCAATGACCTTGCTCATCATATGAGTTGAGGATTTTTTTGCTTTTTGGTGGGAGGAATTTTTTGAGACCCCGCTTGGTCCATTTTGCCTAAACCATGAGAAGGGGATTTTTTCTTGAGGTCACATAGACCTTGAGCCACCTATGTTTGACCATAATTATGAGTCTTAGGTGTTGGTTTACCATTAGTGGGGTTAGGACGAATGGTGGATAGAGACGTATAATTTAGGGAGGGGGTTTAACCTAAAATCATAGCAAGGGGGAGGCATGGGTAGTGTCTAGGTGTGTAATGGGTTTATTTTTTCTTTTATATTTCCCTGGGTTAGTGAAGGTGGTCATCTTCGGGAGGGAGTTAGAGGGTAAGGGTTCCTCAATCAAGAAAACCTTAATTTTCTTATGAGGGCACAAAGCAAGGTAGAAGTGGTAATGATGCATTATCAATATCTGTACTATAAATTATTAATTTAATAATTGAATAAGGCTTATTTTTACCATGTAACTAATGCAAGCATTGTAATTAATCATTCATTCAATTAATGAAGTTGGATGTCTATTATTTCTCCATATTTTTATTATCTTGCATGATAGATGTAGATGTAAGGTTATGCCACTTTACTATCTAGGTTTGCCTTTTGATTTGTCTTATTTCAAATTTGTGTTTGGAATTGTCATCCACCTATAGGTTAAAATGAGACATTCCTCAATTCCATGATTGAGAGAATAGTCATGCAAAATGTTGGCACTTCTTAGGGTTATTAGGAGACTTTATGGTTGGAATGCATCTTGAAATAATTAGGATGCTTGGAGACTAAAATGCCTCTAGTAGTAGGGTGAGTGTAGAATCATGATGGGCCAAATAGTGGCAATAGGAAAAAAATGTGTTTTCAATTAGCCAAAATCGTGAAATGCATCTTTGAATTTTTACTTGGGTTGGGTGAAAAGTATATTTTTTTATGGTAATAAACAAATAAAAACAGATATCCATTATTAATGGATATCTATTTTATTCTTATTTTCATTTATTATATATAACTTATATATGATGTGTGTATATATTATATTATATAAAAATATATATTATTATCATTATTATTTTTATATATTATCATATATAAATTATTATACATTATTTATTATATATAATTTATATATATGATAAATAATAATATATATTTTCATATATATTATATAATAATATTTATTAATATCTATTGTATATAAAATATTATATATTATGTCATATATTATTATATATAATATAATATAATTATTTTATGTAAATTATATTTTATAATAAAATATTTAAATTATTATATATTATAATTTAATATATAAATAATATAATATTATAATATTATAATATATTATTTATTAAAAAAATAGTTACATGCATATTATTATTTATATAATATAAAATTATTATATATAAATTATATATATAGGGAAGAGGGGCCAACAGTCATGCAAGCTAACTTTGTCAACATGTAGTGATTGACTAGAATATCGTAGAACCTTCATTTTTTTTAAATGTGGACTTGCCTCTTATCTATCTATAACTAAGCTTTGGAGGTATGACTCATCATGCAACTTGCCACATTAGCACATCTATTTAGAAGTGTCTAAAATTTGACTTTTTAAAGATTCGACCAAAACTTAATCATGGGACCCCCAGTAGTTGAACAAAAAAATATCATATTTTTATTTAAAATAAAATTAATATGCAACCTAAATGGACCAAATACCTATTGGTAACCACAAATATTTTATATCTATAGCTTTTGTATTCAGCACATATGGACCAATTGTTGAACACAAAAAAACTATTTGTTATAAAAACAATACATAATTATTTAAAATACAACTTATATCAAACCAAAATGGACCAATAGTTGAGCAATAAATTTTTTTGAAAATCCTTCACATTTAATGGGAAAATACATGGTATTTATTGTGCTCACCTTTGATGTTTGTGATAGGGAAAAATATTAATATAAAATACTCCAATGCTTGTACATTGCTACTCTAATAGTTGTACACATAAGAACAATATTTTTTCACTATGATAACAATTCTTGTTTAAATGAGTGTCTTATTTGATTAAATGAAAATTTTATTTTTAAAATTACACACTTCTAGTGGATACTTATGATATTTTATTTGAGACAAAAAAAAATACTTATCTCACTTCTTTATGAATGTATTTATGTTTTTTATGTAACATTCAGAGATTGTGTTCAAGTATGGGTCCACTTTTGATCAAAATTTGGTTATTTTTAATTTTTTTGATCGGTAATCTCTTTTGACTGGAGCTATGAACCAGTGAGGCCACATTTGGGGGGCCTCATCCTGTCAATTTTTTCCCTCCTCGAACCATTGTTCTCCAGCAGCTGTCATCAACAACCATCGATGGGTGAGCCAACTGTGCATCTAGCTCCTGATTCGAACACTTGACCACCGTGGCTCTCCCTTCTTCCATCCCCCCTCCCTTCCTTCGATGCCTCTCCTACTTCCTCCTCTTCTTCCTTCTTCCTTCTTCCTTGTTCCTTCTTCCTTGCCCCCGCCTTCCTCCTCCTTCCTCCGTTCCTCCTTGTTCCTTCTTCCTTTCCCCCACCTTCTTCCTCCTTCCTTCTCCATCACCCCACCTTCTTCCTCCTCTCGGGCCTACTGCCTACTACCTTCCTTCTCCTCTCCTCTACTTCCACTTCCTTGCTCCTGCAACCTCCATCTCTCTGCTTCTCCCTACTTCTTACTTCTCTTCTCCTCTACCTCCACTCCCTTCCTTCCTTCCACAACTTCTTCTCTACTCTTTCTCCTTTCTTCTTTCTACTCTTCTCCTCTATCTCCACTCCCCTCCTTCCCTCGTAGCTTCTTCTCTCCTCTTCTCCGCTGTCACACCTACTCCTCCTCTCTTCTGTGGCTTTTCTTCTCCACGAATCTATTGCACTGCTGGCCTCTAGCTCCCACAACTTTTCCTGTCCTTCGTTCTTGCTCTGCTTCACTGTCGCTAGTCTCACCTCTTGATTCCTGGCCTGCCTTTCTCCTCTCCCAGCCTTCCATTACCTTTTGTGCGCCTATCTCCAATGTGAACACCACAACTACCTTCAGCCAACGATGGGTGATGCATATGGTGAGACTCGAACCTTGACCACCATATCAACACGGTGTTGCAACAACCGTTGTACTGCGGGGTGAACCCAACATTTGGTTATTTTTTATTTATATTTGGACTATTTATTTACAATATATAGTATAAATATGTAGTAAGATTGGGTATTATGATCACAATTGATTGCACGACTATTGGAACTTGCACAACTACTAGCCCCTCTCCCCTATATATTTTTTTATCGGTAAAAGTAGGGATACCTTGCATATTTTTATTTAAATCTAAAAAGCATTACATCCATCAATTACATCCTTGAGAAGCTTCCAACTTGTAATTCATATACCTTTTGAACCCCATACTACCCTTCAAATCTCCCCAACCCTAAACACAATTCTACCCGACTTATACCCCCCTTCATCTATAACTTAAAACACTAAAAGATTTTTCAAACATTACAAAAATCTGTAAGACACCTTTTCCTATTGCAACCTATTTCCTACTTTTTCCTTTTGTCAAGGGAGCAAAGAATCATGTTGAAAGCGATTTCCCTCTTCTTCTTCTTTTTCCTTTGAACCTTGTGCCAAATCTCCTCATATTCATCTCCCCATGATGACTCTCCCATATCCTTAGTTGGGTCGCTCTTTCCTTCTGAGGAAGCCATACTTAAACACTCTGACCTTCCACCCAACTCACCACTTGGAACACTACCCTGCTCTAGTCCAGATGAAATGCCTACCGCTAGCACTTGAGACTTCTATGGAGGTTCGTTGGTGGTAGTAAAAATTGGATCCTTATCTAGACTACTCCCATCCATGCCTTCTTTTCCCATTGAATAGTGATGGGGGGAACTTCTTTCCACCAAGCTGCTTGATTAACTCTCTTGCATTTAGAGAAATGCTTAGTAATATGACCAGTGTTGAAGCAACTGCAACAGTGAAATGGCAATCCTTTGTAATCAAGCATTTGTTTCCATTCCCCGCCTAAAAATTTCATGAGTGCAGTTGCTAGAAGATCTTTTGTAATGTTCATTTCTACTAGGATGCGTGCATAAGTAGTGTGCAATTTTTTTATAGAACCCTTATCAACCTCCAAAAATTTCCCCATTGTGTTACCAATGGCTTCAAAGCAATATTCAAACCAGAAATGTAAAGGGAGATTTGGAAGCCTTACCCAAAGTGGAACCAACCCAAAGGATTCAATGATTGGATTGAAAGTTGGATGCCACAGATTAAACATTAGCAAGTGTTTGTCCTCTGAACCCCATTGGTAATCACAAAGAACAACATTCCTATCCTTCACCTTGTCAAACACTACCATAAAAAACCCCCTCGCATTAGGGTAAATTTTCACATCACCATCCAATATTGAGCACCAAGTATCTGTGATCCATCAATACAAATCTGATAGGAACGACCAAAAACCCCAAAATCTACCTATCAATCCCAACTCCACAAAATATTGTACATTTTTTGCCACTTCATCTACAATATCTCCATCAATGAAGACTGAGGGGGTTGCTCTAGTACAACGCAAGGGCTTGCATTCCTTCTCCATTCTTGTAACCTTTGATCCCTCTCCCAAACTCCTCATTTGTCCCCCTCTCTCCTTCCAATCACCATTTGGCATAAAAGCCCATCCAAAAGGAGCCCCAAATGTCTAAGTTTGGTAATGCTTTAAAGACCCATGATGCTTTGTCATGTCAAGCCCCTCACCTAGCTTCAAGAGAGGTTGTCCATATTTCACAATCGTCGCATATGGACAAAACCTTAGACCTACAAAACGTTTAGACTCGTAAATCTTCCAACCTGTTGTAGGAAACCCTAGTCGCGATAGTCAAGGTCGAGTGTAGAGATGACATCATTCCTTTTTCACTAGTTGCATGATTTATATATTATAATATATATGACTTGTAATATTATAATATATAATATAATAATGATATTATATATAAATTACATATTATATATGATTTATATATTATAAATTAAAATATATTAATCATAATATTATAATATATGAGACTCATATATGATATATATCATATAATAAAATAATATATTAAATATTAAAAAAACAAAATTTGAAAAATGGATATCCATTTTTGGGAGCTATTTATATTAAAAAATCTCTCCAAAACAGATATATATATATATATATCCCCAATTTATGTTCATTTCTACACAACTATGAACATAGAAAATTGGTTTTAGGAGGCAAAAATGGATATCTGCTTAGGGAAAATAAATATCCATTTTGTTCCATTGGTATTTGCGATTAAATTTTTTAGGTAAGTCAATTTTTAATATTGTCATTTTTTTTGTTTTATCATAGTTTCTTTGTATAAATTAGGGTTTTTTTTATAAATTTTAATAATTAGTTAAATTTTTTGTTAATTTAATTTTTTAAATTAGAAACAAATTTTAAAATGCTTAAAGAAATTAAAATTCAAAACCCTCCACCAAAGCCTCCTTCAATTCAAGACTTAATTGATAGAAATGTTATCAAATTGAACATTGTTGAAATATATTGTCGACACCCTAGATTGTCTTCTATGACACCCAACTTAGAGGGAATAATTGCTCATGTGAAATCCCTCACAAGGTAACATAATTCATTTTGGGAGTGGAGAGAATCTAAGATACTACAATATGTTGATGGGTTGTCTTATGATCAAGTCAAAGGATTAGAAATATCCAAAGCCCAATTAGTCCAATATTTTATAAATCCCAAAAATAGACAACCTATTAATGTACGTAAGCCCAATTTTTTAATCAAATGGTACACACATAAAGGTATTACATTTTTTTAAGATTGTTGGTGGATGGTTTTTGATAAACCACCCAACAAAAATCTTGATGTTCCTTTTTATTTTCTGTGCAAATTATATGCAGAGCTTGTTTTAGGAAAGCATATGAATCATTTTGACTTTAGACAATTCCAAGGAGTAGGTAGAGGAATGCCCCAAGATAGAATTGGGGCAATGTGATAACTACATGGTCCATATATTCCCCTTCTTCATATTTCTCCCCCACCTCCAATAACACACCCAAACATTATTGCAGATGCAACAATGCAAAGCCTCATGGCCATACACTCTTTGACTGGCCATTTGATAACACATTCTTCTCATTTTTTCAATTGCCTAAAAGTGATACTCCTAGTGGATCAATTGATGTTGGTGGACCTTCGTCATCTACACATATTTGTACACCTCATCATTGTATTATGTGTAATCATGTGTTCTTAGGTCCATTCAGAGAGACTAGTGAGTCTCCCCTAAACACATATGAGTATGTGGTCCATCATATGACACCTATAGGAGAGCTAGCATGGTGTAGTACATATGTGAGGCCATCTTTTATTTACGTAGACAGTTGCAACATTTTGACTTATTGTTGCTAAAGACCTTATGTTATGGACCTTATCATGATATTTTAGATATGGATGATTATTAGATTTTTGTAACATCTATAATTATTGCTTTATATAATGGCTCATATAATAGATGGTTAGTTAATTGCTATGCTTAGATGTGACTTAAATAAAAATGCTCAAATTGATGTTAATTCTAGGATGGGATGGATTATGAATATCATGTATAGCTTAATGTTTAATTATGAGTATGAATAATGATCATGGATGAATTTAATGTCTAATTGTGTTTATGAATATTGTTTTGATTATCATTTTTTATGTTGTGATACCCTAATTGCTTCGAAGATGAAATATTGTATTAAAATGACTCATTCATGCTTATTTTGTGTATATCGCTTTTGCTATATATTTTGGACTATTAACATGTGAATTAAGTGTGCAGGTTATCCATGACCAATGGAATTGGAGATCTACTAGTAAACCCAATTGTGTGAAACCCGTAAAGCCAATATTAGTCTATATGGAGAGACTAATGTCGTTATGTTATTATGTGTGGTGGTATTTATTGTATTTCCTCAAATCTTCTAAGTGTGTTTATTGCATTTTCTCAAACCCTGTAAGTGCTCTAGGGGGTGTGGAAGGGTGAGTTGGCATCCTAAGTTTCAATTTCGAAATTGGCATTTCAAGGGAATTTAAGGGGCCTTAAATGAATCTTCTTACCTCTTACCAAGTGTCAAAACTTTCTTAGGTCAACCTATAGGGGTTGGAAAGTTTTTAAAACCAAATTTATGTATTTTTGACTTGACTTAACCCCTCTTAAATTTCATAAAGGAAAAGTGACGAAATTCTTTAACTTGCAACTCAATCAAGAATCTTGGTCTTATCTCACCCACTTTCCAAAGTCCCTCTTTTGAAGACTTTCCAACCCTCACATTTATGAGGAAAACTTCAAGGAAGCCAAGAGATGGAGTGTTCATGAATACCCCTCTCTCGCCTATGTGATTCTATTAATGAAGATCACATCTCCATGGAATTGAAGAAAGTGAAATGAAATGGAATCCATGTGTCATTCTCTCATTTAGTGAGAAGAGATGATATGTCATCATTATTTATACCCTCTTTAAGTCTAAAAAGAAATCATTTTTTTCTTTTTACATCTTTGGTGAATGAAGGAGAGGGTTTGGTGAAAAGAGATAGAGATGGAGGAGTTTGGCTTGAAGAGGAATTTTTGGAGGAAATTGGTATTTGGTCGTCATCAAAACCTTCACCAACTTTCTTGGAGGCTTGTGAGGTAGATCTCCATGCTATTAATATAGTTGTTAAATGTATGAATAGATGAATGTAAAATCTGTTTTGAAATGTAAATGTGGTTGTGAGTTTTATTATTTTTTAGTTTGAATAATGTGGGTTTTTGGGTTGTGATGGGAGAGTGAGGTTGTATATTCATCTCTGTATATTCATCTCTCTTTAAATGTGATCTTGATGAAGATTCATATATTGTGATATCCCTTGGGTTATGGGTGTTGTAAAAACATGAGTTATGTCAAATAAAATAGTGAGCTATGTTGCTTTTGTGGCTTGAATTTTAACTTTGGGTTTTCTATGGATCTCTTAGCTTGGGGTGGGCTTTTTGTGAAATCCCTATGGTTGGGAGGTGAGCCTTCCATTTGGTCATGTAGAATAATCTGGTATTGTTTGGTGCAAGTGTATTAGATCAATTTGAGCTCCATTATAATTGTGAAGACATTGGTCACCTTACTATTGTGTTGTAGCATTGTGAAAAAGGCTAGAGAAAAATACTAACAAGGTTCTTGTGGAAGTTCACATTTAGTTGTATTCCCTTTTGACATAATGGGTGGATAATTTTTTGTTTGGTCTCATTAGGGAAGGAAAAATAGAGTTAAAACTCTAATATATATATATATATTTCTTGAATTATTTATAAAAAAGGACAATATTCAATGAGAAAAGGTAAATTTTGTTAGGTCCTTGATCTTAGTTTATAAAAGAGATATAAGGAAATTACCTATAAATGTTAATACATTATTCTTCTTGTATTATGGCTGAGGATAGATCAACTTCTACTCCATGCAATGATTTTATATATAAAGGTAGGATATAATGAAAATGATGTGTTCTAATTCAGCTTCTCAATAATTAAATATGTGTTATTTTACCACTATTCAAACACAAGAGTAATGTCATATAAATGATACTCTATTTCCCTGTTCTGTTCAAGGAAACTGCAATATTGAAACTATACTTAGAACCATTAGTTTATGAGAAGGTATATTTGATGTTAAATACTTAAATAATTTATGAAATAGCCTTTAAAAAATAAAAATAAAAGTTGTATATCTCCTTTTATTAATTAGTTACTTAGATTAACCAGAAGATTGTATTTGACAATTGGAAAAGATTTGAATTTAATCTTCGACCTGAACAAAATGAAATAACATAACAAAAAAAAAATATCCAGCACCTCCTTATGATCGGTAATGTTTTAGCTAGATCAATAGATCTAAGAACAATATCCAGCTCACCATGACCAGATGTGTCAGCGATTTAAATCTGCAAGGGGTTTGTTGCTATTTCTGCAACCATATACACTAAAAAAAAGAGAAAGAATAGAAGAAGAAGAAAATATGTAAACTTATAAATAAGAGTGTTCATGTTTAAATATTTTAGGTTGGGCGCTTTGTATGGAAATTAGGGTTCTTTTTATCTTTCTTGTCATTTAATCTCTGTTGGAGTTGGTGTGTAGTGGAATTTTAGGATTGGCAACCTATAATTTAGGCATGTGGTGCATATTAAAGGAACTATATTCCTCCTTCTATGCGTAGGTTAAATGGCAACCAACTATAATATGGAAAATAATATAGTGCTCGGTATGTGGCTGAGTATGGGCAAATGTTAATGTGAATCCATGCCATATTGTACACATGATAAGGATGTGGAAGTGGATAAAAGGACATTGTGCAGAATAGTAATAATATATTTTAGGAGAGAGGATCTATTAGTCGTGCATCCTGACTTCGCACTTCTAATTATCCTAAGTGGAAATTTCAAATCACTCCCAATTTTTTACAGCAGCTTACTTGGCAAGTCCCCTACTTATAAATTTCGTTTCAGGGCCACATCATCAAATATGATGTCACATCAGCATGTTTTTTTATCAAGGTGTCCTAAAAGGCCCCAAAAAAAAAGTGAGACCAATACTTGTGCATTCACATCATGGGTAGTTGAGCGTTGATGTGGCATCACATGATTGGTTGTTTTTTAGATCAAAGGAATACATTTTGTTTAATTATGGGTAGTCAAATCACAACTATTGGGCATTATATAAACAACTATTGAGTATTTAGCCGATAGGCTATATATTGTGTGAGCTTTCAACCGAAACAAGTCTCACGCCTGAAAACTCCCTCTCGAGAAACAGGATACCACTCACACTTCGCCAGAATTTTTTTGCCGAAAACTTTGGCTTCTTTCCTATAAAGTGGCTGCAAAAATCTCGTGCCTTTGAACCCCAATATTTTGCACCTACTTTTCATTTATTATTGAATAGATTGCAATAATGGAGATTGCTTTTGGCTCCTCTCGTGTGAAAAAACAACTGCTTTGGTAGGGTTTCGTAATGTTTTTCCTGCTAACTCTACCCATTTTTTTTATACCGACATCGTTGAAGCGCAATCTTGAGGTCAGTCTCTTACTCTGGTTTGAATGAGCATTTTCAAGGGTTTTTGTATATGGCTGGATCATTTTTTTGGTGTTTTATTTCATTCTAAAATAATTTTGTTGTCGGTACCCCTGATTCTGTATTTTACGGTAGCTACGTAAGGAGTCACAGGAGGCACCAACGAAATATTGTTGATTGTCCACTTTGTGTAACTATTGATCTTGTTCTGCACATGGAGAAGGATCAGCCACGTGAGCGTGTCACATGTGCGATTGGATTTGGGTAGGCTTCTCAGCTTCATGTGAGCTCCCTGTGACTTTAACAGGCTTCTGGAAATGGTAGCCTACACGATGCTGGAGGAATGGGAGAACAAGTGTATGTGGAGGTCGTGCAAACAACTGAGTTGGAAATATGTTGTAACGGCTGAACAAAAGAATGGCTAGAAGAGGGCGATCTAAGGAACCTCGAAAGCCCAGAGGGAGGCATAGATGGTTGGTTCAACTCAATGGTTGTCCTTCTATGCAAAGGTGAAGGCCGAGAGATAGTCGAGCAAAAAACTTCAACTATTTCTAATGATTGACTAGAGGGTGAAACAATTGGAGGAGGTGAAAGATTCGTCGCGTGAAATTTACTAGAAGGTCGAACGACATGAGGAGGAAAGCGGGGACCAAGAAGAGGAAGACGATGGGGAGTGGAGCAACTATGAAGAGGAAGGCATGGGGTCTTTGAAAGAGGAGGAGGGGAGTTGAAGGGACATTGCCTGTGATGCAGAGGCATAGCGAGGAATTCGAGCATCTCAAAGTCACGGTGTCATTTTTATCACTTTAATCAGTACCTTCCATTTTTGTCATCGTCCTCTACTCACTCTCTACATTTTGCACCTCTTTCTATGTCATCTCTGTATTTGCCTTTGTTCCTCTCATTCGCTTTTATTTGTGACTCTAACAAACTACATAGGGAACCCTTTTCAATTCTATAGCTTAAATTCTCATCTTATGTATGTAATTTTTTTTTTTCCTGCTATCTATTTGAGCGGTATGTTACTGCTATTAACCTTTCACAGCTAAATTCAGAGCATGCCAATTATTGCAAGTTTTGATAAGCTTTTTGTTGCTTTCACTTCCTCTGCATCTTAATTTTTTGTAATTTTAGGTCTTGTTCTTGAAAATACAAATTGAATAACGTTTATTTTTTGTTAAGGTGGCCAAGAAGAGGAATACAATGGGGAGTAGAGAAAATATGAAGAGGAAGAGAGGGGGGATTTGAAAGAGGAGGAGGGGAGTCAAAGGGACGTTGCCTGTGATGCAAAGGCAAAGCAAGAAATTCAAGCTTCTCAAAGTGACGGTGCCATTTTTATCACTTTAATCTATACCATACAGGTCTGCAAAATCTATCGTCTCTCTAAGACTAGGCAAAACTTGTAGTTGTTCTCCAACTCCTTGCATGACTATACAACTCCTCCATTCTCTTGAACTGCAGACATTATCTTTCTTATTTTTTTACTCAGTCTTTTGCTATTCCTAGAGTCCAGCATCCTTCTAGCAAAATAAAAACAGTTGTCTTTTACCTACAAGGAACAAGTGGTGCTAAATATCACCATTAATGTTGGATTGAGATTTATTGTGGTTCATGATCTTTTGCAAAATTTAGCTTCTCATGTTAAGTTTTTAACGGAAAATAATGACTAAATTTGAACCTTTTGTAATTCATAATTCATTTACTCCAATATTCAACCCAATTTTTGAGCCTGGGATAAGGGCCTATCCTTTGACTTCATTTCTATCATCATTTTGTAAACAAATACTAAACTCAAACAACACTTCTCTACATGTCTTTGTCAAATTTAACCAAATTCCTCTCTGAGGAGTCAATTAAGTTCAACTTCCAAACTACTTGAGGTTTTTGAATCCAGATTTTAGTTGAGCCTCTTTAGATTCCAAGAGACATTTCCTTTAGGAAGTTCTCATCATGTATTACCATATTAATCGATAATGCTATTATGTATTTAACTACAGAAAGAAGTACTGAACTTTTTCCACATGCAAAGTTTACCTGGGGCATCTCAAACCTCTAGCAATCACCCATCTATCTGATAACATCTTATGGTATTCGCTTATAAATTACTCTTAGCATGCTAAAAATTAACCTTAAGTGAGATTCAGTTCACCATTTAATATTTATAGATATTTTATATTTGTAATCCTGAAGTTAGAGCAGGAAACTGGCTTGATATGTGTGGAGCACTTTTTTGGTGTCACACAATTTCTTATAGTATAATCATGGTCCATAGCCTGCAAAAAATTCAATCGTGCTCATACATTAATACATTAAATTGAGCTCCCCAATATACCTGGTATGGTCTGTAGTTCTCTAAAAGTTTGAGCTAAAATTTGTTGGGAGTATTTTTTGGGTACTTTCTAGAAAAGGGCCTTTAGTTCTTATTACTTTATGTGAACTATCTTTTTCAGTTTACTTGAATTGAAATAATAATCTTTGCCTCTGTCTGTGTGGGTTTGTGGAAGTGTTCCTCAAAGGACATTTCCCCTACTGGACAATGATTCGAATGCAACCAAGTTGTTGAGTGGTTTATGTTGCAGACTAATTTCTTAGTGTAACTGTTGGGAACTTGGTTTTTCAATACATTTATTCAAATGATAGTTTACAAGTACTTCCACATCTGAATTGGAGCAAATATTCTATAATGGATAATCACCAAAAGAATTTATATTGGTCAATGTTGTCTAGGGTAGTTCTCCATTTGAGAAGACCTCAAAATATCCCGTGGTAAATCTGTGAGGTTGAATTTACTACCAAGAAAGAAGCGAAGCAAATTATATGCAGGTTAGACTCAATCACATAAACCAATAGTGCAACTTCTAATGGTAACAAATAATTATGTTGTGTGGTGATTATGTCATTCAACATACACAAAAATTAGTTAATATGTTTATTAAGTGGCATAACCAGGTTTTGGATGCCCTTGATAACATGATATGTTTCTCCAAGACAAACAATTGAAGACAAATCTTGCATCTTGTTTATTACCTATGGAAGTTTTACTTGATCCAACCCAAGAAAGACCTTAAAAAAATGGCACAGTCAGTTGTATCATTTTATCCACTATCAGTTTTCAAGTATATCAACACAAAAATCAGAATGGTACAATTCCAATGTTTATTTACTATTATCTTTTTAATCAATTAAATAAAAGTTGTTTTAATATTGCAATTTTAGTTTCTTAAGATTAAGTTTTACTTATGTTTTTAATGTGATTTTTTTTAAGCATAGTGCACTTCTGGCCACCTTAAGACCATGCATCTTGACTATACCATCTTAAAGATTTCAATGGCTTAAACAACTTAATGTCCTTTTATCTTTTTCCTCATTTCTGAAATTGCCATCATTAGGTCTATTAATTTTTCAAATATATTAACTGAATTGTTTTCGGCTGGATATGATGATTCCTTATGCAATCCTATTTGTCCTTTGAGAGTTATGAATTTCTTAGCCAAAGCTTTGTTGTAGGCATAGTCGTTCCACAGGGGGCTTGTGGGGGATGGCGTGGTGGGGAGTTTTGTTGACGGTTAAGGATGACCAATCTAGTGGGCATCTTTGGTTGCATGCCTATCACGTTCACACATGCCCAATAGTTTTGAGAAGGAACAAAATAAGACTCACCAGAGTACATGTTCGGGTTGTCTACTTCCACTAGCTATGGTGGTTAAATATTCATAAAGATAACCCATTGATTTGGCTATGGAGTTCTTTTTTTCTTTTTTTAACTTTCCTTCCCTTTTGTTTGGGACTTGCTGAGGACCTCCATGATACGTAGAGAACAATCAAATCTCAAGGGCATAGTAGTGTAAAATGGTCTCCCTCCACTTTCAACATAGTTGTGATAAGTAATAGTTGAAAGAGGCATCTGAGAGGAAGTTTGAAAATTATAGAAGCTATTGGAAGTTGACTGTGCAAGGGACTTATGACAAGGATCCCATGACCACCAACCTCTACTGCTGAATGGGGTGAGAGAGAATGCAAGCAAGCTATTATTCATGGTAATTTCATTAGTAAAATTTGTTGTCTTTTTAAGATTACAAACATGCTTGAAGCCAATTTTGGTATATGAGACACCATCCTAGGATGAAACAGAGCCTTACCAATTCTTCTGGTCTAATTGAATATATCCCTTTGTTTCTCACAAGAGGTCTTGTACTCCAAATAGAGGTGTCAGTTGGGGTGGAACTTAGAAAATGGCCTTTACCCTTTACCTTTCACATTTACTGAAACCCATTCTTTCTATATAGGAACTAAATTTTGTAGGTAAGATGAAGGTTAATATTCCTTAATATGTCGTCATGTTGCCTTAAATTGACTTTGATTATCTTTTTGCAGGCTCAAGCATTCAACATATTTCAAATTGGCATATAGAACATTCATTCTGGTTAGCACAATTCAAGAGATGCTATGTTTGTTTCTTACATTTGCTTTTTATTTTCTCTTTCCTTATACATGTTATTTGACAAAAGACATGTACACCTTACTATTATAAACTTTTCCTAAATTTACTTGTGATTAAGTGATTCTTTTTACACATTCTTAATCAGAAATGTACATGTAGCTTACTCTTAGAAACTTATGCAAGAGATTCCAATGAGAAAGAAAGATTGTTAAATACTATTCACACCATTCCCTGTGTTGCAAGAAAAACAAAATGGACACTTTGAATTGAGTAATTTACATAAATACATACTACAAGAAATTTTTATCAGTATATGAGTTTTCTTTGTCCCTTTCAATACATTCAAATGTTTCTTTATTGATGTAAACATTTTCTACTATAAGTTGATTATTTAATGCTATTTGTCACATTTTCTACAACACCTATAGTTTTTTTTACTTCAAAGTGAAAATTGTGGCTTTAGAAGACTTAGGGCGATGAAAACTGAAATATTAGTGCTAATGATGTGTACCTGAGTTACTTTGTAGTTCTAGTTCATTTAAAAAGAGAATTGTTGCATTTGCAATTGATTTCATTTTTTCATTTGTTTTTTACTTTCCAAATAAAACAATCGATGCAATTATGATGTAAGTGTTCTAACTTTTTCTTTCTATGTTTAGGAACAAATAATTGGACAACAAAAATTTATTGATGCAAGCTCTTTTCATACATGCATGTGGAACCATCAACTATAAAAGCATCACGAATGAAACTACTATGAATCATTCCTTCAAATGGCTATATCAAAAAATTGTAATTCAAAAGCAAATTCTACATGTTCCAAACATTTGTAAAAAAAAATACCTTTTGTATGTATTTCAAACTTCTATCGCAAATTTATATGAACACTACAATGAAAACTACTTATCATGTTTGCTTACATATGCTTCTCTATCAGCGCAACCCTTGCACCCCTTCTGGTGCAAGTGCTAGTATAATCACAATTGACTGCACGACTATTGAACCCTGCACAACTACTAGCACTTGCATCTATATGAGGTTCAAGGGAGACGCGAATAGGAAATCAAAGGTAACATAACTGAATTGTAACAATATATAATTGGTTATATAAAATTATATTTGTATACATTATGCATGATATAATATAAGTAGGTACATAATTTTGTTGGATTTTTTATTTTATTTTTAAATAGTGAGATCCCTTCGAACATATATCCAAATTGCATTAGTCAAAGTTACATAAGAGCATCTCTTTGTATTTTTTGAAGCTCATCTTTTCCAACCATGTAATTTCTATATAGTGAAGAACAATGTTGATTAGATTGCTTTGAACAATTAGTATCAAGTTTGCATCACTCAAAGTAACATAAGAGCTTCACTATGTCTTTTTTTAAGGCCCTCTTTTTAAGCCCTAGAATTTGTTTGTAGTGAAACACAATGTTGTTAGATGATAAGCCTATATTTCGGAAATATTTAACTAGATATGTAAATTTAACAAAACAAAAAAAAATGAGGATAAATCTTGTTTTTTTCTTTTCTTCATCATTGATTGTGCACTTGTAGAAGATACATTTTGTAATTGATTAGTTTTAGTATTTTTTCTCTATTAAAAAAGGGAATAATATAGTGACAAGTCTTACAAAGCTATAAATTCTAGAATTCTAGAATCAATTAGACATAACCATAGCATGCAATCAAAGAGAAATGATAATGTGTAGGTATAAAGCATGAATAAAATAAGTATATTGTTTGGCAAAATTCCTTACAATGATGTCGGTTATATAAACATTGAATTTTATATATTGGAATTGTTGACGATAAACATTCAAATTGTTTTTGCAAGGAATTCTATAAAAACGAATAAGGATTTTAATTCCGATTGAAACTATTATGGTTGTTCTCAAAAGTTTAGTGATGAAATCTCACAAAATCCCAAGCTCATGTTTTATCCTTTGCAAGTATAAATTTTGCCAATTCTTGAACAAATCAATTCAAATAGTTTTAAAGCATCATATTTATGTGGCAATCTCTCTTTTATCAATTTGAGGTAAAGTTTTACAAATTCTAAATTTGGTAGATTTAAAAAAGGTAGACATCCATACAACTGAAAATATTCTATTGTGGCCAAAGCATGGTGTCAACAAGCAAGTTGTGTCTTTGTTAAGTTAAATTATGCAAAATACTTGTGAAATTTAATATATTATGTGTTTATATCTTTTATTTTAAAAAAATAAAAATTATAAAACATTACAAATTTAGCTATAAAATAGTGGTAATTAGAGGATTTTGGATATGGAGAAATTGTTATTTAGGATTTTGTCATGAAAGCTTAATCTAGATTTTGAGAAAATAATCATGCAAACTACACCAAGTTGATTAGAAATCTGTGACATACCCCTTCATAAATGTGGTGTCTTATTTCCACAAGCCTTGAAGCTCCTTTGAATAAGTGCCAAGAATCAAAGTGATAAAATTAACCAACTACACATGAATGCTAATGCTTTAATCTTGTTACTTACACCAATGATAAATGTTTTAATGTTTTAATGGTATATTGTATGAAAGGATGGTGAACTTCTGATGTAGAATTCCTGTGCTTCTCTCGCATCTTTTAATCTTTTCTCCTTGTGCTTCTCCACAATTCTCTGCATATACGAATCTCATTTCTCATGTATCTTCTTCATAGCCTTCTTACACCCTTGCAAATCAAACCATTTCAACCAGGGGATAATCCCCAATATCAATTACTCCATCAAGCATAAATGATTCTTCAATCAGATGTGACTAAATCTACCGAAATCCTTGATTCCTCTCTAAAATACCTCTCATTTATAAACATAGTCATGAGAACTTTAAAAGTCAATTTTGAAAGAACACTTCTCATGTTAACAATACTCTGCAACTATGTCTGTTGAAACAAACAATTTAGTGCTTTATTAATTTATTGCAGTCTCTTGGGTCTGAATGATTGTATTCTTTTGGAAGACGAGAGCTCAAGTACACAGATTTTTCTAGCATTTTGCCAATAGGGGCCGTAAGGAGCCCAACCCAGCATAGAATAATTGTAGCTCAAATGCTGACCTTGTGCAAGCCGAGGGCGAGATGCAAGAGATTTGTCACTTACTGTAAAATATTCTTTGGCTAAATCTGAAGAATTTGTCACTAAAACAGGGGAACTACCAAATTTTAGATGCATAATAGGTCCATAGAGTGTTGACAACGAACTTAGAATCTGGTGAATTCGCCTGGTTTTATCTATTAGAAGATGAAATTGCCCAATAATAGGGACCTGGAGATAGATGGCTCCTATAATTTCAATTGTGTTTTAGTAAAATTGTTGCCACAAGAAAAAATTGTGGCAGCTCCTACCAGAATAACAGACATCATAGAAATCATATAAATTAGAATTTATATTACTTTGGACTAATAAATTATATAATATACATAATATCTTATCAAGAATTTATCACATGATTTTTGAAGCACCATGTAACTTTTCATACTCCTTCCCGCCTTTGGTTTAGGGCTTTTGCAGCTTGCAAGGGTTCACAAGGATAAACTTGAGGCATTAATTCATTTATACCCAAATAACTTATTGCTTCCATTTGTGGCAGGATCATAATTTTAATCCACAATCTTTCTTAATTACTGTGCTGTGTATAAATTCTGCGGTAAAACTCATGATCTCGAGTAGATTGATCTTAGAAATGTGAACAGTCACACTACTATCAATTATACACAAAATATAATACATTGTACATTGTATGTACTTAAAATCCTGGTAATTTATTTCAAGAAAAAGGTTGTCCTTTCTTAGTAAATCTTAAAGAAAAAGATTTGGAAACTATACAAAATTCCAAATGTCTCAACACATCCAATGATAACATATTTAACACAGAACAATTTTTTTTGAAAACAGGAAATGCAGAGATATCTGATGGTGTCTAGATACAAGAAGTAACTTTGTATGTAATTTGACAAAGAATGGGTTGCATAAACACTCGGAATGTTATGTGTTTTTTGGCCAGAGGACCATTAATGTATTTTTTGGCTTTTGGCTTGATACAAATGACCTACCCAGCCCTTGCTTATGAGCTTAGTTTTTATCTAATCTTCTATGTAAACATAAATAAATGAAGAACAAAGAAAATAGAGCAGCAATAATAAACAAGATAATAGTTTGAGAAGCACAATTGCAAGCCCTGTAAAAATAACATTAAATGAAAAACAACTATAGACCTCGAAAAAAATCAAAAATATGTTACAATGTTACAAAAATCGCAAGATAAAAAGAAGAAATATGGAGTTGTTTCGGTGGAAAAATCATTTGACAAAAACTCAATTAGAAAATTTAAATTCTCTTTACGCTTTATAAGCCATGCATGTGATAACAGTTTCATGAAATAAACTTTAGGCCTTGTAAAATAATCAGAAATCTGACAAAGAAATAAAAGAACAATAACAGGGCACAAGATAGAAAGACAAGGGGTTCTTCAGCTCAATACTAATTCGGAAAAATACGATTAGCAAATTTAGAAGCTCCTTAAAACAAGATTGAAGTAAGCAAACAGAGCAAATTTCCAAAACGCTGATTCACTAGAGTTGAGAATGTCACTAAACCTATAAATCTATGGTCTATCATATGTAATGAAAAGAGGGTTTAAAAGAACCAAAACCTAGCAGAGGCAAACTCAGAGATGTTAAATAGAACTATATTAGAAAGTGAGTCTAAGATTGTGAACATGATGAATAGATAACATTAAGAAAAGGATCAAAATTCAACATAATTTTTGACCCTTTCATTGCAGACATCTAAAAGAGAAGAAACTTTGCAAGAATAAATACTTATTGTGCAGGGATAGTTGGAGTTGTGGACTCTAGGAAGCTATCCAAGTTCCCATAATTAGATCTTCTGGAAGAAGCAAATGAGTTTACACTTTGGCATTTCTCCTCTACAACTGACTTATTAACCTTGCTAGCAGAAGCCCCGCCATTATGACTAACATATTACCGTGGAAGCTGAGGCGGTAATGAGTCCTGCCACTACGTAATCGCTGGAACGGTCGCCCATGTTGCCCTGCCCCAATTGTAAACCAGCCACAAACATTGCAAATTCTCGGTTTTAAGCCCTATATTTCTTAAACCTCGATGCTCAAACCCTAAAAACAATACTCATACCTAACAACCCCAAAAATTATGTCCATAAAAACCATATTACAAAAACAATAAAACAGATACAAGAAAATGTAAACAAGCAGAATTTATACGCAGCGCAGTAAGTAAAGAGGAAAATGAAAATGAGAATGCAATCAATGACAAGACAAACCTGTTCTTTGGCTCATCATTCACTTTGCACGACGTGAAGGCCGGAAAGGACATTTAGATGCCACATACAAGGAAACTCCGCTCCCAGATTTTTGAAAACTGCAAACCACCTCATAAAAGTTTCTAACCAACAAATAAAACCGCTTTTAATTAAAAGACAAAAAATCTTCGCTTCCCAGTCCACCCCAATTATAAATTTGTCTTCTCCCTTATTTTTTAGTTTGGTGCACTGTTTATTGGCATGTCCTCTCTGGTTTACTCTCGGCTTTTGACAAACCAACTGGTAAGTAAATTGCCATCAATTGACGGCTCTTCTTCCGGATTTGCAAGATGCGAGGACAGTGGCCCAACAAGGCATAATTATGAAGGCATTAAAAGCGAAGATATACAACATCTGGAAACCTTACAGGCGTATAAGATCGATCTAGACTACATTGATCTGCATTTACTCACTCCACCACTACAACTAACCTCCAGCAAATTATTTATCAACAAGCTGTTTCCAGTTGGAGAGGGGGGTTTACAACCTAAAACCTACTACTGTCAAATGGTTTGCAGGGTGTGTGAGACAGTACGCCGATGGCTTGTGGACTGAAAGTCCACAATAAAAGCCTATTGGCTAAATATTAAGGAATTTAATTACTAGCACTTGCACTTAAAGGAGGTTCAAGGGAGGCCGATAGGAAATTAAAGGAAAAACATAAATGAATTGGAACAACACATAATTGACTATATAAAAATCGACGTATGCATTGTATTATATAAGTAGGTACATAATTTTTTTGGATTTGGTTTTTTTTTTAAACAATGCAATCCCTTTGAAGAATGTGTATGTACTTATGAAATAAGACATAAAATTGAAGTGATAAGAAAAGCAACAATAATAATGACAAATACTTAAAAAAAAGACAGATTATTTTGTGATATTATCTACCCAAATGTGACCATCATTCTTTCGACATAAATTTTAATGTAAGCTAAACCTTTAAATTGGAATCGAGTCAGATTTTTCGAAGAGGATGTTTTTGAAAAGATAAGCAGCATTTACAGGGTGTTGTACCCTTCACACAAAGCCCAAGGGGCCAAAAAGAAGCTAGTTCAAACAGAATGTGAACTAGGAGAAAAACAAACAAAGACAGTTGACCGACAGCTATAGGATAACAAACAAGGGTTAGACAGCCATAGAACCAGAAGGGACCAAACTGACTCCCTGAACCCGAGGTCGCAGAGAAGCAACGGATTTGGGGAGTCCCTTTTTTTTTCTCAGCACAACCGACCAAGAAGGCTCAGAAACAACCACCGAGCGGGACAAGGGGAGAGGATCACCAACAACCACCACGCAGCGAGGGCAATAGTAGCGAAAAAGAGGAGAGCGGAGTGATCAAAGTACCAGCAGATTCGTTTAACGAGGGGCGAGCAAGAATCGACTGCGCATTGACAGCAGACCGGGGCAGCACAAGATCAATAGTAGGGGTAGCCAGAAGAGGCTCAAACACGAGAGGAGGGACAGAAGGATCACCCTCCTCAGAGGAATTGTCGGAAGAGTCAGAAGAGGGAGAGCCGACCGTGAGGTGATCAGAAAGTGCATTCTTCTACCAAGTAGCAGCACCCTTGCGGTGAGCAAGAGGGCAACCAAAGGCCAAATGACCAGTAGAGAAACACCTCCTGCAACGAAAGGGGAGGCCCTCATAATCCAACAGCTGCGACCAAGGTCTGTCCATCACCATCAAAACCACATCACCATGGAGGGGTTTTGAGATATCCAAATCAACCAAGATACGGGCCACCGTCGTATGCCCCAGATCCCGAGACGTTGAATCCACCTTGAGGAAATTTCCAATGGAGTTGCCAATAGCTTCAGATATATTTCGAAGAGGATGTTAAAAACTAAAAACTTTTTTTGTTTCAAGTACTTCAGATATATTTTTATTAACTTATGCATGGACATTGATTATATAATAAATATTTAATTCCTACATTATTTTTAAAGGGAGAAGAAGGAAATTTTCAAAAATGTTAGGAACTGATACACCCAAAATAAAGTCAAAAACATAGAAAGATTTTGTATATGCTTATATATATTTTATATATGTTTATATTGCTAGATTTGTTATATCTTAAATATTTTTTGTATGGTTGTTCCAAACATGTCACAATGAAAATTTTGATGCACTTATCCATACTTAAGTCCATAGCAGGACCAAGAGCTTCAATGCTTAGGATTGTGGCAATCATGAAGCCTAGTTCTTGTCAAACAATAAAGGATCTCATATGTGCATATGGGCAATGAAGAGATGTATTTTTTTCCCATCTGCTACAACAGCTTCTTAATGCAAAATCCTTTTGCATTTGGATAAGGTCCCCATTCATGAACCATCTTTCATCTATCAACAAAAATGGGGAAATTAAATTCAGGTTGTTACATGTTCTAACTTTTTACGTTCCTAAATGCTTAAGGATGCAAATCATTTCACTTTTAATTTGAGAAAGTTATATGTTCTTCCTCATTAGTAACTATTCTTACTTTTGAAGGGGAAAAAGAGAAAACTTGTATGGAAACTTCAGAAACTTATTGAACTTGTGGATTTAAATTAAAAAAATTGATCTATTTTGCCCACTCTCTTCTGTAGCATTCTTGTATTTTCTAAATTGAAAGCTAACGCTATAGCTGACCAACTCAACTTTGATGATTAGTGAAGTTTTAATTCTTAACTGGTATGGACAGATATTTTGAAATTAAATAATAACATCAAAGCAATTTTATTTTGCAGGAACTCCTAGCCTCTGATAAGGGGAGCTCCAGGCAGGTTTTTCTTAGGATTATAGCATAATAGTTTTGATCCATACAACAAGCACAATAATTCTTACCAAAGCTATCAAAACTATCATGATGGTCAACTCCCTTTAAGGGAAAAAGCTAAAGCCTCATATGTTTACATGGGTATGCCTTCTATCTCATGTGTGGCGCCCAAATTGAAAAATTTAGAAAAAAAAATCACTTATACATGATGAAGATAATTATTATAAAGAAGTCTAGTAGTGCACACTAAGCCCAGATTAATTTCAAGGAAGAGCTACATCAAAATGGAAATCTTAGTCAGCTGAGTTATCCATATGGACTTGTAAAAGCCTCCTTTTAAGTTTTGTTTTCTTTTAATATTCTGAAGTCTAAATTTCTAAATGGAACTATTGAGTAATATAAAAAATCTTTTTGTTTCTAAAAGATGTCGAGAGATAACAATTTAATTTAAACTACAGAAGAATTTTTCAAATAACTCTCCATTTTAAGCATGCTCAACAAAAAAAATTGTTAGCCACTTCATATAAAAAACAAGCACTTATTACAACTTTGATTTTATCTCACAAACTTATGACAAATTGTGGAAGATGTACTGACAGAATCTGAAAACCAATTTCAACAATGTCATACTAAATAGAAATGTAAGCACATTGTCTAAAGAAGTGAAGTATATCACATGGAACATATCGAAGCAACAGTTTAGAAGATGATGGAAAAGAAATGGGAGGCAATGCATTTGCTGGTCTAACAGGGCAAATAAATGTTTAATTGAGAAGATTTTAAAGGATTGTGATTAACAAAACACCAAGAAAATATAAACACACACTATTCTTAGGAATATCTATTATGCTATGCAACAAGTCATTTTAAGGTTGGACACTAAAATGAACATTGTCAAAATCCATTCAAGTGAAAGAAGATAAGATCACAATTGGTCATGGCTCATAGTGAGAAGGTTAGCATCTTGAGTCTCGACCTACTATTAAATAATGCTTGGTTGTTAGTTGTTTTTTTACTATAATTCTCAAGTTGGAGCCATAAACCTTGAGCCAATAAGTAGTGAATGGAATGATACAAGGGCTTACACTTAGAGATGTTATGAAAACAAAAACCCCTACTTAGCTGCTCTGAACACTATCTTGCTCAGACTCAATCCTATGAAAGTCATCAATCTATTCAGCCATCCTCCTAATCAATATAGACTCTAAAAAATGCCATGCTTTGTTTTGTAAAATGAGGTTAAAGCATATTTCAAACACTTTTGTAGTCTTATGTACCAAGATGTTTGGCTGTTCAACCAAACCAAAAAAGCTTCAATAATTTCTATGTAAAAAAATAGATCAAAAACACATTCTTTTACAAGTCATTATAAATATAAAGGCACTGTTTTCTTGGTTATTTCCTTCAGATATTGTCTAAATAGTTCCTCTAGGCTGAACAATAGCACCATATCAAATACATGCAATTTTGTAGTTTGATTTAAGATCAATGATAAGAAAGCAATCTCTCCTGCATTCATATGATATGCTTGATTATGATGAATTCATCAAAGATTAGTGTACATACTTCGTTTGTGTCAGCCAAAAAAAGATACAGATACAAGAATATTTTGCCACAATGACCATAATATGTCCGTGAAAGTTGGGTAACCTATAGATACAGCATACATAGCACAAACGTTATAGTTTACTTCGATTCAAATCACTAACCAAGATGGATCCTACATGACAAGATTACAGTAGGTCGAGACTCAAGATCAAACAAAGTGTCCAAGTCAAAAGAAATGAGCTCAAAATTTTGACACTTCAAAGGGAATAAGTTGAAGATGATGAGCCCAAGCTTTCAGAGAGTTTATGAAATAGATTCAAGTCCAAATCAGGTAAAATACCACAACATAAACTGCTAAAATTGGATAAATTACATCAGCCTACTCGTTGGGTGATAGATACACAAGACCCATCAGAAATTGGTTTTGGTGAAGTATTGAATCCAACTTTGGGTGTGACATAACCCGCAAACCGGTTTGGAGAAGAAATACCCATAGATTATAACAGTTTCCATGAAAACCTTAAAAAAAGGTTTCAAATCTAAAAGAGAAGAGTAAAATCAGAGAATTTCTAAAACCTATGCATGCATGAATAAAGTCTGTGTGACCTCTACTATCCAATGTTGAATTTCATTTGATCTAACAATTGCAACTGTTATCCATGGTTTTCATATAAAATTCATTTCCATTCTGATTCACCAAGACCATAAGACATATGGAGGGGTTAAGGAGAATTATGCAATGATTCACAGGGCTTCAGGGGCATAGTGAGATGAAAACATAGAGGCACATTTTGGAGAGATCTAGAGAGACCCTGCAAATTTCAAGAGACAGTTGCAGAGTTTGCAGACCTTGAATATAAAATATTATTTCAATACAAATAAATATTCTCTTACTTAAGTTAAAGCATGGAATCATAATAAAACACAAACAACAATTTGATTGTACAAAAAATATGCAAAATCTCACTTTCATTTATAGTTGAGAAAACTATTTCAAATTCTAAGTTTAGATATATTGAATAAATACAGTTTCACACGTATCCTAATATATTCAAAATCAAAATTGAAACCGATACATGAACAAAAGGGGTTTATTGATATGAACCTCAATAAATGTAAATATAGAAACAAATCAACTAAAGATTTACAACAACAGCGAAAAATAACTTAAGTTTTAAACAATTACATCATTATAATAGATTCAAAAAATCAAACAAAACTGCAATTTTGGAATAAAAACTAAGAAAAAAATAACTGAAATTTTTGTATAGTATAGGATAAAATTAGAAATTTATGCAATAGTATTTTTCCTTGCTTTATAAGAGAAGATCTGCCAACCTCCTCTATTTTGGGGCCTACATAGGCAATGCATTCCATGTATTTTGGGGATGTTTGGATTGTGTCTTCAAGATAAAGAAACGAGGGGAAGGTGTCTTGCAGTCCAGAGCTACTTCACCTTTGGAACAGAGGAATTATTACCCCTTTTCATGTGTGAATCTGTGAGCAATTAGTAACTTCGTCCCTAAACAAATATCATACAAAGGATTAGTTTAAGTACTAAAAAGTATGCATTCACACATACAAAGAAGATTGAAGAACAACAAATTAGGATAAATTGTTTTATAGTGAAAGAAAACACAACAAAAAATGATAACGTTGCGTACAGATTCTAAAAAATAAAATTCATTGAGACCATGGCAAGTGACTTACCTAAAGATTCTGCACAAATTGTGTTGTGTTGTCAATGATGCCTATGAGAAAAAATGAGCAAATAACTTCAACAGTTAACTTCAAAAGGATTGCATATTAAGCTAAAAATCCTATAACTTGTCGTGTAAAAAAGGTTGGGAATCAGAAAAACAGTGCAATTTCTAAAAATCAGGGTAAGTCGTAAACACAGACCAAATTGCATTCATCATCTTCCCCTACTAAGATAAAGAGATCACTAGAGACTTGAATAACAAAAATCATGCAATTTCAATTTGTTGCAGTTATTATCATCGCCCTCTTATTATTAAATCACATTTACTTAAATTGCATAAAATAAAATAAACTACAGTTTATATTTCTGAGTGGAATCAAAAAGTAAGCAACCTACAAAACTCACACCTTCAAATAGCATAATACTAAGACGCTGCTTGAAAACTCCATCAGAATAGTGATCAACAACTAAAGCCAGTCCTGCCACCATATGTAAAGCCTTTGGTCGTTGTTGAACCTAATCTTTGAAAACCCTAACATAAGCGAGTTGTGATCGTTTAAACCCTAACCCTAGAATGGACCGCTGACTGGAAACAACGAATAAATTATAGTGAAATAGGACCTATGTGGCAATAGACGCCTGACACTAAGCTAGCACATTGAACATACAGGTTGATATGCAATCGAAACTTCACATATACACAATTTGAAATTAAAGAACATGAAAAAAAATTAGAAACACTATGCAAATCGCATGAAAAAAAGGGCACAACCGTCTGAAGCTCGCTATACCTCTGTAGGTCCTTGCACGCGCAACTCCGTATGAGAAATCATAGTCTATTTATAAGCTGAGGCGGTGATGGAGGGTGGTTGATCTTCCTGACAGAGAAGATATCTGCTAGATTTATTCATAATGAGATTAGCCTGAAAAATAAATTTGAACGGTGGAGTGCTTGGACAGTGGAGTGTTTGGCGTTTATTTGCATTCAATGAGGGCATGATGATAACCAAAAACAATCTGAAGGCTTCCTTCCGCTTTGATGAGTGTATCTATATTTCTTAAAGCGTTCACTGCCTTGGCTCCACGTAACCTCAAGGGTTCCTTTTGTTGTCTGTTTTGTGCATAGCCCGCAATCATAGCGCTCTAGCTCAGTTGTCAGACATTCTCCATTCTACCATTCAGTTGGCTGCTTGGTTTGAATGATTCAAATCTATTAGTCCTTGATCATGTAGGTATGCATGTGCTGGCTTGGAGAGGGCTGCAAATAGAGGCGATCAAGATCAAATGGTTTATCGGTCCCTCAAATGGTTTGCAGGGTGTGTGAGACAGGTATGCTGATGGCTTGTGGACTGGCAAGTCCACAATAAAAAGAATATCGGCTAAATTATGTGTTGACGCTTAAATTTTGAATTTCACCAATTTATTTTTTTGAAATGGACTCCTACAGAGTTTAAATCTGGTTGGTTGTGGTGCCTACCTTCTGGAAATCATTGTTACTCTCTAAAAAAATGTCACAGGTTAGTTAGAGGCAATCATTCACTATTCATTGTTCAAACCTTTTGGAGTTTTACCTCGATGATACAAGAAATACTAACTTTGCAATACATTTATTATTTTAATATTGAACGTAATACTATTTTTAATAATTGTTAACAAGGGTAATATTAAAAGAGATATCAATATCATTATCTAATGTTTTTGATTACTGGTAAAACAAGTTTTACAAGGATCCAAAACCTTTTACAAAGATAGAAATTTGCTTAAAGATAAAAATAGGATACAATGGGCAGCCAAAAAATAGCAAAAAACCATACAACAACAAGCAACAACCTATTTTAGGTCCTTCAGAATCTTTGTTGCCTCTAACTCCTTAGGAATGATATACTCATGAATTTTAGCAATGTCAGCCATAGCATTTTTTTGAAGCCTCGGTAGGTTTCTTCACATGGTTGTGAGTCCTAATGCTAGGACCAGTAGCAACAAAAATCACCTTTTTATCCTTGTTGACACCTTCACCACTAGTAGTCTCTTCCTTAACCTTGTTACTCCCCTCCTTATCATTCCCCTTATCCATCTTATCACTAAGCAAGGTAAAGCCTAAAACACTATTGATCTTAACCAGCTAATCAATATTTTCATACACTTTAACAGTTCTTTCCTCCAAGACTGATATACTCTTTTCATTCTCGTCTTTAAGATTAATGACATCATTAGTAACCATATTGAGAATCTCCATCATCTCATTCTCCTGATTAGTGGCCCTCTTCTTAGTAGAATGTCCTGTAGGGCATGAATCTTTATGCTCAATTGGTTGAGTTCGATAAAAAACCATTTAAAAAGTTTATAGTGGTCAATAACATTGACCCTCATAGAAACTAACATTTTGGAAAAAATAGTATGCGATGGGAGACTCCTCTGGCGGTTCGGCATTTTTTCAAAATACTACGAAGGCGGGAAATTCTGGTTCTCCCCTTGGTGGTAATGGCGGTAGGTCTGAGGCTACTTTCACTAATGGTGCAGAATTGTCAGCCTGCAGTGGTGTTTTTGGCATTGATGATGGGTCCTCCTTTCTGTCTTTTGTTTCAGACTCTTTGGGTTTGAGTGATAGTTCTCTTCCCAAACATTGTGTGGGGGGCATCCCTCCTCATAATGTGAGCCTGTCCTCTTCCCTACGTCCAGAGATTCTTAGAAAAAGTGATGTTGGTGAAGGACATAAGCATGCAGAGGTCTTTTTGAATGGACCATCCTGGTCTAGCCTGTTGGGTGCTAAACCTAAAGGGAAGAACTCCTTGATTTCGGTCATCTTTCAGGCGAATCCGATTATAGGAGAATAATCGGTGTTTATTCCTGATTGCATTATTGAGAACCGGTTGGTTTCCATGGAGCTTACTTTGGTTGGAAAGTTCATGGGGCCTCGCCCTAATGTTGAGCTAGTCCAAAATATTTCTTCTAAATGGTGGAGGACGAAAGGACAGGTGGAGGTTGTGTTGGAGTAAATATGACACTGAGAGGGGGGGGGATCAGTGTCTTAAAAAAAATTTAACTTTTGCCATAAAATAAAACTTAGATAATTTATGCTCTCAATATTTCAATGATAAATACATTCATGAATTGAATGCAATCATTAAAGAACTGAAATGAGAAATATGAAAGCAAAACAAAGATCTTTACAACATTATCACATTAAAGCAAAGAGACCACAATATCACATTAAAGCAATGAGACCACAAGACAAATAATGTGATGAGTGGAAAACCCTCTAGGGGTATAGAAACCACTCCAAAAATGTTGCCTTACTGGCTTAACTTCAAAACTCATTGCTTACAATTCCTTATTGACAAACTTTAGAGCACCCACTCTAGGAGCACCAACCCCCTATACAAAACTCAGAACAATAATATATCAAAGGATTTCTCTGTTTCAATTCAACTCACATATACCTCTCATTCTAATACATCTAATATCTTAAATATTCACACTTGAATCTCCAAAATACCAGACACATTAGTTATATACTCTGCATCATATTTGAAAGATTTTTATTACATAACTTTGTGAACTAACCCTTTTTGAAATAAAATACCAACCCCAAAACAGTGATCAATCACTATTTTTATATGTATACAAAATATGCACATATGTTGTCATGTATCTTCATCGAACGTTTCAGATGAAACTGATTACAGTAACTGTTTTGTTTCAAGATACCTAAATGCAGTGACAGGTGGACTACTCATAAAAGCATCTTTTCCTTAACAAAACGTCTTCAACCACAAATATTTATTCATAAACCCATAACTGATAAAAACTGCCAAGAATCATAATCCTTTTCACAACAAAATATTCACAAGGCTCGAATAACACAAACAACTTTTGCAGATACCTGATTATGGATGAAGAAACTGAATAAAAATAATGATGACCTGTCAAGAAGATTCCAACGACCCAGCAAGAAAGATTCCATCAAATCTTCTTCCACAAACGAGCTCTTAACCAAAGAAAGTTGCCAAACCAAAAGACCATTCTCATTCCAACTCATATAGTGAGCTAATTTCACTATCTACAACACTCGACAGAGAAGATGTTACCAGAAATTTGCATTCATAGACTCTCCATGGCAGCGGCCAGGGTTTCTAACTTTTCATACAAAGAGAAACAGAATGAATCTACCCTATTCTTTCCTTCAACACTTTTGAAGATTTCAACCAAAAAGATAATCATTTGAAATCCGATAGAATACACAATGATTAAAATCATTATGAAGTCTGGTGGGAAATAACATCATACCACATGATTTAATCAATTATTAAAATTGTTTTGAGTCCATTGAATACCAACACAAATCATTAGTTCTCAAGAACTGTCAAAGCCACATCAACACTGTCGGTGCCAAGTCACCAAATGAAGCTCGATGCCTTTATAAAATTTAAAGTCTGCCATGACTTTATCCAAAGTTAATTCCAATTTTGAATGCAAAGCGACCAATGAATTAAGATCAATACCATATGCTCAAAGAAACTTGATGGGGTTTAGAATACATAAACCATGCAAACCACTTTAATCACCTTTTGATGTTGATTATGCTAACATAATGATGTCCTTTTTAATATCCAATGACACAATTATAGTGTCAAACTTATATGCCAAAACAATAGAATAATACCAAACCAATATTCCATGAAATATATAAATGTGCATGATCAACACATTCAATCACATTAAAATGTGATAATCAAGACCAAAAATGTGGAGTCCTTATGCACCTAAAAATGAATGTTTTGTCACCTGAAGATATAATAGACATCTGAAAAACAAATTAGATAATGTCTCCTGATCAAACTGAACCTGTCAAAGATGATATGATTAGATAACCTATTGTATATAAACTGAAATGAATCCTTCAAATGATCCTGTAGCATGATCAACACTGTCAGTCCAACAAAAACATAAACATTTTCAAATGAATAAATGAAACTGAAGTAGCATCAATCTGAAAATGAATAGTCATGAATATCCTGAAACTCATGTCCACAAAATGAGTCCACAAAGTATCATTTCCAACATCAAGTGATTTTGACATCAAGGACAAACAATAATCACAACTGAAAGCCAACAGGTTGCAGCAATGGCTAAAGGATTTTTCTCTTTCTCCTTCACTTGCAATGAGGATATGGTTGGTGTTCTAATAGGTGGGTCGTGGATGATTGGTAAGTCCTCTCTGGTCCTTAAGAAATGGGAAGTTGGTTTTAATCCCAGTTCCTATTCTTTTTCCTCTACTCCGGTGTGGGTAAGGCTTCCTACTTTGCCTTTGGAATTTTGCGACAAACAAGTGTTCGCTGGCATTGCTAATATGTTTGGAAAGCTTATATGTATTGATCAAATGATTGTGTCCCAAAAACAATTAGTTTATGCACACTTTTGTGTGATTGTGGATCAATCTGCAAACCTGCCTGAGAAGGTGATGATTAACTCAAAGCTGGGGGGTTGGAATCAATCGATTGAATATGAGTTGATTCCTTTTGCTTTCTTTCACTGCAAAAAGGTTGGCCATTGGGCCAAGAAATGTCCCTCAAAGGTCAAACCAGTCTAGGCTCCGCCTTTGATGGGGTGGAAGGAGAAACAAAAAGTGTTGGAGGGGGGTGTTATGGAAGGAAATGATGTTGCTTTTCCTACCTCGGGTGAGTAGGTCTTGGATACCTCTCATAAGGAGGAAGGTCTCCAGGATAAGGATAATGTTGTTGTGGGCTCTCCTCAGGGATCTCGGGACCCGACGGGGAATGAATATCTGGTAGAAGAAGGAGAACTTGTAGCTGGTGAGATGGATCCTCCCTCAAAATAAATGGAGGCTCCCATTGAGGTTGAAGATGTGAGTAAGGAGTTGGCTTCTTCGGTTGGTAAGGAGCATGTGACTAAAGAAATGGTAGATGTGAGCAAGGAGTTGAATTCGTTGGGTGTTAAGGAGCCTGTGTTGGGGATGTCATCTCCCTTGGAGTCAGGTCCTAAGGAAGTGGTCTTACAGGCTCCCCTTGGGGGGCTTTCTAACTTGGTGCTCACCTCTTATGTCAATGCTTGTGAGCTGGAGGACTTGGTGCAGGTTAAGGAACCTCCCTTCTCCCCGGTCAAGATGAGAAACAGAAAGAAGAAACCTTCTCCTCAAGGAGTTGCAACCAGAAATCAATCAAAGGAAGTTTGTGGCTCAGAGCCAAGGGGCAGAGGTAGACCTACTCTGATTCAAAGCAGGGAGAAAGAAAGCAAAGCTGATATTCCTGATGGCTCTCAAAAAACTTTATTCGAGATGTGTCCTAAGGGTGCATCTTAGAACATCCTATGAAGATTCTTTCATGGAATATTCGAGGGTTGAACAACCCTCATAAGTAGGATCTCCTTGCTAACTTAGTAAGGGGTCATAAATCAGATGTGATCTTGATTCAAGAAACGAAAATGCATGTGGAAAGGTTGGAGTGTCTTAAGAAAACATTCTTTAAGGATTGTGGCCTTCATGGTTTTGATGAGGATGGTGCTTCTGGCGGTGTGGCCACTTTCTGGAATATGAGAGTGGTTGTGGGAAAGCCTATCTTTGGGATCCCTAATCACATTGCCACTTCTTTTTATCATAGTAGGAGTGATTTTTCCTAGGTCACTTCAAATATTTACGCTCCTAATGTCAAAAGTGCGAGGAAGCATTTTTGGGAGAATTTGAGCGCTTTCAAAGTGAATTATTCTTTTGAAAACTGGTTGGTGATGGGAGGATTTAATACTTCATTGAGATCTGCTGATAATATGGGTGGATCTCAGGTTGATGACGAGAGCAGATTTGAATTAATGTCTTTTGTCAATGATAATTCATTGTTTGACATGGACTTGTGTGGTGCCTCATATACCTGGTCAAATCGTAGATGTGGGGATGCTTTGATCCAGGTGAAGATGGACCTATCCCTCCTCTCTCATGAGTGGGTGGCTCATTTTGCTTGCTCCCTTTCTGCTCTCAGGAGGCTAGGTTCCGACCATTTTCTTATCTCTTTGTCTGTTGAGGTGATGGGTCGCAGGCGTTCCTTCCCATTCAGGTTTGAAAAAATGTGGACATCCCACCCGAACTTCAAAGTCAAGCTTGCATCCTAGTGGGATATTCAGGTGGATGAATCTTTTATGTACCGTATGGCCAAGAAGTTGGTTGTTGTAAAGTCCAATGTTAGGAATTGCAATAAGATGTCTTTTGGCAACATCTTCCATGAGAAATCATGTATTAAGGCGGACCTCGATATTGTGCAACAGAATATTTAGGCTTCGAGCTATAATGCTAATCTAGTAAATGAAGAGGGGGTGCTCTTTTCTCATCTCCATAATATAGTGGCTAGGGAGGAGGAATTCTAGAAGAAGAGGTCGCGTGCAGTGTGCCTCAATTGTGGTGACAGGAATACGAATTTTTTTCATCTTACCACCCTAAAGCACCATGCCTCTAATCGTGTCAAGCTTATTTGTCTGGCTGATGGGGTGATTTAAGATGACGAAGAGATTAGATGAGAGGTGACTTCCTTCTTTTCTAATCTTTTGACTGATGATTTTGTCCCTTCCTTGCTTTCCCAGGATCAGTTGTTGGAGCTCATTCCTCGAATTGTGACTAATGATCTAAACCGCATGCTCTAAAGTATTCCTTTAGCAAAGGAAATTAGGAATGTGGTTTTCTCCTTTGTTGGGAATAAGGCCCCTGGGCCTAATGGTTTTCCCATGTTCTTCTTCCAAGAATTATGGACTATCATTTCTAAGGTTATGGTGGATGCTACCAAGGAGTTCTTTGGCAATCGTAATTTGCTCAAGGAACTTAAAAAAAAAATTGGTGTTGATTTTGAAGATTCTTGGGGCCTCGGCCTTCAATGAATTCAGACCTATTAGCCTATGTAATTCAATCTACAAAATCTTCTCTAAGGTTTTGGTGGTGAGACTGCAGCAGGTCCTTCCTCTGATCATTTCTCCTCAGCAAAGTGGCTTTGTGGCGGGCAAGCAAATTCTTGACCCCATCATTACTATGCATGAAAATATTCATTCATTGATGGTTAACAAAAAGGTTGGTTTGTTATTAAAACTGGATTTGGTTAAAGCTTATGACTGCCTTAATTGGCCTTTTCTGCTCAGAATCCTTTCTGCTTTTGGTTTCTCTGATAATTTTAATAAGTTGATTCAAAGCCTTATCTCAATGGTTTCATTCTCTATGTTGGTCAATGGATCTCCATCAGATTTTTTTAAGAGCACTAGGGGTTAGACAGGGTGACCCAATCTCACCCTTCCTCTTGATTATCTTGGCTAAATCTTTGGGGAGATCGCTTCAGCTGAAGCTCACTTCGAGATCTCTTAAAGGGTTGAGACCTTCCTCTTCTTCGTCCCCCTGCTCTCATCAATAATTTGTTGATGATATGCTAATTATGGGTGAGGCATCCATTGTGAAAGCAAGGTCGATTAAGTTCGCTCTCTAGAATTATGAGGTGGCTTCAGGGCAGCTTTTGAGTCTTCCTAAGAGTACAATTTTCTTCCTTAACACCCCAGAAAAAGGATGCAAATAATTTATGGGATTCTTCATTATTTGATGGATTCTCTTCCTTCTACCTATCTTGGCTTGCCTCTTGGTGCTAACCTAGCCCCTGACTCTTTCTGAAATGGTTTGATTGATAAATGCAATGCTAAGTTGGCAGGTTGGAAAGGAGATTTACTCAGCCAGGTTGGAAAATTGGTGTTGATTAAATCCATGTTGCAAAATCTCTCGGTTTATGCTCTCAGCCTCTTTTAAACGCCTAGGAAGTTTTGCGAGAAGTTTGAAAGTATTCAAAAAAGGTTTCCCTGGTTGGGTGTGGAGGAGAAAAAGAGATTGAGTCTAGTTTCTTGGGAAGAGGTGTGTCGTTCGAAGTGCCATGGTGGTTTGGGGTTACACAGGATTAAACCCTTCAATTTGGCTCTTGTGGCTAAGCAGCTTTGGAATTTCCTCCAAGGTGAAAAGGATTGGTCGGAGATTTTGGTCTCCAAATATCTTGCTCAGGTTGATAAATTTTGGGAGTTCTTAAGGAATGATTTCTCTCCTCCTTCGAGTTCCTCTTTTTGGAATTTGTTGGTTAAAGCTAGAGGTGTTTGTTTCGGCTGGCATCCACTGGTCGGTTGGGAATGGTCAGGATATCCTTTTTTGGGATGACTGGTGGTTTGGACATGGGCCTCTGCGTGATGCTAATTGGGTGGCTCCTTGGAGGGATTTTGTATTAGGGAATTTGGAAGTTGTGTTGTTGATTATATTGTGAATGGGGATTGGAGAAGGATCCACGAAGTGTTTCCTAAGCTAGGGGACCTGTATGGTGAGCTCTCTAAAATTCATATCCCAGTCTCCCCTTAGAGAGACGAGGTGATTTGGAGATGGCTTCCTCATGGCAGGTATTCGGTGGCCTCTATGTTTAAATCCCTCAATGATATTGTGTGGCCTAGACCTCTGTGGGGTTTAGTTTGGTCTTCTAAGCTGATCCCTAAAATCAACATTTTTCTTTGGTTGACAATGCAAGATAAGATTCTAACTATTAATAACCTTTGGAAAAGAGGCTTTTTTATGCCCAATAGGTGCTACCTTTGTATGATGGATGCAGATGACTCTTCCCATTTGTTTATTAGGTGTAGTTTTTCTTGGGAAGTCTGGTCTCTTTTTCTTAATCTTTGGTGTGTGGAGTGGATTTTTTCGTCTTCAATCTAGAAGCTTTGGTGCCAATGGCGTGTGCCTTCTTCTAATCCTTCCCTGATGCTTCTTTGGTCTCTTATGCTCCCACATATTGTGTGGGGATAATGGAAGGAGAGGAACAATAGAATTTTCAGGGATTCCTCCATCCCCCCTCTTTCTCTTTTCTTCAAAATTGTGTCTTCTATAAGGGAGAATTTTATGTTGGTGGTCGAGAAAATTGAGGTTCTGGGGCTTGTGAGGGTCTTTGATTATGATTTTGTGGTGGCTTCCCAGTGGAAACTTTCCTTTGATATTACTAAGCCTTTGTGATGCAGAAGGCACCTACAACCATAATGTAAAATTTGATGTGGTGAAATGTAACTAGGTGAATTGGAGTGAGTCTAGGTGAGTATGGGAGGTGATAAAGTTGTGTTTATGTTAAATAAGATCTAAACAAGACCAATCTCATTGTAATGGGGTGATTTTGGGGTCTTGGGTTTTTAAATTAGTTCAAGTGGCAAAGTTAAAATATTGTGAAGTGTAAAATTGCTAAGAAAAACAATGCAATTTAGTGGAATATGAAAGGTCATTAAAGTTATAGAGTCAGTTGTGGTCGGTTAAGGGGTAGTTTTGAATTAGGAATGCATAAAATCCTCTTGAAGGCTCAAATGGAGGTAGTCCAAACATTTTGTGAAAGAATTCCAAAAGAATACCAACGTTTATGAGCAGATTTACTGTGTTTTCCATCTTCTCTTATTGTATACGGTTTCGTACAGGCCTCCATTGGTCTGAAACTTGTGTAATATTGTGGTAACATGTTCTAATCTTTTGTTCCCATTGGTTTGAGGGTCTTATTTTAATTTTAGAGGAAGATCTCATTTGAATTCTATGTCTGCTTGTAACAGACTAGCAAGACCTGAGTTTGCAAAATTAATTAATGTAGATCCATTCCTCCTACTGTTGCTTTATGTATCTTGGAGGAATGGCATGTAACATGTTAGATTAGTTGTTCTAACAGGTTTGGAGACATCATAAAGCGTTTTGGTGGCTTGGAGGTGATGCCTCAGGGCTGGGCAAAGCACTTTTCCATGTGAAATTGAGGTAACAACATATGGTCTTCATGAAATACTATTTATACTAGTTATATAAGGGATTGATGAGTGAGAACGGGCTATTTGTGAAGTGTTTGAGGCATTATTTTGGTTGGGAAGACCCTGGAGATAGGATTTCCATAAAAACCCTTGTGATTTTGCTTGTAAGTGAGGGTTTGTATGATCAATGATTTAAAGGCCTTGTATCAACAAAAAATTGGAGAATTTGGTGTTTTATCACATGTTAGTTGACTGTTTGAAGAGTTTTTGCAAAGAATAGGTGGTTGTGAAAGATTTCCTTTGTAAAAGTAGACTAATTGAGTACCCTTTTGCAAGGTGGGTGTATTGAGAGTCACTACACCAAAAGGGTATTATGTTATGTAAGCCCCAAAAGGGTATCTTAATCCATCTTTTATTTGGCAAGTGTTTTGGGAAGTTTGGTTGAAAATTCCCTTAAACTAGGTTGTGAGTGCTACAAGGACAGACTTGAGCAAATGTTGCTAATTGAAGAGTTTGAGTGATTTGTCTTTTGAAATTTCTTTAAGGTCATTGTATTTACATTTTGAAAGATTCTAACACCCCCATACTGCATCACTTTGAAGAAGCTAATTTGGATAGGGATGGGGTTGTTTGGTTTCTTCCTCCCCCTAGTTGGTTCAAAATTAACTTTGATGGTTCGGCTAAAGGAAATTTGAGTCTTGTTGGTTGTGGGGGAGTGTTAAGAGATAACAATGGTAGGTTAGTTTCAATAGTGGCACTCCCTTTGGGAATCCAGACAAACCACTTTGTTGAAGTTGCTACAGCCTATCATAGCATTAAATTGGCAAGAAATATGGGAATTTCTAAGCTATGGATTGAAGGGGATTCCCTTAATATAGTGAATTGTCTAAGAAAGATGTCCCCACCTTCTTGGACTATTAAAAAAATTATTTTTGATGCCCTTGCTTTGATTCAGGAGTTCGATGAAATCTACATCTCGCATGCTTTTAGGGAGGAAAATCATGTTGTTGATTGGGTGGCTAATTTTGGGGTGACGTCTGCGAGGTCATAGGAGGCAAATGATGTCTTGCCATTTGAATTAATTAACTTGATTCATAATGACCTTTCTTAACATGTGGGTTTTCGCCATCTTTTTGGCTCCTGGTTTGCATGGGATTGATGAGCCTAGTTGGTTGATTAGACTCTTCGCGCATAAGTCCTTTATTGGAAGTTGTGGGCATTCTAATCCGGGCTACTCAAGTATCCTTGCTATTATTGTGTGTGGTACTCTTGACAGTTTCCCACACTTTCTGGGTGTTCATCTCTCTCTGGTTGCTTTGTTTCTATGTTGTTGCATTTTTCTCTCCGCTTTGGCCAAGCTTTCAATGATGGGTGGGGAAAGGTGCAAAACTGAGCCACTCTCTTGTGGGGACATAAAATCTAACTCCGATGTGTGGGCTATCCTACAGAAGGGTGGGGTGACTTCCTTTATGGAATAGTTACATGGTTTTAAAACCAGTGTTTCTAAAGATTTCATGGATGCTTGGCATGGGCGTGTTCTCAGCTTGTTTGGGAAGGATATTACAATCAACGAAGACTTCATTGCAGAGTCGACTGGGTTGCCCACGGAAGGGTGGAAATTTTATAAAGACAAAAATCTCTCGCAGTCGACTAGGCAGAATTTCCTCTGGGATAGAGAGCACGCCAAAATGGTTAGACTGGACTGTGGTGGCTATGATAGGACCAAAATCAAACCTATCTGGCAGGAGGTGGCAATGGCAATAATGATATACTTCACTTTGGATGGCAGGTATACTGCATTGTATGGTCACCATTTCATTTTTTTGAATCGCTTTCGACACGGTAAGCTTATCTCCTTCCTGTTTTACCTGTTGCAATCTTTGGAGGAAGGAATTTCAAATTTCAGAAAGAATATTAGAAACCCTTATCTACATGAGGGCTTGATGTTGCTCATTGTTGATTTTATCAAAGCTAATTGTATTGTTAAGGCTCCTTATTCCTCTGTTTTGAATAAAAAGAGAAAAGGGAGTGGGAAATGTTGGATTGATGAGGTTTTTGAGAGCGAAGGGACAAAAATTGAAGAAATTTCGAAGGGCTGGTATAATGGGTATGGCACAGACCTTGATTATACGCCCTCCTCTGGTGGGAAGAAGCCCTCTTCTTCTAAGGATAAACCTTCCCTCTCGCATGTGAAGCACAAATTGAAGGAGGCTTGTGAGGAGGTTGCGGAGGAGATGTGTTCTAGTGGCAAGAAGGCTAAAGGCCAGGGTCTAAGTTCCAAGAATCTAAGGGATAAGCTTCTGGAGATGGTTGTGGAGGAAGATGTAGCGGTGAATGAGGAAAATTTGAACCGAGATCCTGATGATGTTGGTGGGACTCCCCATGCAGTTAAAGATAATAGTGTTGTTAATGTGGATGAGTCTGATCATGTTTCTGATTCCTTGGGTAGGGGTAAGTCAAAGTTTATTCCTAACATGTGCCAGGAAGATGAGTTGCCTACTAGTTCTCACTAGGGTAGGGGTCTATTTTGGGGGGCCATGGACTTTACCCAGGCGTTAGGGATAACTTTAAGAAACCCCCCCTCGGTGCAGGTGTAAAATCCTGGCAAATCTGGTATACTTCCCGATGAAAAATATTATTTCTATTGGTGATTTTTTTCGTTTTACGGGAAAAAAAAATCCCAATTGGCGAATCTTTTATAATCCCTGGAAGTTCATGGAAAATCTTGGCGAATTGCAAATTGTTTTAATAGAATAAAATATTTTTCATTGGCGAATAAAACTGTTTTTCAAACTAGAATTATTTTTCCATTGGCGATTAAAACATTTTTTCAAAGAAAAAAATATATTTTCATTGGCAAATTAAAAATAATCTCAAAATAGTAAAAAAATCTATTGGCGAAATAAGCAGATATGCCAACGAAAAATCATAGGGGTTGTTCGTTGAATGTTTGATGGATGACTATAGTTGCATTCCAGAAGTAAATCTCTAAAGCACTAGACTTGCGATTTGAAACCTCCGGAATAACACTATAACCGTTAGATGCGGACATGTGGCGAGATCAAGGCTCATCGCTCATCACTCATTTTGTCTTTTCAATGCCTCGACATTGTACATTTTATTTAATTGAAATTCTCATTCTTTTTGAAGAAAGTGTGGTTGTCGTACTGCTAGTGCAGGCAGTGGCGGCGATTAATGCCATATGTGATATGAACATCCAAAGCAATTTCTTGGACAACTCATTGCTTTAATGAAACAAGATTTGTAATGATTTCATATCGTTTGAATGAGTGATTTTGACAGCTTGTTAGCTTGAGGTAGAGTTCAAGTTGGCACGTAGCAAGACGTCAATCAAATTAGAAATTTTAATTATACAGGCTGGTAGTAGCACTGGTGGCCCATAAATAGGGGTAGTGATTCAGTGATTAGTAGATAGTGCCATAAGGGTTTTTATTTTCTAGGGTTAATAAATATTCACGAAGAAGATGATGTAGTATTAGGGATACTGTAAATTCTCCTACCTACAATTATGTAGTTATAGAGTAATTAGTAAAAGACGAATTTCCTTCAAGTTCAGAATGGGTGGAATTGGAAAGAAGTTGATTTGGTTAACCTAAATTTTCAGACGGGTTTTGAACTAGGATGAGGAGCTCTGATGGAGATAAGTGTTATCCCAATGCATAGAGGTTGCAGGTAAAATATGGGAGTAGATTTTCTTCTCCTCCTGTATTCTAACATCTCCCATTTCCCCAGCATGGCTGGCCAGGCAAGCCCCATGCATTTATTTTCAAAGAGACATTTGTATTTCATCTTCTGTATGACTCTGGTTCTCGAAGGGGATAAGTACATTTTGTATCTTCATGGCTCCCATTTCCCCAGGACTGATTGGAACCCCTTTTCCCCAGCATGGTTGGCAAATCCACCAGTAAAAGCTTCGAATCGTGAATTTATTTTCAGAGCTAGATTTATTTTTAGAGAAAGATGTGTAGTAAGTTTTTAGCAGCAAAGCTTGGAAATTGGAATCAATTTGTAATCCATTGTAAGTTTGTAATGAGCAACAACTTGGAATAAATTATTAAATTTTGTCTATGTAAAGTACTAAAGTGACACACTGACATATGTTATTTATACAAAACAGGAGCTACATTGCTACTCGTCTGTAAAAAGATATGTAATAATGTGACATTGAAATTCAGTTGCAATAAAATAAATGGTTGTGTTGTGTTATTCTTGAATCTTGATTCCTTGAATCTTCGTTATTCATTTACGTTTAAGAGTAAAGAGTTGTTTTCTGAGTTCGGAACTTCAGTGTCTATTAATAATTTAATATATTAAAATCAGTTTTTTTTCTTTTGAGAAATTAAGTAATATACTCTATGCAATATGCACTTGAGAATTCATGGTTACTCAAGTTTCAAGTTCAACCGTTGGATGAATATTTGATGTATGGTTGTAGTTACATTTCGTAATGAAATGAACAGATTGATGGCCTTCCCAATTTAAACTTCTGGAATTACCCTATAATCGTTAGATTTAGAAAGATCAATGGTTAAGATTATGACAATAGCAAACAATCAATATGAAAATTTTATGACAGTTTGGTCATTTAAATGCCTATCAAAAAAATTGTTTAATTTACGAATTTTTATATAAAATCTTTTATAAATGGAATATCTTGAAAAATTAGAAAACAATGATAATTATTAGTGATAAATATAAAAATCTACTGTTATAATTAACAATTAACAAAAGTTTCTAAAATTGTATTAAAAATGAATCTTGTTAAATATATTCTAAAAATTAAAAATAATTATGTTTTATTTTGAAAAGATTCTAAATTAATATATATTTTTATAATAATATTATAAATCACATATATTAATATAAAAAATGATAGCTATTAATATTATAAAAAAGTCAAAAGTTTCTAAATTCATATTAAAAATATTCAAAAAAGTTATATTCTATTTTCTTTTTATAATAAAAATTATTAAATGATATATATTATAAATTAAAATACTATATAATAATTTTTTACGGTTTAATAAAAATATAGCAAGTCAAACTATACGGTCTAATAAATTTTATAGCTATAATATGCGGTCTAAAATTGAAAAAATGGTCAAATATTTAATAGACCATCAAATTCCAAGCCTGTTGTCAATTGTCAAGTGATTAATGTTTATTTTTAAAGTTAATATCATAAATTACTCAAGTTTCAACCGTTGGATGAACATTTGATGTATGGTTGTAGTTGTATTCCGTAATGACATGCACAAAGCGATGGGCTTCCCAACTTAAACCTCCAAAATCACCCTATAACCGTTAGATTTAGAAAGATCAACGGTGAAGAATTTGCAACTTGTAGACGTAAGATGTGTCATTCACTTTAATGTTCCAATTTTGAGAAACAAAGCATTTAAAGCACTTTGTACTGCTAAGTATCATTGTCAAGTGATTAATGTTTATTTTTAAATTTTAAAGTTAATATCATAAATTACTCAAGTTTCAACCATTGGATGAACATTTGATGTATGGTTGTAGTTGCATTTCGTAATGAAATGCACAGAGCAATGGTTTTCCCAACTTAAACCTCCAGAATCACCCTATAACCGTTACATTTAGAAAGATCAAAAGTTAAGAATTTTCAACTTGTAGTCTTGTAGACCTAACTCCTAAGACGTGTCATTCACTTTAATGTTCCAATTACGAGAAATAAAACATTTAAAACACTTTGCACTTTGAAATTGTATAGTGATTTTTAAAGTATTCAATCTTTAGATTGCTCATTGGCCATTGCAGTGCACCACCTTGTTTTCAATTTGGATTCCACAATTCCACTTCCAACAACACCATTCCAGTTTTCAAGCATCGGGACTCAGAATCTGGGTAAGTGAAAGAATTCCTACGGCTACGTTTCATCGTTTGACATTTCTTAAAATCTTATTTTGTGAAAGTTTGAAGTTTGGTTTTAGACTTTAGAGACTCAAGAATTCATTAAAATTAAGGAGGACTAATAGGTATTACTTATAAGGGAATTCAAATTTCACAACTTCACATTTGTACAAGCATGTCTACCACCAGTACCACTAGAGCAATGTCCGATAAAAACATACATTATGTAGAATTGGTTAAAACCCCAGGTTTCACCGATGGGTAGCATGATATTTATGATCCTAAAATCTATGGTAGGCGTACCTCAGAACTTAGATTTTCATCTCAGAATAAGGCTGCAAAGCAAACAAAAGTTGATAGTATTAGTGCATCGTGGGTAACTGGATTAGGGCGCATGATGTTACATGAAGTTTTCCCTTGCCCAGAATTTATCATGGTCTGTGCCGAAAATTATGATGATAAGAAAAGAGCAATTGTTAATAAAGATAACCAAGAAGAATTGTTATCCATTAATGCAAAAGAACTTGGAAAAGTGTTGGGGTTTACAACCGAAGAATTTGGAAACCACCACATTGACCTAGAAAAGCTTGCTAGTGATTATGAAGCAGTGGAAGAAATGCTGAAAAATGATTTCTTAAATCAAATAGTTAAGGATAGAAACAAATTGAAAGGTGATCATAAGCCTCCTTATAATTTGGATTTTTTTAAACCATGGGTTCAGGATACTATTTCCATGCTAGCATTTTGCCTCGGTCTAGATAGCAATTTGGAAGTGGGTGCAAGCCTCCTTGAAATGGTATATAATATCCATTATGTTGATGAACATGTCAAATATAATTATACTCAGCACATTGTAGAATCCATGCATAAACAATTTTTAATGATTAAAGCAGGTTCCACAAAGACATTTAGGTTCACAACCTACTTGTGCTATCTTTTTCTATTCAAATTTAGAGGAATGTTTCAGACCAACAAGCTTCAGATTCAGCCCTACAGTAATACAGAGGAAAATAAAATGGCTCTAGTAAATGAATGGACCACTGAGATAAGGATGCATGATTCTTGAAGGAACTACAGTCATTTTGTAGACTACTTTTTGGCTCCATTGCATCAAGTAATTACAAATAATCCAATGCCTAGATTGCCTATGTCATGTAGAAACTGCATGCAACTAGGAAAAGAAATACAATTGGTTGATTGGTACTTAATGGAAGAATATATTGTGCTAAGATTTTATGGATCGGGAGTACAACCATACAAACTTCCAATACATGTGACATAAAGGATTTTTGCATTGGAATATGTAAGGTAGGTGCAGATTGCTGATGAACTACACTTTCTCAGTCAGCAAAAGAAGACCTTATTTCCTTCTTTACCTTTTTCATGTGGAGGGTTCACATTTGAGAGAAAAGCATTTAGTGTGGCACATAATCTTTTGAATTTTTTTGCATTTGATGCTATCTGTCACTAGCAGTATGATCCATGTGACATCATTAAATCAATGATTGTGGCCAATAGGAATGTTGCAAATAGAACTCAACATCAAAGTAAACCCATGCTTGAAAACTTGAGAAACAAGGATTCTTGGGATGAGGTCAAAATAGCAATGGAGAAAAGTGCTGCTAAGAATGGTATTTCTTTTGAACAATTGTCAACAAAAATTATGGCATTGCACTGAAAGACAATCAGGACATACAACATTTTTTATGAAAAAAGTGATAAACCATCTAGTAGAGTAAAAATTATAGGTTCTCTAGAGAAGGAACTTATAGATAAAAATTGGTCACGATCAAAAATTACTGCCTTTTGGTGTATGAGGAAGGACCTAGGTGATCCAAGAGCTCTTGTAGAGTATGATGCTAACAAAGAAGATGAAGAGTTTAGCAAATTGTCGAATATAGAGCATCTTGATGAACGTGATGAATCTGATGATGATATTGATAGGGAAGAAGAAGAACAAAGCCATGCCAATTACAAACCTGGTTTAAGTGAGGCCGCAAAAGAAGAATATGCTTCAACATATACTTCAGGAGCAACCATAATTGAAAAAATTGGTTATGAAGGTGGTCCTTTGGGGTCCACAGGACAAGGCCCTTGGACAATACCAAGTGTTGAGCATAGAAAAATAGTTGATAAATCTGGCCTTGGGCTTGGAGGTGAACAAGTAGACCAAGGGGATACAAGACAAACTCAATTTGTTAGAGCTTCTAGTCATCATCCTCATGGTCAGATACAATCACAACTAGGACATGCCCTTGGTGGATAGCCTAGTGCAACTGGGAGTGCCATTGGTGGCGATGGTATGGGTACTAGTACTAGTAGTGGTCAACATGTGCTACAACAACAAATTACACATAATACTAAGAGGAAAACAAAAAAAGATACCACAGAAACACCAAGTGATCAAGGCAATCAAAAGAGGCAAAGGATTTTGACAGGTCCAAGTCACACTATCAGTGGATCCACCAGTACCACAAAGGAGTTATTTCCAGGCACTCCCCCAATTCCAGTTAGTGTGGGTGCGACATCATTAGCAATTGCAAGTACTCATTTTCCTTTGCCATTCAAGCATTCCATTGTTCCTACCTCCATAGGTTATGATTTCATTGAAGAGTTTAAAAAGAAATCAAACTTGAATAAAAAATAAAAGAAGCAACTGACGAAGAGTGCATCTGATGTAACTTCAAAGCATGCAACAACCATGGTATTACCCACATTTGACACAAATAAATAAATCATGGAGTACATAATTGTTGTTCCCACAGTTCAAAACAAACCAACAAATCAGATGGATCGATCTGAATACCAGGTAACCAATTTTCAATTGGATTTTTCTGGCCTGAAAAATACTGATAAAATTAATGTATCAAAGAAGAATAATGAATTGGTGTACACATCATTGCTAAAGCAAGATAGAGAGAAGAAAAGGTTGCAGGCCCAAATAGAAAAGTTACAGGCAAACCTAGCAAGTGAGAAAGCAAAGAGGAAGCAACAGACAACAAGAGCAATGAATTAGAAAAAAGAATAATAAAATCTGCCTCTACATCTACAAGCAAAGAGGATAGATCAAATGAGAGAGAAGTGAATGACCTGAAGCAAAGGCTAGATGAGAGCAACAAGAAATATGATGAGGAAAAATCCACTTCAGAAAAATTAAGACTAAACATTGTGAATGGAAATGCACAGTGGGAACACAAATTGGAGAAACGGAGAAAAACAAATGAAAGATTGGAGACAAAGCTGATGGAAGCAAAAGAAGAAATTAAGACTTCTCAAAATAAGCTTTCTGCATTTTGTAGAGATACAGTGAGGCATATGAAACAAAAGATCTGGGATGAAATAATGCAAAGGTTTGATCATTTGTGTGACATGTTTCAACTGATTGATGCTATCAGACAACATTATAAGAAGCTCAAAAAATATTTAGTGGACAACAAAAAGGTGTTGGAATTAGAGAAATTTGCAAATCAAGTTCTACAAACAGTCTACAAAGCCAGTGACAATGATTTGAAATCAAAAGGGATTACTAATCGGATTGAAACCTCAATGAAGTTGTCATCTATCATTGAAAAGTGTTCGAGAATGTGTGGAACAAAGGAATATTTGCATTTGGTTGCAGACAAGATGAAGGTGGTGGATGAAAAGGTAAGGAACTTCACAGAGCTTGGTTTTCCAGAGGCTTTTGACACAAATGAGCGATTCGTTGGAAAGGACGGTTTCAGAAAGAAGATGGAAGGTGCAAGGAAGATTGATTTGGACCAGTTTCCTCAAAACCTAGATGTGAACTATTTGGATTCAATCAGAACACTGATAACCTTGAATGCAAAATTGACTGAAGAATTCAAGACAGGCTCCACTTCTAATTACAATCATGAAATTTTAACAAAACTTCAAGTCAAACAACATCAGTTAGAAAAAATGGCAATTCCACCTCCTAAAGAGTGGAAGTTGCTAGAAAAGGTGATACGGTGACTTGATTTTTTATTTTCAACCGTTGATAATATGAGTTTCCAAGTTCCAACTCAACTCTGTGCAGACTTGTCTTTGGGAATTGGCAAGATTTTGCATTGCCAATGCCAATATGTACTACTTCATGTGAAATTCAATTAAAAAGCTCAAATTCAGACTTCAGTAATGTGATGATGTTCAATTATTTGTATTATTTATTTTATCATTTGAACTACTGATGAACTTGATGGAACTTCTAATTTTTCTCTTCGAATTCCTCTTTGTCTTGACCTTGTCCTGGTCTGTCAATGTCTCATATGTTTTGGGAAAGAACCTAAGGTTGGGGTTTTTATTTTGGTTTTCATGAAAATCCTAATGTCGTATGTAATACCTTGGGTGAAAATCTATTCGGATGTTACCTTTTTTGGGTGGTTTTTGTTGGTGTTTTTTAACGTAAACCAAGTTTGTCTTCTAATCTACAATCATTAATAATTAATAGATAATCCCATCGAATAGCTCAACAGAATAGGATAATACTGAAATGAGCTGGCCTTTCACCAATAATATCAACTACTTGGAGCATGGGATGATTACAACATTATTTTGTAACTTATGATAGTCATTTTATTTGCAATTTGGCAGCAAGCTCTAAGTAAAGACATACAGACACAGGACTTCACAAACTCGTACAATTTAAACCAATGCCATATACCATTGGGGAGTCAAATTCACAAACATTTAAAATTTAACAACAGATTCAAATACATAGCATATAAGATCCCTGGCAATATTGCATTACAATAGTGTCAATCCATATCCTAACCCAATGCTTCTTACTAAATCCCTTTACAAACATATCCATCCATGATTCCATCCAAGCATTTTAATTAATTCCTTGAATTAAAGCCAAAATGGAAAACATACACACTAGAGCAATGAGATGAACACCATAATCCTTGATTATACTATTCAAAATTATGATATGTTTATACAAAGGAGAGACATGAGCTCAAAATATAACATCATAACTCAAATGCTAGTACTGTTGTGAAACATCAAATCTTCATAGACCTAAAACCCCATTACCGAATAACCCCAAACCTAAATTGTATTAATATTGAAATAATTGGTTCTTACAATCTGTTCTGCAACTATACCTAGACTCGACCTCAAAATATTTGACTTGCCAACCCCTATTTTTGGCCTTGAAATCCTTCTTATAGAAAACGAAGGAGCAAACAAGCATCAGGCCAAAAATTACACATGTCATTGGTCAATTGGACCGCTATGTGCTAATTCAAAAATATGATTAAAACCACCGAGTCCCAGAGCATCTTTCCGTTGATTCCACTCATTACATAATAGCCGCTGCATTAGCTATATCTCAAAACCTGCCCCAAAAGCCTTCATGGAAGCAAAACCATAATCAGTTATACTATAACCACTGAGTTGTTAGTTGCCGGTAATAGACACTGTTTTACTCCTCTTCGGTTAAGTACTTGTCCACCCATTTCTGGTATTCCTCATCCGTTGGCCAGTTAAAATTCACCACCTCGATCACCTTAGTATCATAAGGTGTGTACTTCACCGCAACCTGGTTAGCCTCTCTCTCAAAAGACTCTAAGAATATGCTGGTATTAATCATTTTATCCATACTTCTCACCAACAAGTCATAGTCTGAGTCATCACAAATCAATTTGATTTGTGCATCAATAACCTCTTCTACCTTATGTTGCCACTGCTGCAATGGCAAGATATTTCCATGTGCATCTATTATATCTAGTAGAAAAATATCATTCTAGTCATCAAAAATCTTTACCAATTCTCTAATTTTTCTACTCAAATCATCAAGTAGGGCCTGGAATCCCTTCAATAATTTCACAAAAATTTGAGTAGGCTTCAATGACTAAGGCCTGTTGTCTGCATCAAACCTAGAAGCTTTAAACATAACATCTAAATCAATGGCCCGAGGGATCCACTTCTCAACCAAAGGCAGAACTACTCCCCGATCTCTGTTAATGTTTTTAATTCCGCCCAAGAACAAAGAATACAAAGAATGTACAGATGGCAACCTACAATCAACCTTCTCATTTAGATGCCTCAAAATGGTGTCAACCACCTCATTGTGTTTAGCAATTGCATCATCCTCACTTGCCTTTAAGTCAGCCTGCAATTCTGTGATTTTATTCAACATTTGCTTCTTGGTAGGATCCACAAAATACTCAACTTCCTCTTCAACTGGCTCTGGTGCAGGGCTAAGAGTAGGTGTCTGAATGGGGGACCCAGGAGTAGAAATGATTGGGATATTAAGGGGAACTGACCCTGAAGTAGTGGGTAGTGCTCTGATACCAGGGGCATTGGAGGATTCTCCTACCTACCCATATTTCAGTCTATCAACTTCAGACTGCAACTCAACATTCCTCTACTGTATTCTACTATATTCCCCAATTATTACATTGTATTTCTCCATCAGACTCTTCTTTTCAACTTCCTCCCTTTCAATTGTTTTTTGGGCCAATTTGGCCACATTCAATGTCAAGCTCGTGGCTTCTGTTGTTGAGGTTTCAGAAGCTCTCTTGATGATGAGCCCTCCCCTTAGACTTGGCCTAATATCAGCCACATTTGGTTTTCTACCCTGGGGTGCCAATGCCCATATGGCCAGAGTTTCATATTCCTCACTAAAAGCAGAGTCTTGTAGAGCTGCCTTAACCTCTTCCTCACTGTTTTGCACAGGATGCTTGGACTATAGGATAGCATTGAATGCTATAGCATCAGCTATGTCCCATTCAGGCAGAAGTAAGACACCAGTCTGAGTCACAAGTCTCCTTCCTTCCTTAGGAGTAATGATCTTGAATTCCTCCATTAGTTTGACCTTAACTTCATCACCATTCTCCTGTTCAAACCTATCATGTCTTGACTCTCTCCTTCTCTTGCATTTATCCTGATATTCCTCTAATTTCATTCTCCAAATTAACTGCAAGAATGCAGGAGTCTTCACGAAGGCATCATCATCCAGGAATGCCTTGCAGGCCTCCATCCTGGCATCCTGTAACACTGCCCCTTTATATCCATATCAGTTAACATCAATTGTGTTGATCTAGGAGGAGAAGGGATACCAACCTGCATGTCTTGATCAGTTATAATTATTTCATCCATCAGAGCCTCTTGTGTTTCCTCAACCCTTTGCCTCTTTAGGCTTGGATCTAATAGTAACTCTACAGGATCATTTCTCAGTGGTGAATCTAGGTCCACAATCCTTATCCCTCCAGGTTTCCTGATCCCTTGACCCGGTTGTGATGATGCTTGCATTATTTGTTTTCCCCTTTTATCTCCTGCCTCCTCATCACTGCTATCATCTCTCTTCCTCTTGTATAGAGGCATGTCCTCTAGTGGCTGATAAGTTGGCCTTGTTTCTTCAGGCCTCGCCTCCGGTCTCTGAATTTTCAAGTCCACTTCCAAATTGACTTTCTTGGTTTTCAAGGTGCTCATGATATCTTTGAAGTTATTCATTAAGAAATCTATTCTTTTGTGAAATGGAGTGAACTCCATCAATGGATCATATTTTGGATCCATTTTATGCACCATAGCCAGCAGTTTCTCATAGGCAATCCATTTCTCTTTATTCAATTCCTGCCTGCTCAAATCAAACTCATTTCTGATTAGATCCTCAGGAAAATTGAAAACATGTGCAAACTTGCCACCTTTAATTTGTTTCCTGAATAGGGAAAAGAATCCCTCGGGGTCATGCTGCCTCTTAGATCCACTCTTCAAATGATAATCATCAAAAAATCTTCCAAAGTGGACCCATCCTCCCTTGGAAAAGACAAGATCTGAAACAACAGTATAATCAAGGAACAAAGTCCCTTTTCCTTTCCTTGTCAAATTATTCTCATGAATGCAACCTAGTTGCCACATGACCTCAGCAAATCCCATCCTTGATGGTACATTATATGGGAGAATGTGAGGAGCTCCCTGGAAACCATAAACCCTTAGGACAGTGCTTACGGGGTATAAGATGATGTCACCCCAATTGTGGCACACCTTCAAATCAGGCTTCCTCACTTTGGGTCGGAGGAAATCATGCAAATCCTCAGGGACCCTTGGCACATTTACCACCAATCTAGCTCTAAGTCTGGAAGCAAAACAGTTATCAAACTACACAAAGCTAGCACCTCCCCTGTTGCAAGACAAATCTGTACTCCAAACCTGTACTGGTAATCTTTCTCCATTCACTTCTTGCCTCAACTACATTTTCTCTGAGAAGAAGTCGACATTCTTGTACAAGAACATATGCATTAATAGGGAGTACCAAAAGAAAGGAGTACCAGTGTCCCCCATATGCAACTTCAACAAACCCTCATGTATCTTTTCAGCAAGAAAAGATGCATAGTCGTACACTACAAAAAAATTGGGATGTTGAATCTGAGCCCCCATAAACATATAAGCAATGGGCATCACGGTATTAGGGCTGAAACCTAGAATCTGGCAAAGTGAATAAAATGTTGCCAAGAAGTGATCAGCAAAACAGCTCAGCCTGAAAGGCTCCTGATCAGTTGGGCTGATGTGAATCGTTGAACTGCCTGCCTTGGCTAAATGAGGAGGAAGCAATTTTGATCTGAAAAGAGGCTGTGACCTGGCATATTCTTGCTTCATTTCCTCAAAATCTACCCGAACTAAGAATGGGCTATATTCACTCAAATCAAAAACCTGTCGAATCTCATCTGCATTTATATTCAGTAGAACCCCACCATCATTATCCCTTATAATCCTTGTAACAGGATCATATCGTTTTGCCACTGCTCTGAGTAGGTCAATATCAGGAAATACATTTGGTACAACTAGTTTCCCCATATCGTACCTCCAGCCATTACAGAAAGGATGAGGCACATTTCGCTGCCCATACCATCTCCTGAACATTTCTAGGCCCGTCATTTGGAACCTAGCATTTGCAATATTATAGGTTTTACACTTTAGTCCCTCGCCTAAGGCTTTCCCATTCATTAAAACCAAACCCCTCTTCTTGTCGTTCGTTGATAGTGGGAATTGATCTAGGAAATTGTCGTATAAATTCCGTTGCAAATAATCAATATGGCTAGAATGTTGCTTTGATGGCACCATTTCGAACAACCAGGGCTTCTCCTAAAATCAAATTCTTGAACAAACTAGGGCTACCCAAAACGAAATTACACCAGAACTTTGCAATTTCCCACAATTCAAAAGAACCAGTAACCTTACAATCTTAATCAACAAGACCCCTGACAAACACAACCCTCTACAAAAAACACATTCAAACAAAAACTGTGGCATAGAAGGTAACTCACGAGATTTCGTGCCTTGCAGAAAACCAAACCTCGTTGTAATTGCTTGAAAAACTCAATCTCTGGCTCTGGAGTCCTGGACCGCTTTGAAAACATTTGAATGCCTTTGTGGTGAAGATAGAATGGAATTAACTACTTAAAGTTGATGAAAAATGGCCAGTAGACATCTCATCCGCCATTAAAGCTCACTTGCATGCCGTGCCAACGACTTCAATTGTATTTGATGCAAATTTAAATCCTCGCCGTCGATCTCTTGTTCCTGTCAGATCATCAATGATCAGACAGCCATCTTCAAAAGGCTGGCAACATCTCCATGTCATTATCGAGGGCCCACCATAATATCACGCGCCAAAGGAATACACGTGGAGTTCGCCCATGATATCGCAATCACTAAACACCCTTCACTTTAGGATCACACGATGGCGGGAAACCGTTGATTCCCTCCATCGGCAATCATGATCATTCACAACAGTGAGCAACACCAAAACCTATCCGTCGAGCAACTTTTCATCAAGGTTAAAACATTGTCATCGATCTCGAGCACGTGCATCTCACATTTGGTTTAGTAACCAACTCTATAACGTACTAAAGTCCGATACAAATATTAAGCACTTTATTTACTCATTTTCAGCATCGGCAACCTGGGACACGTGGCGCTGGCCCGTGATATCGCAATCACCAAGCAACCAGCGGTGATGTCATTGCGAGATTGCAGGGAACAGTCAAGATCAACCATAGGGAGATCGACGGTCACTAAAAATAACCCCTGCAAAATAATACAATTACTTACAATAAAAGAGGGGAAGGGGACACCACCTAGGACAATGACAAATGATGGATCAAAGTTGTTCTAAAACACAGGGCACGGTCCGACCCAAACTCGAGAAATAAAAGGTCAGGCGAAATATTTAGCATTTTTATTAAAAGGGGCTCGGCCTAGACAATTCAATGGGACATAAGTTGTTTTGAAACCACCCTAAAAAAGGTAATGTCAGAAAAGACCCAACCCAAAGATATACATTATATAGTAGGTTACTAAAGCGGCTGCGAGATGCACGTACTAAAAATCAATGGAGGTGTTATAATCTTGATGAAAAAGTTGCTTGACGATTATGTTCAACAATGGTGACTGTTATGAATGAACACGATTGTCGATGACAGAGATCAACGGTTGCCTGCCATCACGTGATCTGAAGATGTGAGGTGTTTATTGATTGTGATATCACGGGCGAGCGCCACATGTATTCCTTTGGCAATGCATAGTGTGGTGGGCCCTTCGTGCTGAGATGGAGATTACATCAACCTTTTTGAAGGCATCAACCTTTTTGAAGGCAGTCGTTCGATGCTCTGATGAAAGTGAGGATCGACGGTTGGGATTTGAATTCACATCAAATGTGATTGGAAACTTGGAGCCTTTGGCGCGGCATGCAAGTGAGCTTTAATGGCGGAAGAGACATTTTTTGGCTCAATTTGATCGACATTAAGTAATTTTCCTTCGTTCTATTTTACCACAAAATTATAACAGATTTTGGTTGTGTCTTGATGACAGTTTTGGGCCACTTTTGGCACAAGTTTCTTGAGGTTTGGCGGCTGGCCAGTGCATCAGTCATTTTCTAGCGGATGGGAAAAACAAGAACATTCTCATGGGACTCAGTTGTTGTAACAAATTTTTGAAATATCATAGGGGGGTCCAAGTGACCGGTGACGTGTATTTCTAGCCCAATGCTTGTTTGCTCATTCATTCTCTATAAGAAGGATTTCGAGGCCAGAAATACGGGTTAGCAAGTTGGATAATTTTAGGTCGAGTCTAAGTAAATTTGCAGAGCGAATTGTAAAGGGCCTATTGTTTTAGTGAAAATGTTGTTTTAGATTTTGTGTCATTCTGTAGTAGGTTTTAAACTCATTAGAGTTTGATGTTTCAGGACAGTACTAGCATCTGAATGGAAATTACTCATTTCGAACTCATGTCTCTCCATTGTATAAACATATCATTATTTTTAATAAAATGATCAAGGGTTATTTTGTTCATTTCTAAGTTATGGATGTTGAACTGTTAGTTTGTTAGCTTCTGTTATGTTTTGGCTAAAAATCCTGATATGATTCATGAAGTGCAATATAATATAAAATATCATGGAGACTTGGAGTGCAATATAAAATATTAAATAAAATATCCTAAACTTGAAGTGCAATGATTCACAATTTATTTGAATACGATATAAAAAATCATCAACTATTGTTTGGAATATGATTCATGCAGTGCTTGAGTGCAATATAAAATAAGATTATAAGATATCATGAACTTGAAGTGCAATGATTCACAATTTTCATTCAATAGAATATAAAATATCATCAACTATAGTTTGGACTTTGGAACAACGGAAACTGATTCAAGAAGTGCAACAAAAATACCTAAAACCTGCTAATTCTCTTCCATTTCCCAAACGGAGTCAGGGTCCTCAAATCGATGCTCATCTTCAGATAAAGTAAAAGAGTCATCTTGATTTGGAGACTGCTCTGCACTTTGTTCGGCCTGTGTCTCAAAATCAACATTCATTGTTTGATTTGTGTCAATTTCAATATCATTGTCATCTTGATCTATCACAGGCCCACTACCATTGCCACTAGTACCACCACCAGTACCGATGGCTCCTGGAATTGGAGAGCTTGTGTTGCACAACCCGGCCCCTCTTCTTTCACATGTGGACCTCCAGACTGCGAGTGCCCTTTCAAAAGGAAATTTTTTGACATTATACGCAGTTCCTTTCATCCTCAAGCAATTTTCCAAATTCTTGTCCAGTTTGTTTCTTAACTTTGATTTCAAAAACCCCAATGTACTTAAAACTCTCTCATCCTCCACCGACCCCAATATCATTGTTTGACATAAATCAACAAGTTCGAAATATTCTGACATCGAACCACGCAATATTTCACTCTGACCTAAACTTGTCCAAACCTTTTTTATTGATCCCGGTTCAAAGGCCTTCTCCTTGCCCATGGAATTAGACCTGTCCCTCATAACTATTGCAAAACTTTGACATTGCTTTCTAAGCTTATTTTCATTTAAAATTCCTTTTATTGCCTGCTCATTGTATGTTACCTTTTTCGAAAATTGTTCGATCACGATTTTTACTTGATCATAAAAATATTTTGGGTTATCTCGATTTACCCAAAATTGAGGATACACAATACCCATGGCTTCAAGTATTTCATGTCGAGGGAATCTTTCACGAATCTCTGAGGAAAGAGATTTTGCAATTTCCTTCAAATTATCACTAACAAATTTAACAATGTCATTAAAATCTTCCTCGTTAATAGGTACTTCTTTTCTAGAGCGCTTGGCTGTCTTACAATGGTACATTGGTATCTCATATCCACGTGCACAAATACATAAGTGTCCGCTTGCATTAAACTATAAATAATTATCAAGATTATTCAAATCAGTAATTTTCTGCCACATCAAATAATTTGCGCCTTTTTGTGTTAGATCTAGATATAGATGATTGAAGGCCAAGCATGTAAGTTTACGTAGATTGGCATATTCATAAATATACATAGTTCTATCTTGGGATTTCTTCACAAGATTTTTCATCTCATCTAGCATGGGGAGAAGACTAGCTAAAGTCAAGAGTGTCTCTATATCGCTTAACCTATGTAAGAGTTCAGGAGCTTTGTCTACTGTGTTGCGACGCTCGTACATCAACCCAATCAAGGATTGATATTCTGAAAGAACTTGTTGCGCTGGTCCATGCAGGGAGATCCATCTGGTATCGACATCCTTGAGAAGCTTGTTTTCAGGTGTTATTCTCTCAGCAAAATGTTGAAATTCAAGGAAACGTTTGGGACTTCGGCAGAAGTATGTGTGGATCTCGCGAACTAGATTTTCAACTTTTGATACTATTGGAAACTTGCTTACAATTTTAAATGCTAAATTCATTATGTGGGCCATGCAGTGAATGCCAAACATGTATGGTGCACAAGTAGTTTGTAACTTTGTGTAAAGACCGCTCCTTTGACCTTGCATCACTGTAGCTCCATCAGCTCCTACACACACCAACTTTTTGGCAATTGTCAACTCATCCAAACCTGCAATTTCATTCAAAGATTTCTTGACTAGTTCAAATAGATTTTGCGATGTTGAACTGTCCTTCATTTTACGAACACAAAGAAGATGAGATTGGCGAACATGTTGTTCTACAGTATACAAATGTATACAAACCTAAGAAGTATTGTCTACCACAGTAACTTCATCTAAAGATAATGCAATAAAATTTGACTCTTTTAATTTCTCCTTTAAATCTTGCTTTTCCACTGTAGCAAGACAATTCGCCCATTCCCATCCAGCGTTTACTGACCAATGTGAGAAGGGAAAGTGGGGAACACTCAAATAAGATAATAAATCAAAATATTCTGGGTAGTTTGTCATAGGACGCCCACTGGACAAAATATGAAAAACAACACTCATCTGAACAGTTTTTGACAGATTTGCTGCTGCCATGGCTTCTCCAAAATGAGCCTCAACTGTACCTTCACATTTTTTAATCTTCGGCATTCTATGGTTATGTTCGCCATAATTTGCGGCATACTTAACATGAAGACATTCTTCCTTTGATTTCCATTGTATGACTGATTGTTCCTTTCCGTCTATGATTTGTTTTTCGTAAACTTTGTCGATATGCTTTTCTATAGTGTCAAGCTTTAGTTGCATCGTCTTGTCTCTTCCACATTTCCAACTACAAATCTTACATCTGACCTCTGTTTCCCTTTCAATATCGTTTTCGTTTGATACCCCCACTAGTTCAAGGAATGGGTACTTCGACAACCAACCAATTTGAAAATTCCTTGTCATTTGCCACTCGCGCCCCAATTTTGTTTTGCCTTTTCTTTTCTTGCTACCAACATCGTCCTCATCCAAGTCGATTATCTCATTCTGGCTATCCAAGGTATCCCTTGGAACATCTTCTACGGTATTGCCATCCTCATTTGATACATTTTGATTTAACACAATGACAATCTCACCTTGACCTTCCTGTGGCAGAAGAGTTGATGATGTATCTCCATCTTCAATAATATTTGGTGGAAGAGTTGATGGTGTAGCTCCACCTTGATTTGATGGATTAGAAGCTTTGCCAATTCCAAAGTAAGATTGTATGGTACCTCCCCGTTTTGGCCATTTTGATGGCCTCCCAGTCTCTTCATTACCCGCCTGCTCAGGAGTCTTACCCTTGCTACTCGACATATTGATCTCACTTCGAATAAAAGCTGAAAAAAAAAGTCTTCTTGTTTAAGAAGGACAGACCGACAGAGAATATAGATCCCATTCCCTACTTAAAATTATGTTTAAGACTGAAGCAAGAATGGAAAATAGATAAAGAAATCTTATTATTACAACTAATAGTCTAATAACTAATAACAGTATGAAGAAATGATCACTCACCTTTGAGTCTACGTTTTCGGGTTTCGCTGACTTCTGAATCGAGAAGTAGAACCTCAAAACCGAACAAAATGTGTAAAACCAAACAAAATGTGTAAGAACAAATAACAGTTTCAATTGTATTTATATCAATCCATATTTGGCAAATTCCGCAAGATTTTGAAATGGTACGTTAAAATTTTGGCGAATCCCGCGTGCTTATACAACGATACCTTGAAATTTTCAAGGCGAAATAGGTCCTCATAAGCAACTATTTGTAAATTTTAATTGGCGAAATGGGTCTTCATATAATGTTGTCTTAATAGTATTGGCGAATTTGTTGGTGTTTTATGACATGCTCCCCGGGATTACAGGCGAAAATATTGATCAGTCCATTGGAAATGTGTAGTTTGTTATGGCAAATTTATTGCCTAAACATGCCTCGTAAAAAAAAACCGTTGGCGAATGGACATGCATTGGACCGATAGTACGTGAAACCCGGACGATTTGAACACCTTGCTGGATACCTAGAATTTGCCAAATTCGATTTGCCCGATTCCTGGAATTCGCCAATTGGCGAAGATTCGCCACTAAAGTTATCCCTGCCAGGCGTCAGGTATGGTGAAAGAGGGGGTGGATATTTCATTTAATTTGATGGTGTGGTTGGTTAATGAGGTGCAAAAACTTCATAATAAGCATGATACTATTGCTAGATGCAACATTTCCACTCTTTGTAGTCTTAAGGAGAAAGATTCCATATTTTCTATGGCTAAATCGATGAACTCTAGTATCAGTTGTGTGGTGGACGAGCTGGCTAAGCTAAAAAAAGACTATGGGCCAAGGGTGGCGGTGCTGGAAAATAATTACAGGCAGTTGCATAAGGATGTGGACATGCTCATTAATTTGAGCAAAGAAAAGTTGGAGGCCTCGGTTGAAGGGTTGATTTTCCTCAACTAGAAGGCCAAAGATTGGATGGGCAGAGGTCTGTTTGATGACCAGATGACTAAGGAGATGAAGTAAAGCACTAATATTGACATGCAAAATTTGGACATGGGTGTTGGGTTGAGCATGCATACTCGGAGCAAAACCAAGAAAAGCATTTCGGGTAGTACACAAGATGTAGAGGATATCATGGAAATGCATGAAAAGATGGTGTCAAAGGATCTGGAAGCGGCAAAGATGCTCAAATATCTTATCTAATGTCTGTTTTATTTTTTGTTTTTTGTCTTTGTTGTCTTTTGGTGTTGTCTGCTAATGGGTAGTTGATGTCTGGGTAATCATCTCATTTTTTTGTTTTTCTCGGGTGGGAAACCTATTGTTCTATTTTTGCTTCCATTGTCTCTCTTTTTCAGGGTTTTAGGCGCCCTTCAAAACCTGATTATCGTTAATCAAAAATATTGACCCTCACCAAGCCTAGAACATCAGGAATTTCATCTTTGTTACAATTGAAGATGTTCAAATCTTCAAAAAAATCAGGCATGAGGTTTTCTTGATTATCAACTTGTTCCTCTATGGAATCTTTGCCTTTGAGATTTTACGACTCCTTCCCCTACATATCCATCAACTTAATGGGGTTGAACCCTTCCTTAACACCCTCAACCAACTGGTTCACATCATCTAGCTTCCCATCACTAGAAATCATCTTAGGAGCCACCTTATTTTTCTTGGAAACATAAACCTTATCCTTGCCATTGACTTTCACCAAGCTCTTTCTCTTCTCAGTAGATGAAATCACTTCCTCACCACCCTCACAAACTGATTTAACAAGCTTATCCTTAACCTCAAAGCCCTTACCACTCTCTTTCACAGAGCCCTTTAATTTCCTAGCAGACCCAAGTAAAGGTAGACTCAATCTCTTCATAGCAGATGATGATACTTCCTCACCATCCTCACAAGCCTCGATATCAGAAAACTCCACATCTACACGACCCTTACCACTCTCTTTCAGAAGACTTTTTCTTTTCCTAGGAGTTTTAGGCACCTCCTCATCGCTCGTGCAGGTTCCCTTAACCACCTTTCTCTTCTTATTAACAGGAGGGGTATACTCCTCATCTTCACTGCTAGTATGTGAATCCTTCGACCGTGAAGGTTTGGGATTATTCTTTTGGGTCTTCTTAGATTTCCAAAGCTCCACCGAGGAGGTCCAAAAACACTTCCATTAAGGGCTCAACATTATCCTCAACACCCACCTAAGCATCCTCCTCATCCATGCCAGTATCATACCCAAAATCCACATCCTTACCATGTCTGTTCTTTGAGATTCTCCTAGGTTTCGAAGGAACAGAAAAACACTTTGCATAGTCCATGATTAGCATAATCAATCCTTCATGAAGAATTAGGGAATGGGGGTTTGTTCTAACCTCTTTAATACCATTTTTCAATGAAGCCAGTAAATAAAACGGGAAAGAAATTCTTTACTTATGCCTAAAATGGTTAAGAAGCATAAAATGATACCCAAACAGAGAGGTAAACTGCCCATCAAGAGTGAAATAGCTCATGATTGCTTCACTTGTCTCCACCCAGATAGCTTTGATAGAATTTTTGGCATAACCACCATAAGACGTTCTCACCAAATCATCCCTCTCATTGTCTTTAAAGAAGACATTAAGAGAAGCATCAAAAGTTTTCTTATCCTTGTAAAATTTTCTACCCTTAGTAGACAAATCAGAAATCATGCCAATGAAATCTTTAGAAATGTCAATCTTGACACCATTCATGGCCAAAACCATGTTCTTCCACCCCACCACGAACACCTTGGAAATGTGAGGATCAAACCCATGGAGGCGTTCGATATACTGGGTGACACCACCTTGCATAAGAATTCTCCACACCCTCTTGTTGTTTTTAGTATCATCACAATATACAGGCTCAACCTGACTCCTTGCCCCCCCCATATTCGCCAGATAGCAAAGCATAGAGTACTCTGAAATGCACCAACACAGATGAAGCACCAGAAACAAGATAACCACAAAACCCCACCAAAAGTGGAAACAAATGGTCCAAAAACCATGTAAGTTGTCACTTGACAAGACAAGCAGTAATCATATTCCAGAACGGTCGCATGAGCTCAAGCTTGTCGTAGTCCTTGGGAATCATAAGAATAACATCACAAGAGAGACGCTGACCCATAAACGTAAAATTATCCATCATTACAAGGCTATTGGCATTCATGATAAATGATGTTTTGAACATTGAATGGGAGCACATCAAAAGACCCCCATTCCCTAGGCACCCCCATCACCCCTAAGTTAGCAAAGAGGTCGGTAACCTTATTACCCTCCCGGTAAATATGAGATATAAAGTAAACATCAAAGGACTTAAGAATAGCAATGGAGTCCCTTATTAAATTCTCAATAGACCAACAAGAAGGTTGCAATTCTTTGAGACAATTTATGATATTAAGAGAGTCTCCCTCGAGCCACACTCTTTTGAATCCTTTCGAATGAGCCAATTTGAGGCCATGGTAAGCTGCAGAAGCTTCTGCCAAGTGGTTTGTCTGAATTCCCAAAGGGAGTGAACATTATCTAATGTTAATATTGGCATTAAGAGCTATTTTAATATAAATAAAATAATGGTATTAATACAAAACAAAATAATAATAATAATAGTAATAATAGTAATAATATTAGCACTATGAGTAATATTAAGATGGTACCAAAGGAATTGTTATGCCTAGGATAATATTAATATCAATATTATGGGAAATATTATTATTAGGAGATCAATAAAAGAAATAATAATGGTAATACCAAGTGAATATTCTAGCATCAATGATAATAATATCATTAATACTATGGATTAGTATAAATGTTTATAATAAGGATATCAATGTTAATATTATGAGCAGTATTAATATACTAATATTAAATATATTATTAAATTAGTATGTTAAATCAAATTTTACCAATAGTGACATAGTGTGATGGTTAAATTGTTGTGGTGTTCTTCTTGCCATCAAAGTTCAAACCCCACTGGGGTGTTTTTGTTGAGTGTTTAAACTGGGGATGAGGTCCCCTATTTGTAGCCTCACTGTTTCATAGCTCCAAGTAAAAAGCGCTTACCCCTTTGCAAAAAATAAAATGTTAAAGAAAATTTTAAATATTGCAATAATCATAACATCAATAATTTTGGAGGAACCACCCACAATGTGGTTAATAATGTTATTCTCATGCAGAATAATACTGGAATGGTTAATAAGAACCAACATCTATAATATCCGATTGTTGAACACGACAATTTTATTGGGAAGATTAGTATTTTCATGGAGAGATTTTAAAATTAATAAATACGTCAATATCCTTGGCCACTTGATATTAATACTATTCTCATTCAGAACAATAGTTATATAAACTCGGAAATGATAATTACTATTCTATCTATGGGATTTTTAGGAACTGCATTAATTTCCATGAGAAATAATAGCAATATCATTTTGTTTGACAATAACACTAACACCAACCTTGGGGCAAGGATCCTTAGCAAGGAAAGGGTAATGTTAATATTAATGTTTAATTAGAATTTATCTCCAAGTAAGGACACTTTATTTCCTTTAGTATAACTATTGATAGAGGTTCGTTAATAACATGTGCATTAATATTTATGTCAATATCAAAAAAAAAAAAAATTAATTATTGTGATGACGTGATTCAATATTTAATAATGTATCAAGAATATCCATTAGTCTAGTTGTGGATCCAACCCGTTCACCAATTAAGGTTGAAAATGATGGAATACACACACTCGATTGTGTTCTTCCCCACACCTGACTCTCGAGCAACGTGTCAAAGGTGATGTTGCACAAGAAACAACACCTGATGCATATAGTATGTTACCATGTGCATGCATGGTTGGAAATTACTATTTTTTACATAATTTTGTTGCAAAAAAATTTGATGGTTGTGTTTTTTCCCTATGTGAAAAACCTAAGGCATGACATTTGGTATCAAAGCCTATTTTTCAACTTTGGGAACTCTGGGAATGTTATGTGTTGGGTCACTTGTCAATTGTGTATGCTTATGGGAAGAACATGACTAAATTATAACTATGTGCTCTATAGTTTCATAAAATACGTTGCTCAAAGATGTCTAGAAATCTTGAATTGTTCTCATAAACCTCAAGTAGAGATCGATGCCTAAGGCACTTGAAAAGTGTGTTTTATCATGTGAATTGTTTAAGTACCTTATAAGTCCTAATTGCATTGGCATAAGTGATCATTTAATTGCTATCTTTGAAAACATTGATAGGAAAGAAGATATTTAGTTTTTAAAATTGACCAAAGCCTTACCATCACTTTTCGAAATGTTATTTATTAAACTTGTGTTAGAGTTAATTTCTAATCTTAGTATTTTCTCCAGCATAAATAGAGTACTCAAGGCTAACTTAGTTATCTAAGAATCTTGCAAAACCCACTTGTGAGAATATGTGTTGTCTATGCATGATGTGGACACCCGCAATGATCGTCCTTCTTTCTTTTTTTTAATGTGTATAAGAATCTAATGAAACTTTTGGGAATGTGATCTATATTATGAGTGATTTGAAATAAGATATAAACATGTGAATTGCATTATAAATACCTTCTTTAAGTAAAGATAAGAGCAAATTGTGTCCTTGTAAGATTGTGTTCCTCCTTGGTTAGGTGTATAAGTCTTGTTAAGGTGACTAATATCTTTAGAAAGCAAGTGGTAATGATTGAACTAAGATAAAATTTTGTATTAAATGATGGTCTTTGGGCAAGATTTATGTGTTGATAGGTGCTTGGTCAAGAAAATGTATGCATTCCCTTCTCTAGGAAAGTTTGAAGTACAATAGAAAAGTGGTTCCTTCTTGTGTATTGTTTTGTAGACCTAGAAAATCTATTTGAATGTAAACTTAATGTGATGATAGCACAACATAGGCATGTTAGAAAGGAAAAGAGAGGAGCTAAAGTGTAGGGAAACAATAACCCGCCCTTTTTGCTTCAACAAAATGGTAGGATAGTTAGGCTTAGATGAGTAAGATCTTGTGAAATAAAATTAAAATGGAAAATATAGTGATTATACATAAGTAAACTTAATTTGAAAACCAAACTATATTGAAGGCATGTTGTATGATTGAAACTCGGCTAATTACATATCTATAGAGTTGATTTAGGAAGTACTATATTTATGCAACTAATGTTAAATTGGTAGGAATGAACAAGATTTAAGTCTCTTTCTAGGGCATAATATGATAAATTAGGTACAAATATAAAAATATGTGGCACAAGGACACCAATGATTGTAGACATTGTACCTCAAGTGGACGTCGAGTATGGTTCACTTACATGCACCCCTTTTGATATCTATGCATGTGTGAGACACTATGTGTTAAAATTGTTGAGCATAGGGATGTGGTAATTATGTATTAATGTGTTCCTCCATAAGGAAAATGTGATAACCCATCACCATGTTCTTATGTTTTGTATTGTGTTGTCTTACCTAGCATTGACTCTCCCTCTCAGGTGAGAGCATGTTCATGTAAACTAGGGTTTGAGAGATATGGGACATCCAATTGAAGGTTGTGACTTTCAATGGATGTTAGTCCCTGTTTGACTCCCCCTTTACTCTTGGACCACACTAGTTGGTTCATCGTGCAAGCCTAATTCCATGGCAATATCCCCTAGGTTGAGGATGGACCCTAATGTACTTTGAAACTACTCTCATTTCAAATATCAGATACTTGATATGTCTATTTGTATGAGCACTTGAGACAACTATCAATTTGGAGAAATTAATATCATGGATTAATAGTATTAAAAAATTATCAGTTATGAGAAGTTAGCATTATCTTTAGGTACATATATTGTTATAATTATTGGGTTCTAGAATTAAGATTAGTTATGGACATAAGGACCAATGAATTTCAAGAGGGACACATGGTACTACATTAGATAATGATGTAAGATAGTGAGGTATTGTGAGTGTATTGACAACACGAAAACATAGTGAGAGTGACTAGATATATAGCAAGATGGATCTTGATGGTTTTATACATTGAAAACACAAATGACTTCACACATTTGATACTAGAGATATTTGACTCACAATGTATTCTATTCTTAGCAAGCCTCGTATTGTGTTGGACTTATGGTTTTATGATACTACAGCGCAATCAGTGATTCTTATGTGGTATATATACTATACTATACCCAAGAATGAACTACTAGAAACTGTATTTTTTCCTATATTTCTTCAGTCCTCGCAATATTGATACCAAGAAAAAGGCCGGAGCCGTCCTATAACTATGATACTGCAGGGAAACAACTTCTTATCAAAGTTCGCATTGCATTACTTTCTGAAAACCTTGTCTTTGTTCTCTGATAACCCTTTTCGGCAGCTTCCTTAAATGTCTGTGTTTAGCGGGAAGAAAATAATGTTCAGTAATTTGCCCATCAAACTATTGCTGGGGTCAAGCATACAGTATAAAAAAATGGAAAATACAAAACAGCTTTGACAGAAACCATTTCTATGAATTCACATAGAAATGTACTATAGTATCCGCATTTCAAACAAGATTGACATTTGGTATCGGAGCCAGGTTATAAATGCTGGGAACTTTGGGGGAAATCAGTTTAATTCTGTAGTATAACAAAAGGCATTTCGTCACTCGGTTATAAGCATTGTATATGCTCTGCACTTTGTACTTCTCTTATTCTACCGTGTAGTGGAAACTTCAATGAGAGTTTCACTGGAGATTATTTGAGTTGGAAGATAATTGCTAATGTAACTGAAACTTGTGATCTGCATTTTACTGTTTCTTCCCATTAATTTTGTTGAAATATTTATGTGCAAGGGAACAATGGTTTTTGGATGATCAAGATTTAGTATTCTTGCTTTTGGTTGTATTCGTTATTTTTTCAGATCTATGTCTATGAAATTAAAAAATATATATATAAAGCATGTTATTTTCTGATATCCTATTTTTTGGCCTATAGAATTCATCGGGACAAGACAATTAAAATGAACCGGTCTTTGAAAATATTAAACTTGTAAATATTTTTGCTGATCTCACTTTGTCACACTTTTATCCAGTCTGTTATATAAGCAAACAATTATTCGTGATACAAATTTGGTTGGAATATGTCTCGTTGACAAGACAATCTCGAAAGTTCCATTTAATGATCTTGTATTCATATGGTAAGTAAATTTTACATTAATTTGCTGCTGCGAGCCTAAACCATCAGTTTGCTATATAGCAGGGAGGCCAACTCCTTTGCCTGTGAAAGGCGCAGCCATCTAGTGACAGTTTATACTGCTATCTCTTTTATTTGTCTATGGATCAACATAGTACATTGAAATTATTCAGTTTAGTAGATACAAGAATTAAAAGATTCTCGCTAGCAGCCACGTATGAGCTTTGTTTCAGAAATTATACTGCATCACTTATTTTTTATATGCAAAACGGAATAGACATAAAATCAGATACGAAATAGGAAAGAAGGTACTAATTTTCAACGAAATACTCTCAAGAACACTTCATTATATAGAAATGAGATTCCCAGCATGGAGTACACTTAAAACATTATTGAAAATAGCATGGAGAATTCTCTAGATTCTGTACGATTTTTACAAATCAAATTCAGAAATAGCTTCTCGTTTAATAATGTCATCATATAAGTTGTGAATCGCAAGTAGCATTATTAGTAAATTCTACGAGAATTTATAGAAGTCACGGAAATATTGTGTCCAATCATCTATGAAAAACAGTTGCCAATAACAAGTACACTAGGCTAAACAGTTCTAATTAAAAAGCTCTGAAAAATAATTCTTTTTCTATTCCAACCGAAAATGTTTTCTCAAACCCTCAGGAGAAGGTTACAATGGTAGTACTACAATGCCTCCCATATGTCACATCTTGGCCATGAATCACATATATTATTGACAAAAATGTTGCTTGTACAGCAGTTCAGTATGACAAGTGATATTGAACTGCTAAATCACAAATCTCTAGTTGCTTCAGTAAGCAATTTCTAGGATGATACAAAAATAGGGAAATCATTTAACCACGATAGCCCATCATTTTTCTGCTATAGTAATAATCTGAAGTAATGCTCCAGAGAGGCAGGATGCTCATCTCGTGTTATTCAGATTAGAATTCACCTTTTGTAAATTGTGCAATGCTGCTGCAGAACTTACGAGTTTACTGATTGAAGCAACATATTGCATATAAATCTATGAACAATTAATTGATCCTTCAATAAGTAGTTATCTGCAATCCTAAAATACATTAGGGATCTTTACCAGAACAGTTCCTTATAGTGTGCATTTTGTTGAACACCATGAGAAACATTCTCAAAACTTCAGCAGTAGATCCCAATCATCAAATGGCATTCTTTCCTACAACAGATGAAAAAGCAGAGAGCTTAAGAATTGAGATCAAATCATGAGGAAAACCAAATAGCCTCTTGTAAAATTGGTTGTTGCTTTATGGAGATGACTAAAATAAACTAATAATCTAGACTACAAACCAACCAATATCAGCAAGATTATAATTCAGTTGTCTTTAATCTCTAGATTTTTGTCCTTACTATTGTTGTCTTTTGGAAATAAATGACTGAATAAAAATAGACCATCCTAATCCTAAATATGATTAATTTAAAAGCAACATTTTTTTAATTAAAAAATGTCAAATCCACCCCCCCTTGACAATAAAAACTACATTTTCCAACCCTAAAACATACTTGAAAACCTAAAACACACTCAAAACATTTGCTATTGATTCAGTTCCCAAACACAAGGCCACATAAAGATCCAATATCATTCGAAGTTGTCAATTTTGTATTCTTTTTAAGCTTGCTGATTTTTTTCGAAGGTGACTGATTGCAAAGATGCCAAAGACATTTGTTAAGTGCTATTAGAGGCATCTAGCTTGTACGAAGGATATTCATCAATCAACGGTTAAGTATCTTGTGAGAATTTTTCAAGTTTAAAAAAATATATATATATATCTATATATATAATTTTACTTGTTTTTAATTTTTATAACATTTATATGTATTTTAGGGTTGTATTTTTGTTTTTTGTTTTATTCTAAATAACATGCTCTAGGGTTACATTTTCTTCTTCTTTTTTATTTTTCTTATAACAGCAATCTATTGAGAATGGCTGCTAGTTCAAATTTATGGGTCCTGAAGCAAATAGACAGTTCAAATATGATCAAGCATCACCTCTTTGAAAATATGTTATGATGATTGGACAACTTAAAGGAGGTGAGGTTTTTCTTTGGCATTGTTGTCAATGCAAAGTATAGTCGAATGAAAGTTCACCTGTGTTATGACAGACTATGGAATTAGAGTTTGTCAAGGGCCAAACAAGAAGGGGTTGTCTAAGGAACAAACTATGACATATATTAGAGAAAAATAATAAGTTGATGCTGTGAGTGAGACTGTGAGATAACAAAATAAAAATCTCATCCTTTAGCGAACAAAGAAAGAACCAAGAAGGCCACCTACAAGGTCTCTTTCAATAATGGCCGCCCTACATCCTTTCTCGTAGACACCATCTATCCAAGAAGAAAATTCCCCTTTCTTCTCATTAAAGAGACCCACTAAATAAGGCATTTTAGAATGAGGTGAGGGACAATGCAAATGAATACATTGCATGTTGCATTTACACCAATCATCTTACTTTCAATCTGGTGAGATCATCATATCGACAAGAAATAATGACAGTTACATAAATCCTAAGTATGAGAAGGTGCACACTACCTTATTTGCAAAAGAAAAAAAGTTGTAGAGATGTCACTAAAATGTAATGTCCCCTTTTGGACATACTTGGATTTTGCCCTAGAATCACAATTTCAATGGAAAAGTAAGAAGTATATCTTATTAAATTACAATTTACCAACAAGCCCCGGTTTTAACCCTGCAATAAGGTTAGTCAATATTATAATTCATAAACAATTAGTTTGACCATTTGTACTATTTGCAACATCCTTGAATTATTTAACATATATAAGGTTCATTGATCTTAAAACAGATAAGTAACTATCAACACGAATTTAACGTTATTATCCACTCCAATAATCAACCATTGGGAAGATTGGAGATGAAGCCCCAATAGGGTGCCCAAAATATTTCCTCTTTCTAAGCCCAAGGGTGGATAGGCAACCCCCCTGGCCCACTAATGGTGGACACTTCAGTCATCCATTAGGGGTGATCTACTTAGAATGAAATCTCCCTCTTTCTAAGCCCAAGGGCAAATAGGCAACCCCCTTGGCCCACTAATGGCAGACACTTCAGTCATCCATTAGGGGTGGTCTACTTAGCATGAAATCTTACTCTTTCTAAGCCCAAGGGCGGATAGGCAACCCCCTTGGCCCACTAATGGCAAACACTTCAATCATCCATTAGGGGTGATTGACTTACAAATCTCTTAGTGGCTATCCCCCTTGTACTTTCATCTCTTCTTCCCATGATCAATTATAGACGCATAAATATAATGGAAGTTTAATCATAATAGGAATTGGATGGGAAACATGATAAGTCTGCCCGAAGCTATCCCAGCTAAGCCCAAGAGCGGATATACCATCCCTCTTGGTCCCAAGTGGCAGACCTCGAATCATCCACATGGAGTTGTCTACTTAGCGGGTAAACTTGTATCTGCATTCCCTATCCATGCTGCCTTATCCAATTCCATAGAGATTAATAAACATATCATCATCCCCAATATACATTATAGTGCATACCTAATGATTTTCTAAAATATAAATTGCTATATTCTAGGATGCAAATATATTAACGATTGTTGACTTCTGCCCTTGTCTGCTGAGTGCAGATAATTATGTTGATCTACTCGAATTGCCTTGTTGTTTGATCTGCTCTTAACATTCAGAAGATATTGCTTAGTGTAAATCAAATGAATAAGAAAGAATCATAATTACTTATAATGCTCAATAATTGCTACAAGCATTATTATTGCATCATCATATATAATTCACATATATGGATATTCTATGTATATATGTATATATATTTATAGTTATTGCTAATCACTGTTGCATGATCATGTATACGTATATAATTTATACATATGTATATATTTATTATTATATTAAACTTACTTCCCTTGTTAATGATTCATCATTTGCCTTCATATATTCCCCATTGAACTATCTTCTTCTTCGCACATGGCTCTTGATATCTGCTCTAATTCCAAATGATATTCTATTTCTTTCAATCTGCTATTGTATTCAGATTTCTAATTTATTTCCATTCTATCCTTCTTTCCAATCTGCTGCTTTATCCATATTTTTCACTTCCTCCTCCTTATGAATAGAGATCTGCTCATGTTATTCAGATTACTAATTCATTTTTCTATTCCTTCCTAATATCCCCTTTCTTTCCACTCTCTCACTCTATTTATATGTCTCTCTTTAAAAAGAGACACCCTTTTGAATAGGAATAAACTCCAAAAGGACATGCCCCTTTATTAATAAACCTGCCTCCCATTGATCGCTGCCTTCTAACTTTCTTTTATTAATGAGGATCGCTGCCTTACTTTCTTTTATTAATGAGGATCGCTGCCATCATAAGATAATCATTGTTTTTACCTTTTTATTTGATGCTGTTCATTACCCGAACCTTAATCACTTTTCTTCTTAGAATGATTGCTGACTTTTATAAGGAATCGCTATACTTCCTTGGATAAATCCATTGTTTTCTATTACTTCATAATCGTTGCTAATAAACTATCGTTCTTTCTATATGAGTCGCTGCATATACTCTCCTTTTGTATATATAAGTTTTTTGAAAAGAGAGTAAATTTATTAATATCAGAAAGTCACCATTACAGAGAAGTCAGGGTCCAGATAGGCACCCAGAAAACTAAAACAGAAAACCAGCAAGCCTACATCCAAAAGACAAACCCACCGCATGACCAACCAACAACTACCATCAAACCACCATATCCTCCAAGATAAGCCTCTAAATCATGAACCGAATCTAGGGATAACTGCTCCCAGCCATCAATCCGCCACCTGCCATCCTGCTCAGAGGCCCATCTGGCCAAACAATCAGCAACCCTATTCCACTCACGAGGAATGTGAGTAAAAGACACAGAACTCAAAAAAGGAACACAACCGCACAAAAAAACTTGTATAAGTTATAAGCATTATTAAATATTAATATATTTAATTTTTAATGTATATTTTTATGATTTTTATATTTTTTTGTACGGACAAACCCAAACATACTCAACCCATCACAAAAATTGTCATACCAGCGTACAGTATCCCTCTATCTGTACCCATACTCGATTCGACAACTTAGAACATTAACATTATGCAAACAACCATGTATTGTGTGGTCATGATATGTATAAAATATTTCATTACGACTCTAATTACAAAGCTTCAAGAATAAATCTTCCCTTCAATGCACACTCTTATTTCAGTTCAATAGCTTCCCTTTCTTACAAAGTTTTCACACCACCTTTAGATAAAATTTGTAAAAAAATTAAGACACTAAATAATATAAAAGGTTTAAACTCAACACCTCCAAATTCCAAATAAACTCATATCTTAACAAACTTTCTTTTAAGATGTTTTTAAGAAATAAATAAGTTCTAAATATATAAATATTCAATCATAAATCTCAACTCACCAAGCACCCTCATGCAATTGGTAGTGGCGTCCAAACCATGGAAACACCTATTCAATCAATATAATCCTCTCCAAATTTATATGAATTTAAGCATGTGGCCGAAGTTGATACCAACACTCTTTTTAATGCCAATGGTTGTTGGGCTTAGTATGATGCAGTGTAAACAATGATACTGGCTGCAACAATTAATTCTTCTTTGTGCATAGAATAATCATTAAAAAATTACACCCACATCGCTAGTTTATCAAATGCCCATGTATCTTCTTGAATGCCAATCCAAAATTCAAAGTAACTACAATATCCTCTATTTCCTGTGCAGCAAAAAATTCCTCATGTGGTTCGTAATCAGCAAATACTTCTTTCACAATTACCTATAATCATTGAATAGATTCTTTGCACTGCCCATTCAAGAAAACCTCACCCTAAAATATTATATTCACATTTATTTCATCTCAGCCCCTTCAAATAGCTTCTCAAACTAAAGATTTTAGACACACAAATTAAAATGGATTTCCACACCATAGTTCACATACTTGGAATCGAAGAGTACTCGGCAAGCCCAAAAATTTTGACTCAGGAAATACTCGGCAAATACTCAACAAATACTTGGCAAATGTGTGGATATTTATGTATGTGTATACTCAGGACTGCACTGTGCACACATACATGTCTATAAACATACATAGGATGCCAAGTTTGCATGCATATACACACACAAACATGCCAAGTTTGTGGGTTTTTTGCGAGCTATTGGCGATTACTCGATAATTTGACAGGAGAAAATCCATGTGCATACTACTCGAGAGTAAAAGCAGAAATTACTCGGCATGCAATTTTTTTGGAGATTACTCGGCTACTCGGAGAGTATGTAATCTATGTTCCACACAATAGATTGTTAGATGCCTCAAAGACGAATTATCACGTCAAAACTCAGAGTCAATTTTCTGCATCAAGCTGCTCATTTGATACAAAAAATATCTTCAAAACATTTATGGGTTCTATGATTTTATCATTATGTTCCCCTTCATCAGCTTTCCAAAATACTTTGAACTTTTAAATTTCATTGAAAAATGAATGAGATATCACAATTTTACTGAGACTGCATTATACTGGCATAAAAAAACATCATTTTAAATCAAAACTGTATACCATTGCTCTTACCAACTTTTCTATGTATCAGTTTGGTTCAAATAATATTCTTCATTCTTCCATTGATATTCAATCTTCTCTGAAGGAGGCTCCATGGATTTTTTCTCACAGGCACAAAGATGATTATTGCTCTAATACCAATGTAGAGCAGCAAAAACATAAAAGCAATATTAAAGATTTATATTGCAAACAAATTAAAGAGGAATTTCATTATAATCATTCGTCTCAATTACATTCAATACATTGGCTTTATAAAGCCATTATTTTCCCGTTATGGGAATAACTTCCCACCCAACTAACTAACCTAATAACTAATTGTTATATATAAACCTTAATTTCCTAACAAGATCAACCATGTTTGGGAGAAATCTATGATCGTATAGACTCTGTGATAGAAAAAATAAAGGTCATAATAGCAAAGAAAGAGAACGACTCCAAAGAAACATTTTTCCTAAGGGTGAAAGAAGCATTCTTGACTGTTGGAAACAAGATGACCACCCCCTTGTATATGCATTATCTCCCAACTATTATAACATAGAGATAATACATAATGTTTGGACCATAGTTTGCAAGCTTGGACTCAATGAGTACTCAGCAAGCCAAAAAAATTCAATCAATGAAAACTCGGCAGCTTCAAAAAAACTTTCTTTAAGAAACATAAATTTTAAGTAAAATACAGCTACAAAATGTATCTAGTGAGATTGGTGGGGGTTGAGGGGCAACACCCCCTATGCGTTCCCTATCACGATATAGGGTAGCATTGAGGGGCAAATCCTCCACCAGCAAGCCCAAATGAAGACCTTCAAAACCACATAGACCTTCATGGAGCACACCACTTTCATATTTTTCTATAAAGAAAAAAACAATGCTTATAAAGCTAAAAGAAAAGTTTTTGGAGTGTTTAATCCACATTTTTTCTCGTGTTGTGGCGCAATGAGTCAAGTTGTTGAACTCAACAAATACTCACCAAAAAACTCAGCAATTTTTTTTTTTAAATCAGGACAAAAACTCGGCAAGTAAATGTGGCAAAAACTCACAAGCAAAAAAACTTCAACAAGTACTGACCGAGTACTCACCAAGGTGGTAAACTATGGTTTGGACCAATTTTGGCAAGTTCATCTCATCATGATGATGAGACCATAGTATTTGTTCTCTTCAAGACAAATATAAGATGGACACTCATACATGGTGGTACCTCCATTGACAAAGTTACATGTTCCTCCAGCCACTTGCAATTAAAATTCTATCACGAAAGCAATTTTATTTTTTAACATTCTTTCACATTTTTAAGTTGTATTGACTTTCTCTCCAACTTTAAAAAGTTGAGAATCATTTGGCTGAGCAGAATTGGAGTACACACTTCTTTATCCACTCAGTTAAGTGCAACTTAGTCAAGAACTTCATTCCCAACTCATGCATGCAATACAAATTTCTTATGCAACCTAGCACTACAGCCAATCTTGTGTCCTCTACTTTCACTTCTACAATGCGCCTTCAAATAAACATGACTGTGCCAAAAAAAAATTAATCTGATAAGTTGATCACTAGCTATTCAGATTCACACTTGAATCTAACCTCCTACCTTGAATTTATCGTTTACTACTCATGGGATGTATCATTTTGTCCTCCACAAGTTAAGCAAAACAGCTCCAATTTATACATTTAAATTTCAGTGCACTTCAATTCATGAAAGATAAGCTAATAAGGAAAACCATATTACCGCATGGCCTCCATTAAATGAACTATTCCTTGTGCACTTTTGCACAAGCTTAAGCCTTCAAATTCGGCCTCCATCATTGACAAGCCATCAAAGCTCAATGATTGAGCTTGCACCACCACATATGACTTGTTAAACTTGGCATAAACTATCATAACAACTACAAAACAAAACTCCAAACATAACTCCCAAAACTTGACAATAGAACAAAAATAAAATGAAAATTAAATATATCTTTTTGGGTAAGCAAGATTGCACAACTCTTAAGATGCTCCTACATCAAACACCTTAGGTAAGAGATCTGTGAGCTTAACGCCTGCAAGTAAGGATTGAATTGTAGAGCCATCCTTTTGCTTGGTGCTCCAACCTCAACATATCCTCAACACTTAAACAAGTTTTAGAAAACATGCTTGCACATTTCCCAACACCTCTTCCAACTCCAAAAATAAGAAATAGGGCATATGTCAACCTCCTCTACCAAGAATTGGCTCTGCTACACTCTTCCCCACTCCTTAGGACCAAAGTCTCACTTGTATCATACACCTTCCCCAAGTATTCTTCCATTGTGTTTTGGTGTAACATAACTCCCTTAACTATTACCACATCTATGCAATGGTTCAACTCCACTTGTCTCAACACACTCTAATTCTACTCCATACTATGGCATCTCAAGGTATGTTGCTGCTCCTACATCAATCTACAATGTCACATTCCACTTCTCATATTCCTTATGAAATCATTGTTCAATCTTTTCCCTTCAGAAATGACTCCTATGACTATACAAACTTCTTGGATATCATCCTCCATTTTGCCAAAAAAAAATTGCAGCGAAAAGAAAAAGTGAGAAGAGAAAGAGAAGGGTTTGAAGGAGCTGTTGGAAAAGAAAAACCAGCATTTAGGAGGAAAAAAGGAGAGCATTAAGGTAGCAACCAGCAAGAGAAGTGAAAGAGGTATTGGTTGGAGTTCCATTAGATGAGCCAGCCCCTCACAGTGACAATGACTCAAACTCTGAGTCTGATTTTGATGCAATGTTGGTAGATGCCGAGTAGCGGCAGCCATCATACTTTCTATTACTATGTTTTGGACACTTTGTGACTTTGTCATTTTGACATTTGTAGTACAAACTTGTAGCCTTTTGGGCATTTTATTATTTAAAATTTATTTTATATCATATGCACATTGATTATTTGACATGAATTATGGTCCATGGAAGCAATTAGGTAGTTGTAGTATTAATTTGTTCTATAATTCGATTCTATGATGCATATGTCAATATGATTGGTGATTACATTTGCAACTTTATGAATGTTCATTGTTATGATTATAATTACTCATATGAATATCTGAAATTCAAATTTCCCTATATTTTTAAAATTTATCTCTCTCTCTCTCTCTCTCTCTCTCTCTCTCTATCTATCTATATATATATACTATATAGCCATCCCCCCGTCCCCTAAAATCCCCTCAAAAAATTGCCGTCCCCGAAACTCGTCCCCCCGTCCCGGAGACTCGGTGGAACATAGTTTCCTACAGTTCATGTCCCATCCTCTATTGGGTCTATATCCAACATGTGTTAACCCATGTGCTGCCCTCTCTAGCTTCTTTGTAGTCTTCTTATTCTTTTAGGTGTCCATGCCCTCCAATCTAGAATCTCAGGTTCATCAACACCTTCATGAAACTCCACTTCTTTCCTCCACTTGGTTTCTTCCACCCAAGCAACTCCATTCTTCTTCAATACCATACAAGGTACTCACTTGATGTATTCTTCTTAATCACATCATTCAGATCTTTCTTGAAACCAATCCATGCCACATCCTTTTTTATATATATTGCTAATCATTTACAAATATTTTGTTCATACAAGCATCAACATGAAACCAATACAAGCCATTGCGAACACAACCATAGGACTAATATTAGCTCCTTTTGAGCAACCACACTAGAAACCACCCATAGAAGACCAAGAGTCACAAATTAGAAATCCAATTATTTAGAAATCATCTCCACATAGAAGCCAACTACAGAAGACCAATTAAAATTCCACATTAGATGTCCCTTTGGGATTTAAACTTGGGTCTCCACAACGAGAACTCAATGCTTTAACCACTTAAGCTCAACCCCATGGATGTGCCACATCTTTTAGATCAGCCACTGGTATTTTTCAATGTAAGATTTCACATAATTGTTCATCTTCCCCATTGCTATCAACAGGTTCTCTATTCCCCTCATTCTGTAATATCCCCACTGGGATCTGCCCTAAAATTTCTGATTTATGCCCTAGATTTCTTATTTATATTTCTGCACTTTTCCGATTTAGTTTTCTGCTCAAACCCTAGGACTGAATTCCAAGGTTACCCCAAGTTTCCGGGACGGGGACGGCAGGGGATGGCAGGACGAGTCCCCAAGTTTCCGATTTTTGAGGCCAAATTTAGGGACGGCGGGGGACGGCTATATAAAATATAGGGAAAATTTAAAATATATAGGGAAATTTTAAATATTCATATGAAAACATGGATAAAGCATACATAATATACATTATAGAACCTTAACATATAATATTTGTGTTCAACATTCTTTGTCAATACTCAATACACATTGAAAATTCAGAATTAACATACATGAATCATAATACAACCTCCAAGTTAAAATTTATAAACTTATATCAAATTACATAAGGTTATTTCCAGCTCACAAATTGGGAGAACATTTGTGATTACAATGAAGATTGTTTCACCTAGGTTATTGATTACTTGGCACAAAACAATAATGAATAGCTGAGGTGTCTGAAGGCAGAATTATTGTAGTTTGTTGGGAGTGTGGACTATTGGAAGTAAATTCAATGCTGGTGTATTGTCTGATATGGATTTGAGCAGTTAAATGTGGGGACAATTGCTGCACTCAAGGAGTTTTGGACATCAAATTTCCTTAATATTCAGCCTATTTTCAATTGTGAAGAAGTAAGAACTGTTTAAAAATGTCAAAATCCTAAGTCTTTGTCTCTAAAACCTGTTAGTGAACAGCAAGCAAATAAATTCAAGTTTACACACTTTTGGAATAAATTTTTGTTATTTTTATATATCTCTAATAGAGCATCAAATATTTATCTTGTGAGTGTTCAAAATATTGTGAAAGATATATGAAAATAATTTAAACGAACAACTCATAAACCAAAAAATTGAAAACTATTATATATATATATATATATTTATTTTTTTTAAAAACAAGCTTTGACGTGGGGGACTCTTGGGGGACAGCTCAAGCATCCCCTGGCCATCCCCGGGACCGGTCAGCCGTCCCTATTTGGTCAATGGCATCCCCCCATCCTGGGGACGTTTCCTGTGTTTTTTGAAAAAAGAGGGACGGTCCCCTGCCGTCCCCCCGTACCCGGGACCGGGACGGGGCATTTTAGGGGAGGGACGCGTCCCCGGGTTTCCCTGCTGAATTCTGATTTTTATTTTCTGATTTCAAACAAAATATCACAGCAAACATACAAATGCCCAAACATGACAAATAAACATGCCAAATGATGCTACCAATTGATATTTGTATCAAACATGAAACCCACCATAAAAACGCAAGATAGGGCATCCAAATGCAACATACAAATCTGATTTTCTGTAGATAACTTCTGCTATTACAAACTGAATATTCTAGACTGAATTTACAATGAATTCATGGGCTCAAACATGCCAAACATATGCCCAGATTTCTGCTCTACAAATCAGATCTGAAACTATGATTTATACATAACAAATATAAGAAAAATAGTCTTCCAATACCAAACCCTAGATGGGCGAAATTCATCCTTGGTAAGTGCTTAGGGTTTGTTGCTCCAAATATGCAAAATCGCCCTCCAAAGGTAGGTGCTCAGGTCTACTCCAAAGTGGCGCTCAAAATTAGGGCAAAACCCTAATGCAATCTGCTCACAAAATGCCACAATAATTCTGCTCCAAATCTGATTATGCAATGATGCTCCAAACCTCCAATTATCTCCAATGAGGTGCAATTAGAACTCCATCATGAGTTCTCCACGAAGTGAGCTAGGGTTTTGTCCAACTCACCACATTCACAAGGGTTTTCGTCCTTGGAATGAAGCCCAACCAAGCAACCAAAGAGAAGAATCTCCAAAATGAAATTCAATATGAATGGATACCCCAAATGACTTGCACTTTACTTTCTTTTATAGCCCTCCAAAAAAAACCTTAACAAGGCCGACCTCCTTTATTTTATTTTATTTTTTTTCCCTTTTTTTCTCCTCCAAACTTGGCTGACCCCAATAAATTATTTTTATTTTATTTTATTTATTATTTATTTATTCATTTAATTTATTTAATTATATTATTTATATTTTAATATTATATAATATATATACTGTTGTTTAAAAACACTATTAAAATAGGGTGGATTTAGGGCAGGAAAAAGGGGACATTACACATTCCTAGGTGTCAAACAATCTTGCCGCACCAAAAAAGAATTCCATTCATTTTGTTGCATTTTGCTTGGAAATATGTGAGATGTGTATGTTTTTCTGTGCAATTTTGGTTGTCTGCTTGGTAGCCTGAATGGTTTACCCATTAGTTGTCATAGTGATGCCACATAGGGCACACACGTTGAAGAAGACTCTTTCCTTTGTAAAGATGGAGTGAACCCTCACAAAACCACATAAATCAGCATGTGCCACCAAGGTGTTACATGCTACCTCAAAAACTTAGGGAAGACGTGTCTGATTTAGTCCAGGCATTGGAGGTTGGAAATGTTGAAAAGCCATTCTCTAGCTAACAGATGGAAAAACAAGAAACATTCTTTTGTCCATCATGTCAAACTCTCCACAATACTTAGAAGTCGGAAGCACTCAAGTAGCCTCCAGAGGCATACAAGAACATGGAATCTGCAAAATAGCAAGATAGAAGTTGCAATGTCAATTTTCTTGAAGCTTCAATTACAAAGGTGTGGCATGATGAAGACCTTTCAGCTCCCGCATCTAGGGGGAAGGTCAACAGTAAATACTCACCATGTCAGCATAAAGGTGACAATTTCCTCACATAGAGGTTGCTGAAGTCGAGGTAAAGTCTGTGCAAATTCAAGCTGAAGGACTGCAGACTTGAGAGTGGGGATAAAGGTTGAAAGTAAGGATAGGGTGGTTCATAGAGTGGTTCTTGAGCCTTGCAAGGCTTGAAGTGAAGGAGAGATATCCTTCTCTCATTGTTAGGTCTTTCACTCAAAATCTTATTCCATTTTGCTTCAAATCTTACCAGTATCCCCAAAGATTTCAAGTAAAATTCTTTAGTGAGCTTCTTAAAAGATGTTTGTCATTGAACAAAAAATATCCCTTATATGACATGCAATAAATTAAAGCCCAAGAAGATTAGCCCATGTAAAGTATTGCACAAATTTAAAGAAAATGCATATGAAATTGAATTGTCAAAAGCATTGGATATCTCCCCAATATTCAATGTAACTAATCTAGGCAATGTGATGTGAACACAGATGAGTTGGATGTGAAGAAGCAAATGCCTAAAATGCAAGAAGATGAAATTACACAACTTCTAGATACTTGCACTGGTAAGAAGACCCAATGAAGTGAGAATATCTTATTTCCTAGAAGGGTAAGGAGTCCTTATGAACAATAAACTGGCACCTGCAACTCCTTGGGGTCGCCATGTCAAGCCGCCAAGTAGTGGATGAGATAGAATTCATTATTGATGTGAAGACAATTGAGGTGGATTGTTGACTGAACAATTGACTGGAGGATTGGCTGGATTTTGCTTGATGCAGTCAAGGTTGGAGGGTTTTCAAAGAAAACTATCCAACCATGCAGCGAGAACAACATAGCGGAAAATAACACCAAATAATCAAAGCAATGTAGAATCAACTTTTATCATCTCAGAGAAATCATGTACATATTAGCCAGCAACATGCCAGTTTTACAGTTTCGGCTCACTAGCCTGATTACACAACCTAATTACACTATTCTAGACCTCTATCCGCTCATAAACTCCTTATCGCGGCTTCTATAATCTACTCGGATCTGTCTCCAAAATGGCGTATAACAATGATTTATATACAACTGGAACTCTCGAAACAATCTGCGTCGGCCATGGGTAGAGAAGAATCATAACATGTAGAAAATAACCACGTCGGCCATATCATTGGAGAATTACAATTACAAATGCAATTATGTGGTGCGGACCCAACGTAAAGATCGGATGCAAGCCCAAGAACATCGGAAAATACCACGATAAGATCCGCAATCACAAGAAACAATCCACAATCGCCGACGAAAAACGTGTAACGTGAAGAATACAAGTCAGCTTACACCAAGGATTTACTTCCAATGAATGCATAGAATGAGGTGCGAACCCAAAGAGAGATCACCCACCCCCCGAAGAACATAGAATGATGCGTCAAAGAGATCCAAGAACAACAAAAATGATCCACAAGCCCGAAGACGTGAAACTGCAAAGCCAGAAAGGAAATAACAAGAACTTAAATATTTTTGGGTGATGCAAGATTGCCACAACCCAAGGATGCTCCTGCATCAAACACCCCTGATGAGAAAAGATGTTCCATGAGAGGAACTCATGAACATCTGACATGGCCCGGGATATAGATCCCATGCTCATTTCTGATCCAAATGTCTTCTTTGTCTGTACCTTTCTTCTTCCTAACCTCTTTTCTTTCTGTACTATCACTAACTGTTCTATTACTAAGAAAGGAACTAACTAACTACCTTCAGCTGAGGATGCAACTAACTTGATCCAACTAAGGCTTTCTTTGCAAGAGAACAAGTAAGAAAATAATCTCTAAATAATTACACTAGAACAATTTTCTCAACTAACTTTTTGAATTTACAATTTCAGCGGAAAAAGAAACAACTAACTGATTTGTAATAACAGAAAAATACATTAACCTTTAACTACTTTTCTTTGTTTTCAAAATTTCATAAACACTAATTACAGCTAAACAATTTACTGGAAAGTATCCAACCGAAAATTACAAGAAGAGAAGGGTTCAAGAAGTTACAGTTAAAAGGCTACAATACTTGAGTTTGACTCTGTTGTCATCATGCAAAGGATTTATCATCAAAGGCTTTTACCGCCCAACCGAAGACCTACTGGCCTCCCGTGTTCTTCAACTGAAGAACCCGTCCCTTCACTAGGAGGAACATCAAGAACCAATTTACCAACATGCCATTCTAAGTCTGGTGTCAAAATCCTATACTACCGGTCGATCCTTCCTCTATAGGTACCTCCTAACCAGAAGGATCATCCTGACCAGACGTATATCTGGATCATGAAGTCTGACTAATGCCTATTTGGCATCATACCTTGGCCAAGGGTTTTTAACATTCTGGCACTCCTGTGCCGTCAGAATTTCCACCCTTGCTCGGCAATATCTATGTTCTTATTTCTTTTAAATATTATTCTTTGTATCATACTACATTCCAAGCATTTAATCAAGAGGTGAATCTTTCAGATTTCCAAGATTAAGTATATAAACAGAGATTAAGAGGTACAACCAGAATTTACTTCCACAAAGGTTTTGCATAATGTTTAGATTAAGGAACTAGTGACCACACCAAGATGATCTCTGCCTCAATTGCATGTAGCCAAGATATTTCCAACGTTCTGGACAGAGTCATTCCGACTTGGCTCAATGTTGGCCACAAGGAAAGATAAAGAATTCGGAAGCTTACAAGAAATTAGGTTTGCTTCCAAACTACCCAAGTTAATAGATTCAAAGTATAAGGAAAAGACTCAGGACGACACATAAGAGAAGACAGAGCACCTAAACATACGGCTGAGAACATCTACCCTTCTAGTCTGAGGCGGTAATAACAGAGAGACTAGAGTAAGAAAGGAAGAATATATTTCTTTTAAAGAAAACAGATGACCTCAACGTGACTTTCGTATCAACGACTGGATTCTCAAAAAAAACAAAACTTCTGAATAAAATATATATATATACACAAGCAAGAACATTCATCCATACATTCCATTTTACGATGAAGAAACTAAAAAGCTTACGTGCTTGGAAGTAGAATATTCTTCTTAGCTTGATGGCTCGACTTGAAATACTTTAGAGTTGAGGTTGGAGTCTCGAATCAATGTATGATGTTTCTGACCTTGCCTAGAAGAGATCACCGAGACCTCCACTTCTAGAATTCGCGTAAAGGAGTAAAGCAAGACCGTCAGCTAGGTTCCGACAACAAGAGATGTAGGAAGGAAAATAAGAGATGGAAAGACTGACAGATTTGACTAAAGAACGACCCCTCCAGAGATTAATAATGAATCAGAAATATAAGTTCATTTCCCCGTGCAGAGAAAGAATGAATCCCCGATAGATAACAAAATTTTCCGCAGCCCAAAAGAGAGCTCCCCCAAAAAGAATGAAGAATAATGATAATGAATGACCTTCCCCTCTCGGAGATGAGAAGAAAATAAAAACCCCCACGAAGCTTTCAGCAAGCTTCATGAATGCGCGGCTGCATGCATTCCCCATCATGGCTGTTCCAAAAGCACGATGGAGAAACTCCCCCCAACGATCACCCACACAACACTTTTCAAATTTGAATTTTCTTAAATTAAAGTCTTATTAAGTTTTTATCTTAGTTCGGCAGCACCAAGATTAGTATTATGCTCGATTATACAAAACTTAACCACCGCCAACTCTTACGGTAATTATATTTGAAGGCGATTATTACCAAGGAGATAATTTAACTCGTTTATTAATTATAGTATTAATTTATCCAAAACCAAGTTATGACTTAATGCATTGTCTTACACCGTCTCACAATGGATGATAAATTTGGTCCTTTATAATCACGTCCTCTCCCTGATGATATTTCCTTTTCTTTCAGCATCGACGGTCCTACGTCAACGGTCTTGCATCCACTGACACGAAATTGCGGTTAGATCGCTCTTAAAATTTAAATTAAATGCACATTTAATATAATTACACCTGACTCATTTTTTTTAAGTAAATGAAATCACTCACATATATCGAATAATCATTCGCATATAATTAAATAAAGGAGAAAATCATTTCCATTATGATTACAACATATAAAGCAATTATTTTATCCTCAAATCATTTTCACACGAATATAAGTGCCTGTAACTAACATAACGACCAAAGAAATTTCCATTGCCACGAGCTTGTTTAGTTCAGGGGGGGAATGTAACACTTTCCTCTGCTAGATCCTTCAACTTCATCTTTTCTTCACCTTCTTTTCCTTGCCTCATATCTGCACATGGTAATAAGGGACATTTACCACCACTCATTCTCTTTTGCTTATCTGACCTATTTCTTCTGCAAGACTCCATCTTATTTGCAACCAAAGTCTTTTGTTGCATAACTCTACCCCTATATCCTTCCGACACCATCTCGCTTTCAAGTTTAACCACAAGATTCCTCTTTGAATCCATGCCATCCTCCAGTACAACCCCTACATCTTGCTTCTCAACACTTCAATGCTTCACAAGACTCAAATTCCTTACTTCCTCCTTTCTATTCTTCAAGGAAGCCAAAGTAAACTTTGGCAATCATATATAGCTCCTCTATCAAACTGCCAAGGTCTACCCAATAGAACATGGCAGGCACTCATAGACAAAACATCACACAAAACTGTATCTCCGAAGGGACCAATATTAAAGTTCACCAAGCACTGCTCTTTCACCTCCACTACATGATCATCTTGTAACCAACTTATCCTATAAGGACAAGGATGCGGAAACCTCTTCAAACCAAGTTTCTTCATCATCTCCTCAGATACCAAGTTATCAGTACTTCCACTATCCACAATAACCTTACAGCACTTACCTCCTGATTTGCACACAGCTCGGAAAAGATTCTTCCTTTGTGAAGTCCCAATCTCTTCCCTGCTCTGCCTTATCAAGACTCTCCTAAGCATAAGAGATTCTCCCTGCTCTAGTTCTATCTCATCTACCTACTCTTCCTGTATCATGAAATTATTTTTACCAGTTCCTTTACTTGATCCCTCGGAACATTGAAAAGATCGATGCCCAATTTCTCCACACTTGAAACATTTACCCAGGAATTCCCTGTTGCCACTTCCTCTACTTTGTGCCCTCTAATTTGATTCTTTACTCCACTTAGATCTTGATTCTTCTTCACTTGTCTGCTTCTCCTTGTTCCTGCTCATCTCCTTCTCTTTCCCTCTAGGGTTATTCTGCTATCTTTTCTTCACTTTATCTTCTGCCTTAAGAGCATATTGGAAGGCATCCTCAACTATGGAAATCCTCAACATACTCATCTCATCCTAAATGTTAAATCTAAGGCCATTTATATACCTTGCCACTTTCTCCCTAGTCATCTCTCGGTGCCCAGATCTGATTGTCATCTTGTAAAATTCCTCGGTATACTCTTTCACACTCATGTCCTTATGCTTTAGGTTCTACAACTTTTTGAACAATTCCAACTCATAGTCTCCCGGAATGAACTTAGCCTTCAGCCTTGCAACCATCTGCCTCCACCGAGTGATTCTTGTTTCACCATTCTCCACTTTGTCCTTCTGCAACTCTTTCCACCATAAAGCAACATGTCCTTTCAACTTAGTTTGTGCTAGCCTAACCCTCAGCACGTCTCTAATTCCTCAAGCTCAAAATAGTCTTCCAACTCTCCTATCCAGTCTATCAAGTCTTCCGGATTCAACGTACCAGAGAAGTTAGAAACCTCTACCCTATGACTTTTATTGGCCTATGCCACTGCTCTCAACAGTCTCTCTTCTCCCTCATCTATCAGTCCTTCAAGCTCTTCAGCCTCAAGTTCTTCTGCAACCTCTTCATATTCATCCTCTGGTTCAGGGTTCCTCCTCAAACCGCCCAAGATGTTCTGGATCTCATTCTTCATCTCATTTTTAAAGTCCTCCATCATCTGCTCTATTCTTCTAGGGTTCATCCTTCTCAGCGGCATCTCTTCCTTTGCTCAGGTGCAACAACCTCGACTCGGCGATTTGACTACAAGGTTTCAATTGCCTCTCTCTCGACGATCTATTGAACACACTTACAGCTTGCCTCAAATCGACGACCTGTTCACCCAAGGAATGCCACAAGGATCGCAACCCACTCAAGGTTCGCAACCTACTCTAGTACCAACTGATGCAATCAAGGTCGGAGGGTTTTTAAAGAAAACCATCCAACCATGCAGTGAGAACAACACAGCGGAAAATAACACCAAATAATCAAAGCAATGCAAAATCAACCTTTATTTATCTCAGAGAAATCATGTACATATTCACCAGCAACATGCCATTTTTACAGTTTCGGCTCACTGGCCTAATTTACATAGCCTAATTACACTATTCCGAACCTCTATCCGCTCATAAACTCCTTATCGCGGCTTCTAGGATCTACCCGGATCTGTCTCCAAAACAACGTATAACAACGATTTATATACAACTGGAACTCTTGGAACGATCCACGTCGGCCATGGGTGGAGAAGAATCATAACGTGTAGAAAATAACCACGTCGGCCATATCATTGGAGAATTACAATTACAAATGCAATTATGCAATGCGGACCCAACGGAAAGATCGGACGCAAGCCCAAGAACATCGGAAAATACCACGATAAGATCCGCAATCACAAGAAACGATCCACAATGATCCACAATCACCGACGAAGAATGTGTAACGTGAAGAATACAGGTCAGCTTACACCAAGGATTTACTTCCGGTGAATGCATAGAATGAGGTGTGGACCCAAAGAGAGATCACCCACCCCCCAGAAGAACATAGAATGATGTGTCAAAGAGATCCACGAACAACGAAAATGATCCACAAGCCCAAAAACGTGAAACTACAAAACCAGAAAGGAAATAACAAGAACAACTTAAATATTTTTGGGTGATACAAGATTGCCACAACCCAAGGATGCTCTTGCATCATTGCTGAAGAGATGGGTATGGCTGGTTGGATCAAGGGGAAGAGCAACAAGAAGGCATCTACACCTTTGCCTTTCCAGCAAGTATTCTCAATATATTTACCTCTAGCAATCTGAATTTGTTCATTTAATGCATTCAATTGGTCAACTAGCAATGGGGGAACTTGGGTGGAAGCAAACACTGACTCTTGCAGTCCTATATTGAGATTCAGCTGTCCCCATTGAACCCCAAGTTGTTCCAAAGCAGGGAAAACACAAGGTTTTTAAATATGCTCTTACAAATGGATGGATGTTTGTAAGTTTGATTTGAACGTGATTACAAGGATGGTTGTGTTTAATTGCATTTGGACAATGTTTGTTTAGATGTGTTGTTGTAAGCTATGTCACAAGGTTCAAGTTCAAGTTCATGTTCGGCAACGATAAAATTCAGATGTTCACTAAGGGGAAAAAATTGAAAAAAAAAAATCAAAGATTAAATTCACCTCAAATAAATATGATTTTTTAATATAATTACATAGATAATAAATCCATAAAAATAAAATAATATTATGTTAAATTTGAATGCATTATAATAAATTCAGAAACATTATAATATAAATATGTTTAAAAAAAAATTGATTATACGAGAAAAACAGGTTTTGAAGGGACCCGAAACCCTTTACAACATGAGAAACAAAATGCTGCTAAAAAGATAGGCCTAAAGATACCAGCATCAGACCACTGCTAAGAAACCAAGACAGATAGAGTGTTGAACAAAAGATTAAATAGTAAACCAACAGCAGCACTCAACAGCGACAAAACAGCAAAACAACAAAAAACCAACCGAGACCCAACAAAAATAAAACAGCAGAACAAAAGATCCTAACACTATTTTAAACTGCTTAAGGTGTTGGCCACCTCAAGCTCATGGCTCCTGTGCAGATCAATCATATCCAGCAGCTCCTTCTCGGCTTCAAAGGATCTTTTCCAATCGGTCGGCCCTTTGGCAGCAAGGCCTTTGGTGTCATCTTTTGCTCCCTTCTTTCCCTTTCCCTTAGTCGTATGCTCCTCCTCCATTAACTTAGAGAACTATAGTTGATCCTCTCTTAATTCACTAATCTTTTTGAACAGGACTTCCAAGGAGTCTGCACTATTTTTCACAAAAATATGGCACGCATGCTCCTTCTTCCTCTCGTCATCTTTGAAAAACTGGGCCATCGCATCCTCATTACTCTTCTTGTCCTTGAAAAACTTACAACCAACCATCGGCATCCCCGTCACAGAAGCAATCAACTCCTCATTCACCTCCACTTCCAGACCCTTTATCTGAAGCTTCCGGTTATGCCAACAGGAAACAAACTTTGCCGAAGCATTTGGGTCGTGCCCATGCAAATGTTTCAGAAACGGCATAAAATTCCCGTGGCGCAAAATCTTCCATAGTTTCTTCTTCTTCCTTAGACACATGCAAGAGTGCGGTTCAATTCTACTTTTGTCACCACCCATTTTTACAGACACTAGAAGAGGTAAACCCTTGCAAAAATCGTTTGAATGAAAGCCAGCAATCCGGAAGAAACCCACAAAGCATGTGAGTCGAAATAAGGTACTTAGGCTTAAATGCCGCCACCGCATAATCTCATCCCACACCATCATTTCTCATTAAACTCCTAGCTCTCTCGGAAATGATCGATCCGTCCTCCCACGCACGAAACTCATTTAATCTAACAGCCTCATTGGCAAAAAAATATGCCAAAGAGTTGCCCTCTCGGAAGATGTGAAATACGCGGGTCTCTTCACAAGCACTTAACATCATTATACTATCTTTAATTAATTGCTCCACATTCCAACTCAGCATATGGGTGCCACGAAGATAATTAACAATGTTTAAAGAATCACCTTCAACCCATAATTTTGTATATCCCCTGTCCACAACAAATTTTATGCTTGCAAACACAGCCTCCGCCTCGACACAGTGATTGGTTCGATTTCCCAACGAGAGTGCTACCACGCCTAAGAGTATGCCATGCTCATTCTTCAACACCCCCCACAACCTAGAGGCCCGGGGTCCCCCTTCGCTGCCCCATCAAAATTAACTTTAACCCACCCTGGAGGAGGTGGTTTCCACTTAGTATTCAATCTTTCATTCAAACTGGGTTTCAAGTTCATGGCAGGAATGGAAGGAATCTTCCAATTAGAAATCACCAAAAAATCATAACCAACCAGACATGCAACAGGATCACAGCGGGGAGAATCAAGATTAATGGTAGCAAAATTCTCCAGAATCGCCCAACGAATCTTGATGTAGAGCCTGCCAACTTTAATCTTAGAATCCCGAAAGATTATATTGTTTCATTCTTTCCAAAGACCCCATGCAATGTGCGGGGCCATGAGATCCCAAAGCCCATGGAGAACAAGAGAAGTGGAGGGGCACTTCCACTGTTCAGCAAATTTTTCAAGGGATTCCGAGAAGATCCAAACCAAATTCCATACACCAAGAAATTTACTCCAAAGCAGGGAGAACTTACAACCAATGAAAATATGGAAGGCACTCTCAGCATCAGCTTCACAAAGAACACATCTATTAGGAAAAGCAAAGCCCCTTATATAATTTTGATACTATTAAATTATTAATATATAAATCATTATAGGGGTTCACCCCACAACGTGACGGTTAAGTCACGAGCCCTGTTGATAGGGCATCACTAGTTCGAGTCTCTCCCATTGCACGAAGGAGGCCTGGTTGTGGGCGACTGAAGATTGGTCAACGGTGGTACAAACCACATATTTCCGCAGTAGAAGCTTGGTGGTGTTGACAAAGTCGAGCCAGCTGGAGGAAGGGAAGGTCGATAAGGAGGTACGGAAGAAAGGAGGCGGGAGGCATAAGATGGAGGATTGGAGGAACAAAGTTTGCGGGGAGTGATGGCGCAGCTCGATGAAAAGGAGGGATGCAGGAGGAGACAGGAGAAGAAGTGACGGAAGGAAGGCAAGAGAAAGAGGTGACGGGAGGAAAGGAAGGCGGAGAAAGAGGTGGCGGGAAAAAGGAAGGCGAGAGATAGAGGTGTCGGGAGGAAGGAAGAAGGGATGCCAGAAGAAGAAAGAGGTGGGGTTTCAGAGGAAGAAAAAGAAGAGAAGGGAGGCAAAGGAGAAATGGTTGGTGTTAAGATCAAACATACATGGGGATGAGGTCCCCCACAAATTGTGGCCTCACTGATTCAAAGCTCCAGACAAAAGCGATATCATCGATCAAAAATATATATATATATAAATCATTATATTTATTAAAAATCTAATTTAAATATTTTAAAATATTAAGTTTCATTATATTGAATAAAAAACAATTGAACATTGTTTAAAAAAGAATATATAAAGATACTAAATTTTATTTTGAAAAATAAAAACAAAACCTAAAAAACTAAAATCTAAATATTAAAAGCCCTCACTCCCCTCTAGTGATGCAAGAGCATCCTTGGTTCTTGGCAATCTTGCATCAACCAAAAATATTTTCATTCAGTTTTGTTCTTGTTCAGTTCTTTTCAATTCGAGTTGGCAGATTCGGTATTTTGTCATGTTTGCTCACTAGATCCCACGGATCTATGTTTTCATCGTGGACATGTTCATTTTCCTTATTCCAAGTTTTCAGCACGATTGGATCTTTTTCCGACAAGTTATCGCTTTTGGACTAAGTAACAGTTTTTGGAACTGGCGTCGGAATAATTTCAAACCAAACGGCTAGTTTGATCGTTCGTGGATCTTTCCCGTAACTTGCGAACCCTTACGGTGTGATTCGAATTGTTCCATGGAGTGTCCCCGACCTTAATTTTAGGTCCACACTTCATCATATGCACCTACCGTGGAGAAATTCAAATTTGAGGCCGACCTGTTCATGCACACGTTACGTTTCCTTCATCGGAGATTGTAATGATCTTTGGTCGATGCAGATTTTTCCAGATCTGCAGATATGATATAAAGCTTGTAGTGGATCATTAGGATAGCAATCAATCAAGATTGAGATGATTAAGAAGAATATAGAATTCGATTTGTAAGATTTTCGCTCGCTGTAAGAATCTTGTATTTTGAGCATGTTGTATTAGGCCTGTGAGCCGAATCTGTAAGCTTGGATGTTGTCGGCCGAATGTAATCGAAATTTTTGTTAATGAAAATGTTTTCATCCGCATTTGCCTCCATATTCTGTGTTGCTTTTGTTGTGTGACTCTTGTTGCACGGTCTGGATTGTTCTCTTTGAGGACCCTCCTACTATGACTGCACCAGATTGGTATCAGAGCGAGATTCATTCCTTACGAGATCGTCAAAGTTTACGGAGTCCTGTTGAATATTTGTTGTGGGGTGGCGAACTGAGGATCCGACCTGCAACTGCAAAGGACTTGTGTAAAGATGGTGAGAAGAAGAAATGGTAGAGGAAATGGAGCGCGTGGAAATGCAGACCCAACTATAATGGAGATGTTGAGAGGAATTGTTGCTAGATTGGAAGCAGTCGAAACAGCCTAGAGGAGAGGTCAACTAGTTGATGATGTGAGTGATGAAGAGGTAGAAGAACAGGAAGAAAGGGAAAGAGAAGATCAACCTGGCCTTAATCAGGGAGAAAATAGGTTCATAAGAGCCCTAACCAGAGTAAACACTAAGCCACATTTCAATCCATCGGATTATAATGGCAAGTTGGATTCGGATGAATTGCTTGATTGGATAACAGAGATGGAAAAGTACTTTGATTTTGAAGGTACCACAGAAGACGAGAAGGTGAAATTTGCTTGTACAAAGTTGAAAGGACATGCATCCCTTTGGTGGGAACATTTGCAAACAAATAGGCAGAGAAAAGGAAAAGAGAAGATAAAATCATGGGATCGGATGGTGAATAAGTTGAAGACAAAGTTTATGCCTGCAGACTATCAGATCAGTTTGTTCCAAAAATTGCAAAATTTGAAACAGAAGGAGTCAAGTGTGACAAAGTATACTGAGGAGTTCTACAAGTTGAATATCAGATCAGGACATTTGGAAGATGAGACCGAGCAAGTAGCCAGATATGTGAATGGTTTAAGGTCGTCTATACAAGATGAGATCAGTTTGATTAAGTTGCTAAGTGTGGAGGAGGCATATCAGTGTGCCCTAAAAGCAGAAGAGAAGTTGAATAAAAGACATGAGCAGAGACAGAGAGGAAGAGGTGGAAGATTTCAGAGAGGAAGAATATTTACTAGAGGAAGAGGATCTTTTGCAGATCAAAATAAAGATAAGTCAGTAAGAATGATAATTCATACCGTAGAGATGATGGAAACTCTCACCGACGAGGAGGATATGGTGGTTACCGAAATGAGGGTTATAGAAAAGATGATAGAGGACAGAAGAAAAGAGTATTCAGACGAACTTGTTATAAGTGTGGTGGAGAAGGACATAGAGCATTTGAATGTAATCAAGGAGAAACAAGCAAAAAGACAGAGAACAATAGAAGAGCAGCCTTTGCTAAGGAGGATCATGCTAGATCATCTAATGGACCGGAAGAAGGAGAAGTATTGGTGAACAGAAGAGTATTGTGTCAAAGTGAGACGGAGCAGGAACCGTTACAGAGAAAGAATTTGTTCCGAACCAGATGGAAGGTAGCTGGTAAATGTTGCAAATGATCATTGACAGTGGAAGCTCTGAGAACCTGGTTTCTGAAGAAATGGTGACCAAGTTGAAGTTGGAAAGGTTGAAACACCTGAAACCCTATCAGATAGCATGGATTCAAGATGAGCATAAGATACTGGTAAGTGAACAATGTTTGGTGAAATTGAAGATGGGAAATTACCATGATGAAGTTTTGTGTGATATCATGCCTATGGATGTATGTCATGTTTTGTTGGGAAGACCTTGGCAGTATGAAGGAAAGAAGATCATATATACCATTGTTGCAAATGGGATGAAGCAGACTCTGTTGCCATTGGAGGATGTTCCTAGAATTGAGGTTTGTACAAGTGCTAGAATATGTTTGGTTGATGGAAGGAGATTTCTGGATGGACTGAGACATGAGAACATGTGCTATGCCTTAGTTCCTAAGAAGGTTGAAGACTTGAAGCATGTAGAAGAACAACCAAAAGAGATAAAGGAATTGCTGACAGAATATGAAGCTATCATTTCAGATAATGTTCCTGATGGATTGCCACCTGTGAGGAGTATTAGCTATTGCATGGATCTAATTCCTGGAGCTAGTTTGCCTAATAAAGCAACACACCGGATGACACCGGCAGAGAATGAAGAATTGAATAGACAAGTGCAAGAATTGTTGAGGAAGGGTTTGATCAAAGAAAGTTTAAGTCCTTGTGTAGTACCTGTTGTGCTAGCACCTAAGAAGGATGGAGAATGGAGGATGTGTACAGACTCTAGAGCCATAAACAAAATCTCAGTGAAGTATAGATTTCCTTTGCCCCAGATGGATGACATTATGGATTGTTTGAGTGGAGCTAAATACTTTACAAAGATAGATTTGAAGAGTGGATATCACCAAATCAGAATCAAAGAAGGAGATGAGTGGAAGACAGCACTCAAGACAAATGAAAGATTGTATGAGTGGTTGGTTATGCCTTTTGGACTAACAAATGCACCGAGTACTTTCATGAGGCTGATGAATGAGGTATTGAAGAGGTTTTTGGGTAAGTTTGTGATTGTCTATTTGGATGACATCTTGATTTTCAGTAAGACTAGAGAAGAACATTTGTTGCATATAAGACAAGTTTTGCAGAGGTTGAGAGAAGAGTAGTTGTTGATAAACATTAAGAAGTGTAGTTTCATGAAGGAAGAATTGGTAAATCTGGGATTTGTGATATATGTGGATGGATTGAAGATGGATCCTAAGAAGGTAAGAGCAATTGTTGATTGGCCTACACCAAAAAGCGTTGGAGAAGTAAGGTCATTTCATGGATTGGCTAGTTTCTACCGAAAGTTCATTAGGAATTTCAGTTCTATTTGCAATCCTATGACGGAAACAATAAAAGGAGATAAGAAAGATTTTAGGTGGACATCTGGAGCAAATCGAAGTTTAGAGTTGTTAAAACAAAAGGTGACTGAACAGCCTGTGTTGGCTTTACCAAACTTTAGTAAGGTATTTCAGGTAGACTGTGACGCAAGTGGAAATGCACTTGGAGCAGTATTGAGTCAGAAGGAAGACCAGTAGCTTATTTCAATGAGAAATTGAATGATGCAAGGAAAAGGTATTCAATGTATGATCAGGAGTTTTATGCCATAGTTCAATCCTTGAAGAAGTGGAGACATTACTTGTTGCCTAAGGAGTTTGTGTTGTATACAGATCATCAGGCATTGCAGTATTTGAACAGTCAAGGTAAGTTGAATCGGAGACACATGAGATGGGTGGAATTCTTGCAGAGTTATACTTTTGTTTTGAAACATAGGAGTGGAAAGTCAAACAGAGTCATTGATGCCTTGAGTAGGAGAAGGAATTTACTGGCAGGAATGAGAGTGGAGGTATTAGGCTTTGATGAATTGAAGAACTTGTATGAGGAAGACCCAGATTTTGCAGAACCTTGGAGAGCTTGTAAAGAACCAGTCCTAGAGGATAGGAGTCAATGGTTGGATTATTTCATTCAAGAGGATATGTTGTTCAGGGGGAATCTATTGTGTATACCCCGGAGTTCGATGAGAGATAACTTGGTAAAAGAAAAACATAGTGGAGGATTGGCAGGACACTTTGGAATTGACAAGACAGTAGCATTGGTAAGTGAGAATTACTTTTGGCCACAGATTCATAAGGATGTTAGGAAATTTGTGCAGAGTTGCAAAGTTTGTCAAGTTGCAAAAGGGAGTAGTCAGAATGTTGGATTGTACAATCCTTTGACAATCTCGGAGAGACCTTGGGAGGATATCAGCATGGATTTCATGCTTGGTTTGCCAAAGACACAGAGAGGTAATGATTCTATATTTGTGGTGGTGGATAGATTTTCCAAGATGGCACATTTCATACCTTGTAAGAAGACAACAGTTGCAGTACATGTAGCAGACTTGTTTTTCAAGGAAATGGTCAGATTGCATGAATTACCTACAAGTATTGTTTCAAACAAAGATACAAAGTTTGTTGGTTACTTTTGGAGGACACTTTGGAAGAAGTTGAAGACAGATTTGAAGTTCAGTTCTACTTTTCACCCACAGACTGATGGACAGACAGAGGTAGTAAACAGGAGTTTGGGGAATTTGTTGAGATGTTTGGTTGGAGAGAAGACCGGAAGTTGGGATTTAGTCCTTGCACAAGCAGAGTTTGCTTACAATAATTCAGTGAACAGGAGTACCGGAAAAACACCTTTTGAGATTGTTACTGGAGTTCATCCTAGAGGTATATCAGAGTTGCAAGACATCAGTAAGGAAGATAAAAGGAGTGCAGAAGCAAAGGAATTTGCAAAACACATGAAGAAGGTGCATAGTCAGGTGAAACAGCAATTGGAAGATATGAACCAAAATTATAAGTAACGAACAGATGAGATGAGGAGACATAAAGAGTTCGAAGTTGGAGATGAAGTGATGGTGTATCTGAGGAAGGAAAGATTTCCAGTTGGCACATACAATAAGCTGAAGATGAAAAAGTTTGGACCCTGCAAGATCTTGAAGAAATTTGATTCAGGAAGTGCATATGAAGTAGAGTTGCCAGATGACATGGGTATATTACCTATATTCAACATTGCAGACCTACATCAATACCACGGAGCAGAATTCAGTGAAGACAGGAAAGCAAAATTGGAAAACCAGTTTCCTAAACAACAATCAGATGAGATAGAAGAGATTTTGGATATCAGAGATGGGAGGACAACTCGTGGAAGGCAGTACAAAGAATATCTTGTGAAGTGGAAAGGCAAACCAGTGGAGGATTCTTCTTGGATTTCTCAAGCTGAGGTAGACCATCTTGGTTTCCCTTTGGCCCCAACAAAGTGAGGGACTCACTTTTCAAATAACCTTGGATGTCTGATGCAGGAGCATCCTTGGTTTTTCGCAATCTTGCATCAACCAAAAATATTTTCATTCAGTTTTGTTCCTGTTCAGTTCTTTTCAATTCGAGTTGGCAGATTCAGTATTCCGTCATGTTTGCTCACAAGATCCCGCGGATCTATGTTTTCATCATGGACATGTTCATTTTCCTTATTCCAGGTTTTCAGCGTGATTGGATCTTTTTCTGACAAGTTATCGCTTTTGGACTAAGTAATAGTTTTTGGCACTGGCCCCGGAATAATTTCAAACCTAACGGCTAGTTTGATCGTTCGCAGATCTTTCTCGTAGCTTGCGGACCCTTACGGTGTGATTCGAATTGTTCTGTGGAGTGTCCCCGACCTTAATTTTAGGTCCACACTTCATCATATGCACCTACCGTGGAGAAATTCAAATTTGAGGCCGACCTGTTCATGCACACGTTACACCTCCTTCATCGGAGATTGTAATGATCTTTGGCCGATGCGGATGTTTCCAGATCTGCAGATATGATATAAAGCTTGTAGTGGATCATTAGGATAGCAATCAATCAAGATTGAGATGATTAAGAAGAATATAGAATTCGATCTGTAGAATTTTCGCTCGCATGTAAGAATACTGTATTTTGAGCATGTTGTATTAGGCCTGTGAGCCGAATTTGTAAGCCCGGATGTTGCCGGCCGAATGTAATCAAAATTTATGTTAATGAAAATGTTTTCATCCACATTTGCCTCCATATTCTGTGTTGCTTCTGTTGTGTGACTCTTGCTGCACGGTCCGGATTGTTCTCTTTGAGGACCCTCCTACCACCGTTATTGTGGAAAGCTACCACCATTGCCTAGGGGTGGTGGAAAGCTACCACCGTTATTGTCATATCTATCACGAGTCTATGAGTTGTGTTGTCCTTGGTTCAAGAGGAAAATCTCAATCGATCCAAGGTCAAGTTCGTGGGTGGGAATGAGAAATCCATAGGAGGTGCCAAGAGAGGGGAAAGAGCATTCAAAAGAATATTAGGGCGAATATTAACGTGAAAGAGAACAATATTTTATGATTTCTTGAGTTTGCTGAATTTAAAATTTCATAGATGAAATTCGGTGAACCCTGTGACTTATTAGGTTGTAAGCACTTTTATTTTGTTTTTGATATTTTGTGTTGTTTGTGTGCTTTTATGATTTATGAGTTTTTTGTACTTTTGACTTTATGAATGTTTGAAAGAAATTATGAAAATGAAAGCTATTTTAATTGCAATAACTAAATAATCTAAATCAACTTGCTGGAAATAATCAACAACTTCTAATTGTGCTTTCTTTTTGTTATTTTTTGGAAGAAATATATGTAGCTAATCTAAATGCATCTAATTATTGCCTACAGAGAGGAAATTTTTCTTTCACTTTTGGAAAAATGCAGGAAACTAAATTGATTTCTGCAAATTAAACGGCAGAGAGAACAGTCAAAGAAATCAAACTTCTTCGACCAATTAAATTTTCATGAAACACACTTTTACAGGTTTTACAATTTTGGGTTGCCTAAAGATTTTCCCTATTTCCACTGAGAACCTTCCCAGAATCCTTCCAAACTCTGAGATGTTTGCAAAGGTCTTCCAAAAGGATCCTATGAGGGAAATACTCCTTGGAGCTAAGAATGATGAGTTTTAGTGAAACAAAATTAAAATCCCCTATAAAGATAACAAAATTTGTAGACAATTATCATGAAAGGGATCTACCAAAAACAGACATATTGAATGTGAAGGAGAGCAGTATGGAGTTTGGATTATTCACTAATCCAACCCAAACCTCCAAAACCTTGTATATTTTTCCTACTCTGCAAGGATGTTGGTTTGTACTGAAAGCAATTAACCTAGGACTGATTTGAATTTTTGTAGAAGTGAGAAATTATTAAATCTAATCAAACACAATGATCTAAACTAAACAAATGAAAGAATTTAAACTAATATAAATGGACAATAGATTCTAAATTAATTAAAACAAGCGCATCTAATTTAATAGAAACATAGTAGTTAGTACAAGAAAATCACCACCTAGAGTTGAATGCTACAAATGCAAAGCACATTTGATTCTGGCTAGATTGTCCTTAGATTTAAATCCCTTCTTCTGTAGCTCCATCCCTAGGTACAGCTGACTTGGGGTGTATTTCCAAGGCAAGGGAAATTATAGATAGAATCAAGATGTAGGGAAAAACAATGGCTAAATATGTGGTTCCAAAAAAATTTGGGCAGTCTGGCTGCTGCTTATAAATTTCTTGCACACCCTTAGAAAAGACTAGATTGGCATGTCTTGTACGAGAATGTTGTTGAGTGGTGGTAGGGAAAATTATGGAACTAAATTGGATGCAATAGAAGAGAAAACATAAGAGAAACTCACGTTTTCAAAGTAATTAGTAATTCACACACAAATCTCATAGGCACAATATCACACTTTTGCCACCTACATGAACTGTTAATTTTGTCATAATGCAGAAAAGACAAGTTTTTGAGCATAAACATAAGCAGAGGAAAATACTCGCAAACAAACAGCAAATACTAAAGACAGCTAATAAGTCCTATGGGGTCCAATAGGTGAGATTTCATCTTGGAGATGTATGAATTACCAAATCGCCATTATATAAGCCATATTAGTTGTTTGGGGATTTGTTTCATCTCTGGACAAGCCATGTTGTCCAATATTTTTTTGGGCACATACAGGGCCTGCAGAAGATATGTGCATCACTGAAGTTGAACTAAGCCAACTTGGGGTAGCCAGATCAATCTTCCATGTAATCCCCTTTGTGGGCTCTAAGCTCACAAACTTTTCACCTAGACTGTATGATGTTGAAGCATCCTAGGGGTCGGGCAATCTTGCATCATCCAAAAGAGCATGAGATGTGTGTGTTTTTGTGTTTGATTTTGGTTTGTGTGTTTTGGAGCCTAAGTGATTTAGAGCGTTAACAAGTGAACCATTGGTTGTGATAGTTGTGCCACATAAAGCACACAGGCCAAAAAATACTCTTTCCTTTGTAAATATAGATTGGACCCTCATGAAACTGCACAAAGCAGAGTGTATCACAAAGGTTTTGTGTATTACCTTGCAAGCTCAGGGAAGCCATGCAGATCAAGTCCCTGCATCAAAAGCTGAAAATGTTGAGAAGCAATTCTCTAGCCAACAAGTGGAAAACAGCCAATGCATTTTTGTCAGTTATGTCAGACTCTCCACAATGGTCAAAAGTGTTTGCATGGCCTTCCGAGGCATACAACAACAGCAGGGAATCTGCAAAACCATAGGATGGAAGCTAGAGCTTCAAGTATCTAGAAGCTTCAGCTATAGATGTGTAGCACAGCAAAGACCTTTCAGGTCCCACATCAGTGAGGAAGGTCAATAATCACTGCAACAGTATTAAATGAAAAAAAAAATCTGTAAAGGCTGCTGAAGTTGGGCTGAAGTCTGTGCAAAATCAAGCTGAAGGACTGCAGACTTGAGAGTGGGAATAAAGGTTGAGCATAAGGAAAACATGGTTCGTAGGTATAGTTAAGCTAAAAAGGGCTAGATTATACTACAGAAGTTCTGCAATTCACTAGAATGGTAATGTAGACTGTTTTGGTTCCATACAATTTTGATTTGGCAAATAGGATGTAATTTGTTCGAAAATAATATTATAGACTGTATTTCTCATTCCTCATGGTTTTTCCTTATTCTGGTGCTTTTGCTGTGCAAGTCTGGTCAACTGTTAGTCAATTGTTCATTTCACCCCCTTACGTTTGCATCACTTAGAAATTATTGTTCACTGCTATTTCTTTAAACATTAACAAAACATTTATATATTATACCATGTATTAACAACTTGCTTAAGATAAGCACATATTCATGCCAACTACAAGAAACTAAACTGATTAGTGTAATGGCAACTACTAGGTAGGATACTTCTCTATTTCTTGAAAATGTGTCATCGCCTAAATTTCAGAAGCATTTCAAAATTTATACACTCGAAAACATGAACACACCTTTTGAACGCAGCCTTCTCTGACATGTAGCTTTGGTGCAATTTTCTTCCTGGTTAGCAGAAACAATAGCATCCAATCTCACCAGCCAGAATGCCATTGAAGCTATAGTCTGTGGAGTGCCTGAAAAACTGGGCATCATCTCCCTACATGCAGATTTTGATTGCAATGATAAATTACAGGACTGTAACCAATCATCACGAATAGCATTTTGAAGATCCCCAAGCACCTGGAATAACAAAAGACCACATTAAGGTAACAGCCAATTTCACTAGCATAGATAAGCTTGAGATTCACAGAGCCAGTGACAAATAAAAAGGAATGGAAAAGTTCAAACCTGAGCAAGCTCACTTGGAGATGAAGCACGTCTGAGACGCTTGATCCAAACTTTCTGGCCTGACCTCTTCCAAGAAACCTCTAGAGCCTCTTGAGGTAACACAGCCTGCAGAAAAAATGGCATCAGAAAATACTTTATTCTGACAGAACTTGTACTTTATAATAGGCTTCTGATATCCCACATTAAGTTTTTAGAATTCAATCATACAACATCCATGAGACACCAAGTAGACAAAGAGAAAATCCTAGTTGACTTTTTTGTCTTATTTAATTTGATTTTTATTTCTACCATACTAATGTAACTGAAAAAATGTCTGATATTAAATTTACTGCAGTGAATGAATTTGAAGATAATATTGAGCAAGTTTGTGAAATATGTTCCACAATGAAACAACTCATAGGCGAGTCCAAAAAGAACATCATAAAATGGAATCAAAAATCTTGTCCTTATCTTAAAACATCCCACCAATCAAAGATGCACAAAGCTCACCTCAACAGCCTGCATCCCTGCTTTCAGCGACTGAAGCCGTGAAGATAGAACTTTATGTCTATGGATGCTGTCATTTTGAGTGTTTATTCTGCACGTTTTAACATGTACAGCATATCTTTCTTCTGAATCAAAATCCAACTCAAAAGTTGTATGACAAAGCTTACAATGCCCTTCCTCTGGCCAGTAAAGGTCATGACAACCTTCACAAGGGACTAGCATATCTGGGTTGTATTTTAGGACATTAAGCATTTGGAAGAAACCACTCCATACCCACTTGTCAAAGGCTCTATAACGATCCCATTCATGTTGCTTCTCCATTTCAGTCCTCCCAAATTCAAGTGAAATAGCTCCAGAAGAATCAATCTCAGCCTCAGAAACAATGCTATTTTGATTATTCTCTACAAGTGACGCTGCAGAACTGTCGCTAGACGTAATCTCCCTTTCATAACTTTCACGTTCATTTCCTGAAATATCTTTATTTCTACAAGCTTTAGACTTGCACATCGCTCGGCGAAGTATAGCTTTACGACTTCTTAAAGAAGCAAAAAGGTTAGCTTCCCTAGTGATCCTACTGTCCAAAAGTGCCATAAAGTTCTCTAAATCCTGCAATTTTGCAAGACACGGGTTAGAAATTCAATTTTCTTCTTTGCTTATATCATGCCTCTATGGCACTGTACAGGCACTATTTCTTCTTCAAGAAAAGAAAAAACAACTGTTTCTTTTAAATATAAAATAATACCTCTTCATTATCAATCACTTCCCAATGTCCATCTTCAGATGATTCAAAATAGACCCTTCCATATCCCAGGTCTTGTAAGCTGCCTCTACTTATAAACTGCCAATATGTATTACGCCTGCGATCTGACCCTAGACATATACATTGCATGGAAAATGATTCTTGACCATGCTTCTGTGATGCAGGCAACCCCTTTGAATGAGATTTTTGACCTGATAGATCACTTAACTTGTGGGATCGATAATTTTTATTATATTTCTTTGGTGCCACAGTTTTATGTCTCCCATTCTTACTGCCAATTCTTTGAGGTTCAACTGATAATAAAAACTGTGATGATGTTTCCAGTGGATCCTTTTTTACAGACATGCACATTTGGAAAGAAATTAGTTCATGGTAGATGTAATCACAAAAATTGAAAGATCAGTAGCTTGAAATCATGCAGCTAAAATTTGCAAATAACAAGAGAGAAGAAAAAAGTTAATCTAAATTAAGTGAAATTCTAACCAAACCACAAAAATTGAACATTTTGAAAAGTAATTAGTTTGCAGTGGATGTAACCACAAATATCAGCAGCTATGTTGCTTAAAATCATGCAGCTAAGATTTGCAAAACAATAAGGGGAAACAAAGATTTTTTTCTAAATACAGTGAAATTCCAACTAAACCAAGAATTTGAAAATTTACTCCAATTCTCCACATGTCAGCATACAATTCAAAACTCATAATTAATTTGACAGAGAAACCTACTATACAACTTTGTTACTTGGCAGGGAACCGAAAAGGCTTTGCAATATATAAAGATAACTACAGAAAAAACATAACAAACAACAATAAAGTATCCAAAATGAACAGCAAAGTAATATTAGATGAATATTGACTAATATTATTTTCTTCTTGTAGTAACCACTAGCTACAAACAAGAAGTTTGATGTACCTTAACAGACTTCCGGATGCTATATCCAGATTTCACTAATTTCACCAGAGCCATAAGAGCATTCAACCTCTCTTCAACACTTAGTTCCTCGTACTCCTGTTCCATCAAACACAACAACCAAGCCCCTTCTACATGGCTTTCATCCCTTGTAGTTCCAACATCACAAGGTCTGTCATTCCCTTCACCATTGTTTCTCTCATCCTCCAATGCTTCAAGTTGATTTCTACCTTCCATTGAAGGTGGAATTTCTTCTGTACCTGCAGAAGTAAGCATTTGTGAACCATCTTATCCAGATTTTCGTATCTCATAGAAGCCTTCAATGCTTGGAGGGATTTTACCTGTAATATGGACGCCCTCTCTTGCACAATCTGTTGTATTTAGTCTATCTTGTTCTTCATAGCCTGATTCCCCAGTTTCATCCCTATCTGATTTTTCAGAATCACTTTCCACATAATCACTTTCCACATCTGAACTTTCTGAACATGAATGATACTGTTCTCTGTCTGTCGTAAGTATAAGATTTGCTCTTAGACGAAATGCTGAAGATGAAATCTTTTCAAAAAGGGTGATGTCGCTTGAAAGAGTAGAACATATTGCAGCTTCTAGTTCATTGCTTGATGAGATATCATTCAAATCAAAATCCTTCAAGAGCCAATTTGACCGATACATGTCAAAAAGCCATGCACATGCAACAGAGGTTTTAAACACATGCATTCAAAGTGTCAGTTCACAGAACACACAAATATTCCAGAACCGGAAATTAATTTTAAAACTAATCATGACTCTTATTGTCCTAAAAATTCATTATAATAATACCTGAATGTGTTTAGTCATTTTAGAAACTTTCAAACCAGTAGTGCCTTCCCGCAACAAGACATGGAATAAAGCATGTTTTAGTGTTCCAGGGACCAACCCATGGGGCCCTATTTGACTCTCATCCTACAGTATTAAACAAATAGCCAAAAGAAAACAATAAGTTATTAAATATGCAAAACATTAATTGTGAAAAAGTGATTAAACAATCAATAACATGCTCTGTTGGCAGAAATTGTTCAGCCAATCATTCCTTGATGCCATTAGGGAGAACAAATCATGGATGCTGGAATCTTAAATTGCTAGGAGAAACCTATTCACATCTGCATAGAAACTCATTTATGTGTGGTTTGTAGTTGCTTTACACATACAAAAGGCATTAAATGCAGAAGTTCAAATAACTACAGAAATGTTTTTCTAGAAATAAAACACAGAAGATTTAGCATCTGAAATTCTCAAAGTTGATGGTTTCAGAAAATCAAGTGTATGTATTTCAATTGTCTCAGGCAGTTTGGCACGAATATGCAAGAAATCAGTAGGAATCAACACTTGACTATGATATAAAGACTTTCCTAGGGGTATCTGATCATAAAATAAAAATTTGAAATAGGATTGAAATTCAATAAATTTGAAAGGATTTTCAGATGATTGCATTAAACTAATAACTTTTGTCATTCATTTCCTACCATAATGACTCTTACATTATTTCTTCTGCATACAATATTGCCTATCTTGTGGCCAAAGAAAATATTTACAGTTATATTGCTAAAAGGAAGAATCTGAGATCTAGAAAATAAAAAAATAGACAAGTAAGGTTGGACAAAAATTCTTAGAAGTCCCCTTGTTCCTTCATGGAGGACCAGCACCCCCAATTGAAGCTTAAGAGGGCTTTGGCATATTTATTACAAGAAAGGTGGCTGACAAAGTCACAGATGCAATGAAAGCATTGCCGGATTAAGTCCAGAAGAAAGCTAATCTTGAACACATAGTCACTTGTATGCTGTTAAGAGTTTTCACCTACTTGCTTAGTCTGTGATCTTCCCAGCAAAGGCATGCTTCAGCAGCAGCATGTTACCGGGTTCTTTGGTTTAGGCTCCCATCCAGGAGCATTTGGGTCCAGGAGCAGCCTGGGGAGCACCTAGGAGCACCCAGGCAGTCCCAAGTTCCCTGTGGGTCCACTCGGGGCTGCCTGTGTGTTCCCTGGGCACTCTCGGGTGCTCCCAAAAGGACCCAAACTATCGTGAAGGTCATAATTACACATATTAACCTGCATTTTCCTGTAAGTTTCTAAAATCTATATAAAGGCCTTACAAATTTGTAAGCAAATGCAACTCCACTCAACTCAAGCCCGACTGTAATCAGTGACATCCCGACCTCCATATCAAGTTTTGACCACCTAAGAGATTTTACAGCAATGAAATATTCTTTCCTGAAAGGTTCCAAGGCATTGATTGTAGCATATATGGATTTAAAATCTGCAATTCTATTTAAAAAAGCATTATTTATTTAATATTCGCAATTCTATTAAACAAAGCATATTTATTTAATAGCTGCATCTGTAGTAGCATATATGGATTTAATATCTACAATTATATTTCTTCATCTAAGTCAAAGCATTGATGTTGAAATCTTGAACAAAGTTTAAAAAAATAACTTACTCTTAAGGTTTCAAGGATTGTGAAAACCTTATATTCTCAATGTCTTTATTTCATGATGATTGATGATTGATGAAGTATCATTCTATTAAATGTATTTACAGTTCTTTATATTTTTAATTTTTTTGCATATATATATATATATATGTACAGCTGTACCAAGGAAAAAGTTTTGCCGTACCGGCGTACCTGTACCAGAACCGGCAACTTAGCACAGCAGTGCAATGGGGGCACAGTGGTGTAGGAAGCAGTAGTTGAAATGTCCCATTTGGAATATCTCATTTATATCAAAAAGTACACAATTATGATAATTTCTACTCAATTTATAAATAAATAATTAATATTTATTGTTTCTGGTTGAAATTGACTCAAAAATTTCAGTTAATATGTTTTATTCCTTATTAGATAGTATAAATAAATTCTGCTCAGAGCATTCAGACTTATTTACAGCAGCGGCTAATAAATTAACTTTAAATCTGTAGCAAATTACAATTAACTGGAGTGTCTTTGAAAGGTCTCCAAAACTGTACACTAGTTAATGACAGCAATTCTAACTGTCTAACACATGAAACTTCCATGCAATTTCTAGGTGAGATTGCCCCAAATCTGAATCAAGGGTTTTCATCCTCTAATTCAGTAATGGAATTCAGAGGGATTCCATCCTCTAATTCCACACCTTAAGGGTTTTCATTCTTAAATCAGATTGAACCACAGTTCCATTCTCCAAAGGAGTAATAATCAGATAATAAAAGATATATATCATTCCATTGTTCTTCCTTCTCCTTGCTTGGTCTTCCTTAGATACCCTTTTCCTTTAGTGGACATAACTTTTCACATCCCCCCTGAACTTTATTAAAACTTAACTTTAATTTTAATTTTAGTTTAATATCAATTTACCCTTCTTAAAAGAGATCATAGGGATTTTTAGGAGAGGGCATTACAGTAGTGTGAGGAGGTACAGGGTAGGCATAGAGGCTGAAGTTCAGTCCCTTTCCAGTTTTTTTAGTGTGCTGTTATATTTACAACAGCACTTGCATGAGAAGGTTCACTTCTAGCAGTGGGTTAACTGCTGTTCCAGATTTAGAAGTCTAAGTTTACACTGCATTTTTTTCCTACTTCATGCTCTGCTTTTTGCTTTTCTTGGAATGTGGTGCTTTGCATGCATGCTTTGTTTGCATGGTTGGCCCCACATGGGTTGCATGGGTAGATTTTGCCCATGGTCTTAAGCTACTTTGTAATAACCCACCCTTAATTTTTTCCAAAACTTAACAACTTGTTAGCGTTAGCCAATAATCAAAGATGATCGACTTAAGTAAACTTCCTTCCACTTTCTGATCACCCAAATCCCAATGTGGGCAAGGTGAGAGCATACGGTGGTAAGGTTACAATGCTACGCTATTGACTGAACCACTTGTTCAGTGGGATGAGTATGAAATCTTCAAACATGAAGGAAACATCCACTTCTTCAATGGGAACTACAAATTGCGGGAAATGAAAGCATCAAGCGGCTAGCCGGCCAAAACCACTTATGCAATGAGATGCATAGCTAACATGAAAAGAGAATCATCCACTTATTCAATAGGCAGTACATGAAACAAAATTCATCTGCTTATTCAACGAGAATGCCACTTATTCAGTGGGGTTAGTAGCAAAAATTTTAAATTACTGAATGGTACTACCAAATCAATATTACAATGAAGCTCAATACAAATGATACTAACAAGTATAATCCAGCTGCTCAAGAGATAGTAATATGAAATAACATCCAAATACCAACCAACCAACTAAAATGAGATGCCCAAAATGAAACCCAACAACACCAATGAGTTCCCCTTGCAAGAATAGAACAAGTATACCTCAATTTCGGCACCCAAGAGTCTGAATAAGGTCTGAAATGCAATTGTTTCAGGTCTGATGTGGAAAGTGCAGCGCTGTTATGCTACAGCCAGCCAATCAAACCACTCAAAGTGCACACTAAACATGACAGAGATCCACCCCAATGCAAGACATCAATATATATACCACTCCAATAACTCCACAACTCCCTCAAGTGGACTGAAAGGTCAATTTGCAGGTCTGAAACTCTCCAAACAGCTAGCTGAAAGTTGGCACATCTTCCTAGAATGTCATGTAAACACCATAATATGCCTGCAAACTATTTTTATGGTCATGGAAGCATTATGGCGCCACCAAATAGGTCTGAAAATGACAGGAAAGAGGGCAGAAATGGACACACAGCCAAACACTCCAAACCCCAAGTTGTACGGCCAGCAAGGAAGGACTCCAAGAAATACTATCCAAACTCTCTACAAGTTAGAAATCCACACCCCAAAAACATAGCAACTAGAAAACATCAAAATAATCAAACCAAAATCTGATTACTTTGCTTGTAAGCTCCATGGTAATTACTGAATGCAATCACACCCAACCAGCAAAGGATTATCTTCCAAATCCGAAACCAGCAACCTAGAGAGGGCTTTCATCCTCTAAAGATTTAGGAAAGAACTCTCAGGTTCCAATCCGGCAACATAATATTATCACCTTCAACATAATAAAATGAGCTACCCCATGCCTCCTTTTATAGCTTTTTTGCTTTTTCCCTACTTTTTCAAAAAAACATTTCTTTTGTTTTTTCCGAAAAGCACTTTTTATTTTTTCCACTTTTAAAAAAAAATATATCTTTAATAACCTTTTTATTTTATAATATTTAACACTAAATTAATATAAAACATTACTTTATAACTTTAGTGTAAATATTAAAATAATTCCAATCATTTTATGAAAAGCACCAAGAGACATCCGGAACGGAAACTAATCGCACCAAGAAGCTGCTGATGACAAGGAAAGATGTCAAGTGCCAAAATGGGGACTTACTGAAAATAGCAGTGTTCTCCAAGAAATGTGGAGAACCGCCCAGATGGCCAAAAATGCAATGAAGGTCATCACCACCATCCTAAGGACCAATAGAATGCCAACACACTGCCAAAACTGGAAACCCTACATTGCACAGTCTAATGTTCCTGTTTTCTAGCCTACCTAAGGAATAATAATTATTTTAATTATTTAATGTTACCGAGCAAAAGAGTGCAAAGTTAAAAGGATAATATTAGATAATTATATTTAAAGGTTATAAAGTGACTTCGAGAGATTTGAATAATAAATTAATAAAGTCACTTTATAACCTTTAAATATAATTATTTAATATTACCCTTTTAAGCAGGCTGGAAAACAGGGACATACACTTAGCTGCCATGATCAAGTGCCCAAAATAGCACTTATTAAAAATAGTAGGTTGCTAAAATAGCGTGTCCAAACTCAAAATAGCAATTCTGCCCACCAAGGCCCAAAAAAACCCAAAAAAGTTCATTAGTAACATCAATATACTCCTATGAATATGCAAACAAATTCTAAAAGATAACACCAGCTGCCAAATAAGGAAACCCTAAAAAGGGGACATTACATACTTTGTAGCCTCTTCATCCATAAAAGAAAGGTAGGGGTGTGAATGAAACACAATTTCGTTCCAATTTTGAGCTAGGGCAAAGAATTCTTTTTCAGATTTAATAACAAGACAGTTGCAGATTTGAGAGTTCAATATTGTTTATTCACTATTCATATTTTCAGTGTGATCTGTTTATTAATTATTGTATTCAGAATTAGCAATTTTAATAGGAGTTATCAAGTTTAATTTTCCTAGTGTTCTAGATTTAATTTTTCTAAGTACAGAATCTCTTTAAGTTCCAAAGTTGCAAAGACACGGATACAGATACAAATACGGCCATTTTTTAAGACCCCCAATATGGATATGGCTGGATACAACATTCATAAAAAACACAAACGCATATTTAACACAATTTTCTAAGTTATTAGAGGAGATTTTCATTACTTTAAAAGCAAATAAGTAAATATAAATTAAAATAATATTAAATTTTAAATATTAATAATTTAGTAAACAATAAACAATAAACAATTAAATATATGTGCATAAATTTTATTTATATTTTAAATAAATAAAAAATTAAAAAATCTAACATTTAAACAACATAATATAAATACTAGCAATCGTACTTTGGTGTGCAATGGGTATGTCGAAGAGGTGTGAAAGGTCAACTAGACAATATTTTGGTCTATTTTTTGCATACATTTGTGTAATACATGAGGTCAATTAGTAGGACCTCTGGATTAGGAAGATAATCGGGCTCCATTACCAATAGGCTCATGTTAATTTTGCAATAGGGAGAGATAGGGATAGAAAGAGGGAGAGATAGAGGGGGGAAGAGCAAGAGAGGGGGGTAAGGAGATAGAGATAGGGGATAGAGATAGAGAGGAAGATAGAGATGGAGATGCAGATGCAAGTGCAAATGGAGAAGGAGATGGCTATGGAAACGAGATAGAGAGAGAGGGAGATAGAGGTAGAAAAATATATGGATAGAAAGAGATAAAGAGAGGAGTGAGATCAATTGGTAGGCCATTTAGCAAATGATGTTTGTGCAACAAAGGTCTCAATGGAGAAGTGATAGCTTTAAAATGCAGGGATCCAAACATGACTAAAACAAAACCTGTAAATAAGGAAGATAATCAGGCTCCATTATCAACAAGCTCATGTTGCTCAACAGATAGAGAGGGAGTGAGGGAGTGATATAGATAGAGGGATATATAGAGAGAGAAAGAGGGATAGGAAGATAGAGGTAGAGAGATATGGATGGAAATAGATAGAGGAAAGAGAGAGAAAGAGACGAGAGAGAGAGAGAAAGAGAGAAATAAACAAATGGATATATAGAGCAAAAGAGATGGAATGAATAAGAGAGAGAGGTAGAGAGAAGGAGAGAAATAAAGAAATGGTGTTTGCGTGCGAAGGCAACGAAAAAAGGCAGAATGTGAACAATCGATCATGTGGCAACGAAAGACCGAAGGACCCTACAAAGACTAAGCAAAAGGTAGTGTGAAATGTTGTCTTGGGCGAGACATCGAGCGAAAAGGTGGCAGATTCCTATGATCTCAAATTGCTATAAGGATGGACTTCGGCACCAATAATTGACATTTATGAAGAGGCGGCTGAGGATTGTGAACTTCTGGGTGACTCGGCCATCATTTGCCCGCTCATTGGTCCTCGTCTCAAACGGGTTCAAATTCTTCAATGGGTCGCCACAAATTGGAAAAGTCAGTATGTCTAAAGTTTATTTCAAATGGCTTCTTTATCGTGGCTTTACTATCAAATGAAGAAAGGGAGGAGGTCCTGCAAGGAGGTCTGTGAAAAATTGGAGACTCACCATTGTACATGCAAAAATGGCAACCAAGATTTAACCCATGAGAATTTGACCCTTACAACAAACCTATCTGGGTTAGATTGTATAATTTGCCGCTGGAATTCTCGTCCGAAGAATGTCTAGAGAAAATTAGCCACCCACTTGAACCACTAATTGATCTACATGCGATGATCATGGAAAACAATTCATATCTGTATGCTCGACTACTGATTGTTGCTATCAATCCAATACCGAAGGATATTCGACTCATATCTGAAAAATGGCGATTGGTTGCAAACACTCGAAGTGGAGGAGAAAACGATTTTTTGTTTAAATTGTTGGAGACACAATCCGCAGTTCGCAACCACGGATTGTGTAAAGAAAATCAAATTGGATATCAATCAACAAAAGGATTCAGTCTTGCATCCCAGAATGGGCTCTCTGAGCCTTGCTAATGAGGTTTCGCTACCACATGAGAGGAACAGAGCAAAGCAAATGCCTCACTGGCCGATGGAGGCTCTCACTCCACAGATAAGGAAATTACAAGGCGCAAGAATGAGAAATGCTCTCTATCTCCAAAGAAATCTCTCAGCAGGTCTGCACGCCAAATGGCGAAATTGATGCCCATAGACAATGGCAACAAGGTTAACCCTCTAAGTATGGTAACGCCAGACCAGAATGCTGGCATTGATACCGATGATGAACCTAAGTATGATGAATTAGAGTTAATTGACCCACGAAACATCTCACAATCTACATCCAAGATACTAAAGTGTGAATGGGGGAGGATAAGAAAAGGGGACGGAAATCATTTAAACAAATTCGAGAGGAGTTGGCTAAGGAGAAAGGTGTTACCAGTGTTAAGAAATTTTTCTTGGATTCTAAGGGAGGAAACCCCTCTCTTAGGAAGCAATGAAGACTTTTGTTGGTAGGTTAGGAGCCTAATTGCCCCTAACAAGGGGCGATGTATGGAGCACCAATTTGCGGTCATCATGGCAAGTATTGTCTTATTACGAGAACCCGGTGCTTCAGGTGGCATGGTTGTATTGAGGAATGATAATTTTCGTCTTTCATCAAGATGTCAACGGGGGCTTGATGACGAATTAATTGAGTCATTTCTGCACATGCACGGGCTCTACGTTGGGGAACACCCACCTCCACTGCTGAGTGGGAGCAATGTGAACAAAATAGTCAAATTACCTTGTGCGAGGTATAATTATCAAAATTCACAGGTGGCACCCTCTACGAATGGCTCTTTTCTATGTGGCAAAGCTTAACTGTTCCCCTTGGACTTCGATATAGTCAACACACTATGATTATCACTAGGATTGGACGGCCTACTTCATGGCACCCATTCAAGTTGCTTTCAAGGTACTAAATTTCCCATATCCCTATATGGTTGAAAAGGCTGATCAATATCTAAGAATACTTGAAGAGCCTCATCTTTCATGGGACTTCTCAATGGCGGATCATTTGTCGTTTATGGTCTCGCTATGGTCGTCCTGTCATTCACATAAACTTCGAGGACCTTCTGGCCTTATCTGAGAGGGGTTCTTTGCAAACGGAGGTGATAATCTATGCCCTCCCGACTCCAGTCATGTCGCTACTAAAATTAGCCTACCTCTATGGGGGCACCTTCTACTTCGGTTTGCGGGCGTATCCCTGTAATATTTCCCATATGGCAAGTTTGGATCCTGATGTTCAGTTTGGATGGGTAATAAATAGGAGCTCTCTCTTCGCCTGTTTGTAAACAATGGAGGTCACCTACGTATGCATGGATGCAGAAGGCAATCAAAATTCCCCTCGTGAAGCAATGAACGACTGTGAAGCAATGAACGACCAAATCAAGAGGTTGTTTTTGAAGTGCTCTGAGGCGATGGCTTGCGCAATAGGTAAGATCATTGGGACCGAGAGTTGGAACAACGAGCACATACACGACACAGATGTCTACGACAGTTTCTTCACCAATTTAATTCAAGGGTCGGGCTTCCGAGAGTTGGCAGAGGTAACTGTTGCACTGCTGAAAGATGAGGATGTGCAGAATGCTATGAACACTATTGAAGGCACTGAGACTACACCACGAGTGGGACGTATTCGAGCCTCTTTGATGCTGAAGCTGCCAAGAAACGGATGAAAGTCATGGTTGAGGCCCTGAATCTATTCAAAGAAGGAATAGGCAAGAAAAATATGGAAACTTTCTTCTTCTTTCTGAGCCATCATGGTGATCTTTTGGGTCCACTGCTCTCTATCAAGGTTGCAGAGCTGGCTGAAGGCATTTGTGCCCTCAAATCTCTAAATCACTTATTGTGGCTTCTTGTAAACTCAATGTAATCTTTGTTTCATAAATGTTAATACAATGGGGCTACCCCCTCTGGTAGCACTTATTCACCAAAAAGAAAGTATAATTATATTACATGTAATGTAATTTACAATATATAAATTATATAGTATATATTAATTATATATTGTATTAAATTTATAATATATAATAATAAATAAAACCATAATATTATTATTATTATTATATATTATAGTTTGGCTACTATGATATTTTAAGTTTACTTTTAAAAAAAAACCTAAAGTACATATACCGATTTTTAACTTCCTTGGGATTTAATGGTTCTTCCATTTTTTTCATGATTAAAGGCAAAAGAAATATAGAAATTTGTATTCTTCCTCATGACTTGAATTTAATGATTTCGACATTTTTAAATAATTATTTCTTTTCCCACGATTAATGAATCTATAATTTAAAGCTTTTTTGAACGATAAAAAAAAAAAAAAGATTTAACTTGTTGGATGAGTTGTATTCAACATTTAAGCAAAAAAATGGCAAGGAGGCATATTCAACACTATAGAGATAGGTGATAGAAATGGAGATGGAGATGGAGAAGGAGAGGGATATAGAGAGGTGTGTGTGTGAGAGAGAGAGAGAGAGAGAGAGAGAGATAAATAGAGATGGAAGGGATAAATATATAGAGGGAGAGAATGAGAGAGGGAGAGACAAAAAGATAAAGATAGAGATAGGAAGTGATATATAGAGAGAGGTAGAGAGAGGGACATATATAAGGGTAGAGAGAGATGGAGAGATAATGAGAAAGAGATAGGGAGGGACAAACATGGAGTGTGTGTGTGTATATGAGAGAGAGAGAGAGAGGGAGGGAGAGAAACAGAGAAAGGAGAGAGAAGTAGAGAGATATAGAGTGATAGGGAGAGAGAGAGTGAGAGGGAGCAATAGGGATAGAAAAGGGGATAGATGAGAAAGATAAATATATAGAGGGGGTGAGATAGGAGAGAGGAAGAGGGAGAGAGAGAAATAAAGATAGAAAGAGGGAGACAATGAGAGGGGGAAACGAAGAGACAGAAATAAAGATATACAGAGTGATATATAGTGAGAGGTAGAGAGGGATATCTAAAGAGAGCAAGAGAGATGGAGGGAGAGATGGAGAGAGAGATGGAGTAAATAAGAGACATAGATAGAGATAATGAGATATAGGGAGAGACAGAGAGGGAGAAATGAGAAGATAGAGATAGAGGGGGCAAGAGAGAGGTAAACGAGGTGATAGAGACAAGTAATAGAGAGGGTGAAGAGATAGAGAGATAGAGATAGGGAGGGAGAAACAAGGAATGTGTCCCTCCCTCTCTTATTCTCTCTCCTTTCTATTTTCTCTTCATCTTTGTCTCTGTCTATCTCCATCTACCCCTTGCTCCCTCTACTTTTATCTCAATTTTTATATTAATAATATATATTATATTCATTACATATTATATCATATTTCTTAGTTTAAATAATATAACATAATAAATATAATTATAATATAATTTTATATAAAAAATAATGATGCAAGAGCATCTCGAGTAAACGAGCTATCCACATCATCCAAAAATATTTGCAATTGTAGTTTTCATTTTTGACGTGTTTTGGTTCTCTGTTCACAGGCAAATGTAGATGTGACTTTGAAAGTGGCAAAGACATTCAATGAGAAAATATCAAGTCACATTAAATATATTGACACTGCAAAGTTTTCAAGAGCTCAAATTATTGTTAAAGAAGGATTTGATCTTGCACCAACAATGATGGCATAATCTTTGTCCAAGAATATCAACCTTATTAATAGAGCTAGATGATGGGTTACGGCCTTCTGTGATAAGGGGGATCCGTTGTCAATACATTTAATATTCTAATGTCCATCGACAAAGCATCACAAGAGATCAAAGACCAATATTCGCAATGCCTCCAGGATACATTTTGTGAGTTTATTATTTAAATATGTGAATAACCATATTCTATAGATTGCCAGTCCGGAAGTTGAAACGTTGCACCAGTCTAGAAGTTGAAACGTTGCATAAAGGCAACGATGCATAACAGAAAATGAGGAGGCGTGAGTGGGAGTCAAAGGAAGGCATCATGTTGGAAATTATAAAGCGATAAAATGCTCAAACAAGGGAAGATGGGTAGGCGGCCCAAAGAGATTTAAATACAAAATAAAAGATATAGAAATGCAAATTTAGGGGGCGGCTGAGAAGCTGAAGAGGCTGCAATGTATGATTTTAACAAGCCAAACTGAAACCATTATAGAGAGCAGAGATAGTTGCCATGAGTAGATGGATATCAACAAGAGCCAGTCCACGAGACATCTCCAAGTGAAAATCAAGTGTAACATATGTCACAAACTCTATCCCATGGCTGCAAGTCGAATCTTCATGTGTATGTGTCTCTTCTACCTTCATGACTTCATCAGAGGACCCTTCAAGTCCTTCCTCCATGTCTCCACTTTTTGCCATCTTCATGTTGCATTGTTTTTCATCGGATGTGGCTGACATAGAAGTCTGAAATTCTGCTGTGTATGATGAAGAGTGTACCATGCTCAACTCCTCACAAAGCTTATCCACCTCATCTTTTTTTCTTCTCAAAGCATCAAAGTATATTTCGCCAAGCATGAAGAGATGATCTCTATCCACAAGTAACTGTCGGTAGTTTGATTTCACTACCACCAAGGCTTCCTTGAGTTCATGCAAGTCGGCAAGAGATGGACCTCCCTCAAAAACGTAATGATTCCATAGAGCCTTCCAACACAAACCTGTCGTCATCTTTTGAACATGATCAAATTAGTTTAGAGCTGCCACAACCATACCTTCATTTACCCTTAGTTGACCTTCCAAAGGATGTGACTTATGAGACCCAACACCTCCATGCAAAACTTCAGATTGGTCTTCATAATCATGCACCTCCAAATTAGCTTCCTTCTTGGCCTCTCCTCCATTACATCCATGTGTAAAAACTAAGGTATCATCATGCTCTATCAAAGGGTCACCACCAAAGTAATCATGATCTTCCTCAATGGTTGATCTAGAAAGTGTATGTACAGCTACAAGTTACAACCTCCTTAACCACCAAGTGATCCTCCACATCTTGCAATGTCAAATCAGTCTTTTCCAAACCTCTTTGTTCACTACATATTGAAATTCCTAAATTGCCATTATTTGTATGAACAACATCCATCTGATAAACACCCAAACCACAATTTGATTCCTTGCCAAGATGAGGTAAGGGTGATGAAGCAATGCTAGGCTCAATTAGAGGAATATCAAACAAACTCATACCTTCTTATTGCTACTCTAACATGGCTAGTTTGACAATCTCCATGGCGGTATCTTCTTCAATATTCATGTGCTCTTCATTTGTAGCTTCAATAGGTGACTCTTCTTCAATCTTGTAGTAAGCTTGAAGTGTATGTGCTCTTCACTTGTAGATGCATGGAGTGATTCTTTTTTAGGGCATCCACATGTATGACTAGGTGTTCAAAAACCTTGACATGTGAAACAACGTTGTTCTCTCCTCAATTGATTTTTGCTCTTCCTAGGCTCACCTGTAGGTTGTAAAACACGAGGAAGATATTCTTCTTTCTTTCCTTCCTCCTTTTCTTTTTTCTTTGCAAAAAGAGGTTTTAATATCTCAAGATGTTCTAACCTTTTCTGCAATGCGTAATTTTGTTTCCCTTGATTCCACTATTTTTGCTTTGGCTTGATGCATTTGGTGACCTCCAAGTAATCTCTAAATGAGATGGCTGATTGAAAATCTACCCCCAAAGCTTAATACTTAGCCAAAATTTTAGCATCCTCATTGTCCTCCATAGGTTTCTCTTGTGTAAGCTCATCCTCTTGTATAAATTGAAAAGATAATTGATATTCATAATTGCTTGATTACAAAAGGAGATGAAAGCTCCTTATAAAGAAATATACAAGACGATGTTTCTAAAAAGAAACAATCGTTAACTAAAGCTAACTAAAGCAGAAAGCAAAAAGATGCTAAAACAAACTAAAGCGTAATCAGAAGTTACTAAAAGCTAACTTAGTTAACTAAAACTAAACAAACGACTAACTAATGCTAAGACGACCATTAAATATTACAATTACTATTTTAATACCCTCCCTTAATGGTCATCCTACAAACAAAAACTAAGTCTACCCATATTCTTTTGGAAACATATCATCGGTGACTGATAACTGGAGAAGCATAACCATCACGCGATTACTGATCCTTTCTCACAGAACAACCAAATCTAGACACCGGCACTCGAAAACTGTGAGCTTCCTCTGTTTCCAAGTACTATCACTTTTCCCATTGAACCTTTGCGAACTTTCCAACATGACATTGGACAAAGACGCCATCCCTCCCGTTTTCCAAAAACGAGGTAACACTGTGATCAGTTGGCACAAACTCTAGACAATCAGCTGGCACAATTAACAATTTTTCAAAAGTCATCTAAAAAAAAGGCTCAAAAACTATAAGATATTTCAAAAAAAACCTTTGAAAACTCTAAAAAGTAAGTTTTTTCAACAAAAAAACTGCAAAAAAAATTCAAAAACTCTTTAAAATCTTTAGGTTCACGATTTTTTGTTAAAAAAATCGCCCCAAAAACTAGTCTACAAACCCACGATTTTTTAGATAGGAAAAAATCGTCAAAAACTCTTTTAGCAAATTTTTTCAAAAAAAAATTCGAAAAACTCTTTGCAGAATTTTTGTTCTTCCCAAAACAATTCTATCAAAACTGGCTCAAAAACTTAACTCTTTAGGCTGCCATGAAACTTCAGAAAATTACCGCAAACCCACGAACCAGAAAAATTTTGAGCAGAAAGGGACCAAAAAACTTCACATTTAGAAGAAAACCCTTTATTTTGAGTAGAAATTTGCCCAGAATGGCACGAAAACACTCAAGTAGCAACTCACGAATATCAAATGCCCAGAAACTGAACAAAAAAAAAAGCCAAAGATCAAGCCCACAAAATCTTCCAGAAAATCTTCAAAACACGTCACAAATTGCAAAAGTCATGATTCAAAAATCACCCAAAAAAGGCAAAGATCATGCGGCCGGGAGAAACAAACTTTCATCGTGGTTCTTGACCAGGTTGCGGCCACGACTTTGTGAAAACCTCATAAATCCGTCACCCAAAAAGAGTCGACCAAAATAATCAGAAAACAAATCCCACAAAAGAGAATGCAGGATGTCGAGCAGGCAAAAAACAAATCGCCCAGGGAAACATCCAAAAATCAAAAGCCCACGATTTTTGAAGAAGTCACGTGAAAATGAAGGTACGCGATTTTAAAAAATTGCTCATCTCACTCATGAATTTCACCAAGAAACATAGAAATCTTGGGCAAAGAAAAACAACACGATTTTCCTTAGAAACCCTTCCCAGATTCCAACAAAAAGGAGACGTGATTTTCCACTGAGAAAAAAATGCGATATAAGACAAAACCAACGAATTTTTCCTCAAACAATAGTTGTGATTTTCCGAATTTTTTTAAATTAAAAAAAAAAAAAGGCCTCGCAAATCTTCACCAAAAAAAACCTTCAAATTAGATTTTGGAACCCACGATTCTTCCTCTGACAAACCCATGAAAATCTTCCTTTGAAATTCTTCACTAAAAAAAAACTTTAATCTTCAAAGAATTTCTAAAAAAAAAAATTCTTCGATTTTTAAAAATCAGCTAAAACTAATCAGGTTCGAGTCTGAGCTTTGATACCATGAAAAGATAATTGATATTCATAATTGCTTAATTACAAAAGGAGACGAAAGCTCCTTACAAAGAAATTTACAAGACGATGTTTCTAAAAAGAAACAATCTTTAACTAAAGCTAACTAAAACAGAAAGATGCTAAAACAAACTAAACTGTAATCAGAAGTTACTAAAAGCTAACTTAGTTAACTAAAACTAAACAAACGACTAACTAAAGCTCAGATGACCATTAAATATTACAATTAATATTTTAATATAAATGTGGCATGAACAGTTTGGATTGTGATGAACTTGTGGATTTGTTGGTAGTATGTTCCTTATTTTATGCATCTTTGCTACTATCTTCTCTCTTTGTATGCACCAGATTTCTTCCATTCGTTGTGTTATGAGCCATCTAACTCAAATAAAGATTGGTATTTTATAGTTGTCTTAGCATTTCTACGAACATATGTTTTCTTGACGACGGTTGTTGATCGCTGCCTGCCATTATTTCTTTTTGTTTTTCCAAGTTATGACCACCCTTTCCACACATGCAATCAACCCAAACATGCTGCCAAGTCTTGCAGCTTTGATACCAATGTAATATCCACAAATATTATGCCCTGATTTTTCAGTTTAGGTTGTTTCACATTTTGTAAAACACTTGGCATGCATATGACTAAATAATTCTTTGAGTTTTGGGGTTTGTTTTGTTTGATTCTTGATGGATTTCAATGCCAAAATGATCACATAAAACATAGAAATGATAGACAATGTTTGCATAAACCAATAACAAGAATGTCACATGCAATCTCCACTTTATTGACAATATATTAGATCTAAATACACTGATTATCAAGTTTGATATGTAACGCCCCGTCGTAGTTGTAACACCCCGTCGTGGAACCCAGGGAACGACACGTCATTAACGCTAAACAACTAAAATAGAAATGTCATCAAGATGGTCACTACATCCTCCCCCCCCTAGGGTGAGGCTTACTCCTGGAAGCCTGCGAATAGATAGGGATACAACTCCCTCATACATGTTGCATCCTCCCAAGTAGCTGAAGCCTCGTCACTAGGGTCCCACTGGACCCTCACCTGATCAACGTCTCGACCCCTGAGGGCGAGTATCCTGTACTATGCGTCCACTACCAGAAGCCTCTGAAACTGCACCCTGATACCCAACCTGGCGGTTATCAACCGCAGTAAACGTTAGTGAGACCTGCCTGCATCACCTACCGTCGGCTCAGAAATTGCTGGCCCCTGACCAAAACATAGTGTTTCTCTGCGAACAATTCCTCGCAATGTGGCCCTGTTGACCACAAGAGAAACAACCTGAGTTACGTCCAAAACCTATCACCTAAAGGTGCACTGGACTGCTGGACACTATCCCAGTCAACCGCAGACTGTGAACTTTGGGTCGGTTGATCCTGACGGTTGCGCTTATTGCGCATCTAGTTCCGGTTCTTCTTGGATTGAGAACCGCCATCACTACGAGGAGGTGGTGAATCCTTACGTTTAGACTCAGAATGTTGTTGATGTCCACCCTTAGTGGGTGCCTGTTGGTTCCGAGAGGAACCACCTTTCTGAGTCAGACCACCACGCGGACAAAAACCTGCAATAGAAGCACTGTCAATCAAAACACCTGTGTGTCCTCCCAACGCCATGGACAAATTCTCCTCCACAATCCGAGCCTTCTCAACGGCTACCTCCATCATCTTCGACTCGAAGACTCTAACTCCACCACTGATACGGGCGTTCAAGCCCCTGATGAAATGTTGAACCAACATAGCCTCATCATCTGCTATCCCTGCATATTGTTTGAGTTCATAGAATCTACACTCAAACAGCTCGACAAACATAGCCATTTGGCGCAAATCATGGAATTCATCTGCACGGCACTGCCTCCAGTGATTAGATAAGAAGCGTGCTCTGAAATGCTCCATAAACATATCCCACGATACTGATCCTATCTCCAGATGGAGCTTCTGCTCCTCCAATTGCCACCAAGTAGAGGCAAAACCTCTAAGATGCATGATGGTGCATCCCGCTCAGGTGTTGCTACCATATGAGTGCATAGCAAAACACCATCCCAAATCCAGTAACCATGTCTCTGCCTCCAAACCACCGCTAGTACCATCGAAAATGGGAGGGTGTGCCCTCAACAAATCTCTCATGTGCCCTGCAGCTATGGCATCCTGCTTTGCGGTCTGAAAAATCCTCCTAGGTGGTGACCTGTCCCTTTCTCTATCCACTTCCTGATCATTTCCCTGTCTAGGCCCAAGATGTGCAAGAGCCTGCTCAAGCAATGGACGTAGTAGATCTCCAACACCAGGCTGATTCAGAACCTGCTCATTATTTCCCTGATTACCCGGAGGATTAGGTTGTTCTCCATGTTCACTTTCATGTGAACTCTGTGGCAAAGTATTCTGACGATTTGCCACACGGCCTCATCCATGACCTCTAAAGTGACCTCGCCTTGGCAACATGATCCTACACAAGGCCAACGTCGAGTCTCAGTTTAAAGACACAAGATACCAAGAAAACACACACACAATAGAATCTAACATCTAGGACAACCTAGTGGGCTCGCAAGAACCAGAGTACCCAGTGTTAGAACCTTCGCTCGAATACCAAGCTGTAACGCCCCGTCGTGGAACCCAGGGAACGACACGTCATTAACGCTAAACAACTAAAATAGAAATGTCATCAGGAGGGTCACTACATGATACGAATGATATCAGACTGAAAATACTTATAAGATGTGTCTACAATATACAAACAAACCATAGGATTGGGTTCACCACATACCTGTTTGCTTGTTACTTCATTTAGGCTCAATATGATCACATATATGGCAAGAAATTGTTGATGTAGATGCTCTCAAACCCTGCTCTCAACATGACATCCACAATGGCTACTCCCATGTGTGGAAGGAATCACATCTTAGTCTCAAAGATGTACAAGGGTTCATCACAGAGTCTCTCAACGTGATGTCGTCATGGAGTCTCTCAACATGACGTCCACAATGGCTACTCCCATGTGTGGAAAGAAACACATCTCAGTCTCAGAGATGTACAAGGGTTCATCACGGAGTCTCTCAACGTGATGTCATCATGGAGTCTCTCAACATGACGTCTCATCTCAATCTTAGAGATGAACAAGGGCTTGCACCTCATATTTCTCCGTCTCAGAGAAATATACACTACAAGGGCTTTCACCTCATATTTCTTCATCTTAGAGAAATATACATTACAACAAATCTTCATGATGATGTGAATCCCTCTGAAGCTCCAAGTAGTTGCATCAACCTCCTGACCTCCTCGTCCAAGATTGTTTGCAATGCTTGTCTTAGAGGTACGGTTTCCAACGCACACCTTCGACACTACTGACTTGTGAGAGTTCAGGACTGTCCTTCTTGACCTCATCCCAAATCACCCTATTCTGAATAGGTTTGCGGAGCTACCAATGTCAGATCCAGATTGATTGTCTTGTGCAATTCTATTCTCTGTAGCTGAAGAGGTCTTCCAAGAACTTTAGCCCCTGGCCTTGCAACACTGCAACCCACTTAGCTGACACCATCACTTCTTCTCATTGAATCACAAAACTCCCTCTTGATCCCTGCCTCAAAGATTGCAAAGAAATCCTCTAGAAGTGAACTCCCCTCCATTGATTGATCTCAGAACCTTAATCCTTTTCCCAGACATGCTCTCAACTCGTGCCTTGAATTCTCGGAATTTAACTCCCTCTGAATGTCATTTCCTCCTCTTCGAAGTAGCTGATCGCAATGACAATCTCTATAGGTTCTTCATTGTTTGGTGTCTTCATCTTTCTCAATCTTCTTTGCTGATGCAAATTCTCCATCCAAGGCTGACCCAACCTTGTGCCCTCAAGAGATGTCTCTAGTGAAGAATCATGAGAGTTATGCGCCACCAACTCAGTCCCAAGGTTGCAAGCTATGTCTCCATGTTTGTTCATTTCTCCAACCGGCATGACTTCCTCACAAGATGCCTCAAGCTCTTCCTCCCTTTGAATTCCTTATGCAACCTCTCATAATCCTTTTGCTCCTTGATCCATCCTGCATTTTTTTTTTAAAAGAGATTAACAATAGTTCATAAAATCAAACTACCCTGAAGAGGAATATACAGACCAATGCTGGTAGCATACATGATTCACTATTCCCAATGTTATTGCATGAATTATTATTAACTACATGATTATTTAAATCCATGATCGTTATTCAAAGGTACAAACATAAAATACTTATCTCTTTAATGTTGGTACACCATTGAGCTAGACCTGTAGCGGTGTTTCATCTTCACCACCTTCACTCAATGTTGCCATCAATTTACCCTCATCCTGTTTTCATACCAACTGTTGTCACCAACATCTTGCCAGAACCATCTCGGACCTTCGTTCCTTTAATTTGCTATATATACATTCCAGATGATAACGAAGACTCAGCCCCAAGATTTTATTCAATCTCCAGAATATCCACTGAGCTTCAGTAACTTGGATATCATCTTGATAACTGCCCAACATTAAGAATTCTTTCTTTCACATTTACGAGTTCAATAAAATTGCTTAACAACCACAATAATTAGAGAACAACAAATCTTGATTCGCTGACCAACAATTCAATTAAATGCTTCCAACAATAACCCAGCAGGTTTGATATCGATTCCTTTTCTTAGTAATGGAGATTAGATGATACCACAACTTGCAACCAGGAGATAAGGAAGTAACAGGGTAATTGCCTGGAAAGTGAAGTCGACTACTACTGAGATTCACGTCCTTTCTGCAACACCCACGACTAGAAATGGTGAAATGCCTCAATCATTAACCGGTCATGCTCTTCCAACTATGGCACTCAGGTTCCAGCAATCACCTAGGTCATGGTGAGTCCCAAAAATTCACGCCAAGCTTGTATGGTAATTCATGACTATGCTCAGATTTGCGTAGTTCAATTGTCCATTTTGATAAAGTTCATGCTTAGTCTGGTAGGCATTTGAAACTCCTGAAGATGCAGGTTTGTCTTAGCAATCTTCACAATAATTCATGACTCCGACTCAGCAACTATTATCCAATCAAATGAGAGCATACACTCCCACGTAGCCACCCAATGAAGTATCACGTTTGAAAAACTTGAAGTTTCGAGGTTGTAAGCTCATGTCCACACTTCTTATGTCCATACGCCTTCTCTAAACAGCATATGGCATTCACAATTTCAAAATACGAGGTTCCCAGGTCTGATTATGCTAAGACTAATGGCGCCCAGGTATATGCAACACAAACCCCGAATAATGATCAACTCACGAATTTCTCGATCTCAACATCCTCATACCCTACAAACTTTGCTTAGTCAAATCTGATCAGATTTCCTCTAAACCCGCTCTAATACCATGTTAGTTATATGATCAGAATTGCAATAAGCAGAAAACTCAACACATGAAACAATGAACACAGTGATTACCCTGGGAAAACCCTCCTACTCGAGGGAGAAAAACTCGGCAACAATATTCTCTTATATATTCGAAGAAAAGTGCAGAAAACTACATACAAAATCAGGCCCTACACAAGGCCGAGACTAATACAATGAATGGAGACACTTGTCCTTGAAGCGAAATACAAAAGATGACACTTCTTCTTAGAATCGAATCTGCTGCTAGGAGGTGAACTGCTGCTGCTGCTGAAGATGCGAATTGGAGAGTGAATGAATTGATGATAAAAATGAGAGGACTCCATCCTCTATAAATACCAAACTAGGTGGCCGTCTCTCTAGGGCCAACCTAGAGCAAATATATTTTATTTATAAAAGATGAAGGCCGACCTGCCTTGAGCAAGATATAGTTAAGGAAAAATATCTCCCGAAGCTACCAAACACTAACATCTAATACTCATCCCATCATCCCCTCTTCCCAAAGATTTCATGGAAAACTGGTTTTAATATTTAATTACATACTTGGAAGTTGACTTTGCAAAGAATGTGGTGAGATACTGACTCATATCAATAATTAAAAGGTAAACAAATTTAGAGTTCGCAGGAGCATTTCAACTGACATTCCAAAAACTTCAAGCTTAAGATCCACATAAAATAAGATACTCTACAATATGCCTTCTTCATTAAGGAAAATAAAGATTACTTCCAAAGAGAGTAAGGGAAAAGATCCACAACAATCATAGAATACACAACTACAGAATAGAGAAAAGATCCAAAATGTAAATAGTATTAACTATTAAATGCCACAAAAGTATAATGCTTGCATCCTTTAACCTTTCACTTCCAAAAATAACTTAACACAAACACTGCAGGAGTCTAGAATTATGGTATATTTGAAGGAAAATATAAATAATTCAGAGAACAACATAAAACATGTAAACTCTTCCATATGAATGACAAAACTAAACTGCCACAACATGGGATTACTAGATGCTATCAAAGTCAACACTTATCAGAATCTTCTAAAATGTATTCTAGGAAGTTAGAATTTAGGTGATCCTAATTTCCCATGCATCTATAATTAATATTACCTTATTGATAATTCTATTTTCTGTTTGCAGCTCCTTTTGTTTTGGACCAAAACCAGCTTCCAGTACAACCTGCCTGAGAATCTCTGGCCATGTAAGAGGGTTTAAGAATTTACGCCGAACTCTAAAATCAAAACCCTGACACTTAACCTGTGAAAGAAAACCACATTTAGAAGTTAAATCTTATTCATTAGAAAAAATTTCAAAATGTTACATATAAAACTTCGGATTATACAAATCATATTCAATGAAACCAACAATGTCAATATATACACTAAACCTTGGAAAACATGCTATAGGACTAAGAAAAAAAAGATTACCATGAGATCTATCAGCAAGAACAAATGGAAGTTAAGATAGCATGTATTTCTTTCTTCTTGCTAAGTTTATGCTTCAGGAGCTTCTCCTTTTTATGTTAACTAGCCATATATAGCCAAGTCAAATCATAAGCAAGGGCCAACAAACTCACTTTTTTCTATTTCATCAGAAGGCCACAAGTTCTTATAAAATTCACAACTCTCAACACAATGTTTGATGAAGCAATCATAAAGGCATCATGCCATGGCACACAAAGAAAGTTTTAGCTTGGTAGCAGCTACCTCCAACAATATTGTTAAAGGTAATTTAGTAGCATACACTTTCTCATTATCCTAATCAGATGCTATAAAAACATCAATTTTAAGCTTCAACTTTGCTTCCTGTAATAAGCTGATTGTCCTTTTAAGCTAACCATTTGCAGAGTCCAACAGAGACATTTACTAACCAGCAACATGATTTCTATATTGGACCTGTGAATTATGATACCATTATCAATCACAATTTTTAGTTAGCCTGATTAATGAGAAGAGGAAAAGGAAACTTAGGGATTGTTGATGTTTGTATCGAGTATTCAAGTTTATCTGACATAAAATGTCCAGGTTCCATCCCTAGAAGTGGGACCACACGAGCAGCAAATTTTGGTACTTCAAATGTCTGATGGATCACTAGGCTTAAACCTAAAGATGGATTGTAACAATTTGCATTACTCCATGGTTTTTAAAACTCAAAGGTCTTGGATGGCACTCACACATTTGACTAGACAATAGATGCTACATGGATTATTGTTACCACTGACATGAAGTAGTATGTGTGTGTGTGTGTGTGTGTGTGTGTACATATATACATAGATACATATAGTAATAAAAATTTGGCATGTACCAAACAGAATGCAAAGAGTAAGAACAATGAAAACATATACAAAACACAGAAATTGGAATTGATAAACTTACAGATTGGATCAGTTGCAAAAAGCCACAACCATTTACAGAAAAATCGGTTTTAGTTGATTTCCTTGCTCTTAAGCTCTTAAGCTCGTATTCAATATCTTCAAAAAGAAGTTCCAGAAGAGCAATATGAATTTGCCCAAGCAGCATCGAATCCTGCATGTGAACAAAGTTAAGAAGAGTAGAAACAGAAACTAACAAAAAACATAAAACATAGTTATAACTGGTAATCTTGACATAGTATCTGAAAATATGAATTTAAACAAGACAAGATAAATCCCTTGATCTTTATGTAATTTTTAGCAAGGAGAAACTACAGAAATGTCATAATGATTGGTGAGATAATGTTCATATAAGTTTCTTATTTATTACTATTATTAGCATAATGGAAGTTACCATTTTGGAAGTTATTATTATTAAGTACTCATGCAACATTTACTAATTTTATCTTTATTTATTATAACATACATTAACATGATTTATTTTTTTCCAAATACAAGTAATTACTGCCAGTTTATTTATTTGAACTCAAACCACACCAAGAAGTAAACATCTAGCTAAAGAATCCCCAATAAAGGGCCAAGAGCAAATAAGCCAAGTAGAGCATTGGTTGTTTGGGGTTAACTGAAACGAGACGAGATAAAACTTAATTTTATGGGGCCTCCATAGGCAACCCAAGAAGAGTTGATGCAGGTGGTCTACTTAAAGACTCTGTTATTGGAGATTTACATTATCCAACTCACCAGAGGTTCAAACAACTAAGCTGAAGCTCATTTGACTGACAAAGGAGAGGGACTCAACCAAGGAAGTAAAGAGAGGAGGCCAAAGAAATTGAAACATGGAACTACTCAACCTTCCTGTAACCGTTTAAATCCAGGCCGTATAGGGTTCAGTCTTGAGTGAACCATTGCCTTGGTGATAGAGAAAGGAGAAAGGGAATTGTTAAGACCCAACCAGGCAGGTTCTTTATCTTCGGTAATCCAACTCTAATCTTCTGTGAGCAAGACAAGGTGGAGGTGTTCAGCAAGATTGATGTAGCTGATGATTATAGTAATAACTAATAAGCAATGAGCTCTGACAGGACCTCTCAAAAAGACTAATAAGCCAATCGATTACCTAGAAAACACCAGCATGCTACAAGAGGGGCATGAGATGATAGCTAGCAGCTCTACAGAAGATTAGATCCAATCTTACATTATGCCCTTTCCTAGGAATTGTGCCACTCCCTTCTAGTTTTACTTCTGTGGTTTTAACTTTTAATTGTTCTTGGAATTGTTGTTGTGTGACATTTGAGGCATTTCCAAGGAATGATTATCCAGATAAGGCATCTCACTGTGACAAGGGATAGAAAAGACATTATTTGAGAACAGTTTGTGTTGAATTCTCCTCGTCCCTTCCATGCTTACCCCAAGTTCTGCTTCAAAAATACATTCAAGGGTGTTTGGCTTCAAACATGATGCACATGGGAACATAGGAGACAACAGTTTAAAAGCAAGATGTACAACTGTCATGGCATCTGGATATTCAGTGAGGAAATTACTAAAAAAATTAAAATAATAAAAATCCTTGAAGGGTTTTCCTAGTGACAGATGTGACTACTATAAAGTTCGTTACACATATTCTCAACCAAAACTGTTCTGAAACTTAGCTGTATCAAGATGCCATGGTGCCCTTTTCAGAGTGGCTAAAGCTAAAAAAAATCGAGGGTACCTTTCTGCTAGTCAAGAACAATATCCCCACGCCCCAGACCTTCCCTTGTATTCTCATAAATCATCCACACAGGTCTGCTTCTGAGCTTCCTCTGTCTGATTAGGAAAAGGTCGATGTGCATGATCATTCCCATGCTCCACCTGTTCAGCTTTTAATGGTTTCTGATGGGAATTTCAGTGATTTTCTCTGACAAATTGTTCCCCATTAACTAGATGCCAATGTTATTTTTAGCTAGTAGTTTTTGGATTTGAGCCCCTGGCTTAGTAATTTGATAGTTTGTAATCTACAAGCCACTTCATTGCAAAAGTTAGGTTGTGGAGTAGGATGACTTGCTGCAAAGCAAGCATTCTGCTTAGGGTTCTTTACAAAAGCCCTCATCCTTATGAGGATCTCTTCCCAAAAATGTGCTTCCACTGGAATTCCTGCAGACAACTTATCATGCCCAATGCAGCTATATCTGATTCTGAGCATCATTCACCTGTTTAAGGAGAACTCAAAGTGCATGACCGCCCCTGTTCTCCAGCTAATCACTTTGTGATAATTTGGACTATAGTTTTAACAGTAGTCATTAAAAAGTTATCCTATTAACTATTCTTTCTGCATCAAGATTCATATTTTTTATTGCCTCATTTTGTGGATACAGGCTAATTTATTAAGATTTACACCATATTGGCTTGTTTACTTTACATTTCAAACATTGAATCAGATACAATATCTATCTGAGAAAGTCAACCCATCACATGCTTCCATCCTTAATAATAATCAACAGGAATTATGGCACGTACATGATCATGGAAGGCCTGAAAAAATTCATCCAGAGTGAATGAGCACAAACTGATCACATCAGCAGAAGTATATAAAAATCGGAAGACATGCAAAAGGAAG
>CM021102.1:568030810-568269296 GCA_007115665.2 Sequoiadendron giganteum | reverse complement strand
AGCTGGCACAATTAACAATTTTTCAAAAGTCATCTAAAAAAAAGGCTCAAAAACTATAAGATATTTCAAAAAAAACCTTTGAAAACTCTAAAAAGTAAGTTTTTTCAACAAAAAAACTGCAAAAAAAATTCAAAAACTCTTTAAAATCTTTAGGTTCACGATTTTTTGTTAAAAAAATCGCCCCAAAAACTAGTCTACAAACCCACGATTTTTTAGATAGGAAAAAATCGTCAAAAACTCTTTTAGCAAATTTTTTCAAAAAAAAATTCGAAAAACTCTTTGCAGAATTTTTGTTCTTCCCAAAACAATTCTATCAAAACTGGCTCAAAAACTTAACTCTTTAGGCTGCCATGAAACTTCAGAAAATTACCGCAAACCCACGAACCAGAAAAATTTTGAGCAGAAAGGGACCAAAAAACTTCACATTTAGAAGAAAACCCTTTATTTTGAGTAGAAATTTGCCCAGAATGGCACGAAAACACTCAAGTAGCAACTCACGAATATCAAATGCCCAGAAACTGAACAAAAAAAAAAGCCAAAGATCAAGCCCACAAAATCTTCCAGAAAATCTTCAAAACACGTCACAAATTGCAAAAGTCATGATTCAAAAATCACCCAAAAAAGGCAAAGATCATGCGGCCGGGAGAAACAAACTTTCATCGTGGTTCTTGACCAGGTTGCGGCCACGACTTTGTGAAAACCTCATAAATCCGTCACCCAAAAAGAGTCGACCAAAATAATCAGAAAACAAATCCCACAAAAGAGAATGCAGGATGTCGAGCAGGCAAAAAACAAATCGCCCAGGGAAACATCCAAAAATCAAAAGCCCACGATTTTTGAAGAAGTCACGTGAAAATGAAGGTACGCGATTTTAAAAAATTGCTCATCTCACTCATGAATTTCACCAAGAAACATAGAAATCTTGGGCAAAGAAAAACAACACGATTTTCCTTAGAAACCCTTCCCAGATTCCAACAAAAAGGAGACGTGATTTTCCACTGAGAAAAAAATGCGATATAAGACAAAACCAACGAATTTTTCCTCAAACAATAGTTGTGATTTTCCGAATTTTTTTAAATTAAAAAAAAAAAAAGGCCTCGCAAATCTTCACCAAAAAAAACCTTCAAATTAGATTTTGGAACCCACGATTCTTCCTCTGACAAACCCATGAAAATCTTCCTTTGAAATTCTTCACTAAAAAAAAACTTTAATCTTCAAAGAATTTCTAAAAAAAAAAATTCTTCGATTTTTAAAAATCAGCTAAAACTAATCAGGTTCGAGTCTGAGCTTTGATACCATGAAAAGATAATTGATATTCATAATTGCTTAATTACAAAAGGAGACGAAAGCTCCTTACAAAGAAATTTACAAGACGATGTTTCTAAAAAGAAACAATCTTTAACTAAAGCTAACTAAAACAGAAAGATGCTAAAACAAACTAAACTGTAATCAGAAGTTACTAAAAGCTAACTTAGTTAACTAAAACTAAACAAACGACTAACTAAAGCTCAGATGACCATTAAATATTACAATTAATATTTTAATATAAATGTGGCATGAACAGTTTGGATTGTGATGAACTTGTGGATTTGTTGGTAGTATGTTCCTTATTTTATGCATCTTTGCTACTATCTTCTCTCTTTGTATGCACCAGATTTCTTCCATTCGTTGTGTTATGAGCCATCTAACTCAAATAAAGATTGGTATTTTATAGTTGTCTTAGCATTTCTACGAACATATGTTTTCTTGACGACGGTTGTTGATCGCTGCCTGCCATTATTTCTTTTTGTTTTTCCAAGTTATGACCACCCTTTCCACACATGCAATCAACCCAAACATGCTGCCAAGTCTTGCAGCTTTGATACCAATGTAATATCCACAAATATTATGCCCTGATTTTTCAGTTTAGGTTGTTTCACATTTTGTAAAACACTTGGCATGCATATGACTAAATAATTCTTTGAGTTTTGGGGTTTGTTTTGTTTGATTCTTGATGGATTTCAATGCCAAAATGATCACATAAAACATAGAAATGATAGACAATGTTTGCATAAACCAATAACAAGAATGTCACATGCAATCTCCACTTTATTGACAATATATTAGATCTAAATACACTGATTATCAAGTTTGATATGTAACGCCCCGTCGTAGTTGTAACACCCCGTCGTGGAACCCAGGGAACGACACGTCATTAACGCTAAACAACTAAAATAGAAATGTCATCAAGATGGTCACTACATCCTCCCCCCCCTAGGGTGAGGCTTACTCCTGGAAGCCTGCGAATAGATAGGGATACAACTCCCTCATACATGTTGCATCCTCCCAAGTAGCTGAAGCCTCGTCACTAGGGTCCCACTGGACCCTCACCTGATCAACGTCTCGACCCCTGAGGGCGAGTATCCTGTACTATGCGTCCACTACCAGAAGCCTCTGAAACTGCACCCTGATACCCAACCTGGCGGTTATCAACCGCAGTAAACGTTAGTGAGACCTGCCTGCATCACCTACCGTCGGCTCAGAAATTGCTGGCCCCTGACCAAAACATAGTGTTTCTCTGCGAACAATTCCTCGCAATGTGGCCCTGTTGACCACAAGAGAAACAACCTGAGTTACGTCCAAAACCTATCACCTAAAGGTGCACTGGACTGCTGGACACTATCCCAGTCAACCGCAGACTGTGAACTTTGGGTCGGTTGATCCTGACGGTTGCGCTTATTGCGCATCTAGTTCCGGTTCTTCTTGGATTGAGAACCGCCATCACTACGAGGAGGTGGTGAATCCTTACGTTTAGACTCAGAATGTTGTTGATGTCCACCCTTAGTGGGTGCCTGTTGGTTCCGAGAGGAACCACCTTTCTGAGTCAGACCACCACGCGGACAAAAACCTGCAATAGAAGCACTGTCAATCAAAACACCTGTGTGTCCTCCCAACGCCATGGACAAATTCTCCTCCACAATCCGAGCCTTCTCAACGGCTACCTCCATCATCTTCGACTCGAAGACTCTAACTCCACCACTGATACGGGCGTTCAAGCCCCTGATGAAATGTTGAACCAACATAGCCTCATCATCTGCTATCCCTGCATATTGTTTGAGTTCATAGAATCTACACTCAAACAGCTCGACAAACATAGCCATTTGGCGCAAATCATGGAATTCATCTGCACGGCACTGCCTCCAGTGATTAGATAAGAAGCGTGCTCTGAAATGCTCCATAAACATATCCCACGATACTGATCCTATCTCCAGATGGAGCTTCTGCTCCTCCAATTGCCACCAAGTAGAGGCAAAACCTCTAAGATGCATGATGGTGCATCCCGCTCAGGTGTTGCTACCATATGAGTGCATAGCAAAACACCATCCCAAATCCAGTAACCATGTCTCTGCCTCCAAACCACCGCTAGTACCATCGAAAATGGGAGGGTGTGCCCTCAACAAATCTCTCATGTGCCCTGCAGCTATGGCATCCTGCTTTGCGGTCTGAAAAATCCTCCTAGGTGGTGACCTGTCCCTTTCTCTATCCACTTCCTGATCATTTCCCTGTCTAGGCCCAAGATGTGCAAGAGCCTGCTCAAGCAATGGACGTAGTAGATCTCCAACACCAGGCTGATTCAGAACCTGCTCATTATTTCCCTGATTACCCGGAGGATTAGGTTGTTCTCCATGTTCACTTTCATGTGAACTCTGTGGCAAAGTATTCTGACGATTTGCCACACGGCCTCATCCATGACCTCTAAAGTGACCTCGCCTTGGCAACATGATCCTACACAAGGCCAACGTCGAGTCTCAGTTTAAAGACACAAGATACCAAGAAAACACACACACAATAGAATCTAACATCTAGGACAACCTAGTGGGCTCGCAAGAACCAGAGTACCCAGTGTTAGAACCTTCGCTCGAATACCAAGCTGTAACGCCCCGTCGTGGAACCCAGGGAACGACACGTCATTAACGCTAAACAACTAAAATAGAAATGTCATCAGGAGGGTCACTACATGATACGAATGATATCAGACTGAAAATACTTATAAGATGTGTCTACAATATACAAACAAACCATAGGATTGGGTTCACCACATACCTGTTTGCTTGTTACTTCATTTAGGCTCAATATGATCACATATATGGCAAGAAATTGTTGATGTAGATGCTCTCAAACCCTGCTCTCAACATGACATCCACAATGGCTACTCCCATGTGTGGAAGGAATCACATCTTAGTCTCAAAGATGTACAAGGGTTCATCACAGAGTCTCTCAACGTGATGTCGTCATGGAGTCTCTCAACATGACGTCCACAATGGCTACTCCCATGTGTGGAAAGAAACACATCTCAGTCTCAGAGATGTACAAGGGTTCATCACGGAGTCTCTCAACGTGATGTCATCATGGAGTCTCTCAACATGACGTCTCATCTCAATCTTAGAGATGAACAAGGGCTTGCACCTCATATTTCTCCGTCTCAGAGAAATATACACTACAAGGGCTTTCACCTCATATTTCTTCATCTTAGAGAAATATACATTACAACAAATCTTCATGATGATGTGAATCCCTCTGAAGCTCCAAGTAGTTGCATCAACCTCCTGACCTCCTCGTCCAAGATTGTTTGCAATGCTTGTCTTAGAGGTACGGTTTCCAACGCACACCTTCGACACTACTGACTTGTGAGAGTTCAGGACTGTCCTTCTTGACCTCATCCCAAATCACCCTATTCTGAATAGGTTTGCGGAGCTACCAATGTCAGATCCAGATTGATTGTCTTGTGCAATTCTATTCTCTGTAGCTGAAGAGGTCTTCCAAGAACTTTAGCCCCTGGCCTTGCAACACTGCAACCCACTTAGCTGACACCATCACTTCTTCTCATTGAATCACAAAACTCCCTCTTGATCCCTGCCTCAAAGATTGCAAAGAAATCCTCTAGAAGTGAACTCCCCTCCATTGATTGATCTCAGAACCTTAATCCTTTTCCCAGACATGCTCTCAACTCGTGCCTTGAATTCTCGGAATTTAACTCCCTCTGAATGTCATTTCCTCCTCTTCGAAGTAGCTGATCGCAATGACAATCTCTATAGGTTCTTCATTGTTTGGTGTCTTCATCTTTCTCAATCTTCTTTGCTGATGCAAATTCTCCATCCAAGGCTGACCCAACCTTGTGCCCTCAAGAGATGTCTCTAGTGAAGAATCATGAGAGTTATGCGCCACCAACTCAGTCCCAAGGTTGCAAGCTATGTCTCCATGTTTGTTCATTTCTCCAACCGGCATGACTTCCTCACAAGATGCCTCAAGCTCTTCCTCCCTTTGAATTCCTTATGCAACCTCTCATAATCCTTTTGCTCCTTGATCCATCCTGCATTTTTTTTTTAAAAGAGATTAACAATAGTTCATAAAATCAAACTACCCTGAAGAGGAATATACAGACCAATGCTGGTAGCATACATGATTCACTATTCCCAATGTTATTGCATGAATTATTATTAACTACATGATTATTTAAATCCATGATCGTTATTCAAAGGTACAAACATAAAATACTTATCTCTTTAATGTTGGTACACCATTGAGCTAGACCTGTAGCGGTGTTTCATCTTCACCACCTTCACTCAATGTTGCCATCAATTTACCCTCATCCTGTTTTCATACCAACTGTTGTCACCAACATCTTGCCAGAACCATCTCGGACCTTCGTTCCTTTAATTTGCTATATATACATTCCAGATGATAACGAAGACTCAGCCCCAAGATTTTATTCAATCTCCAGAATATCCACTGAGCTTCAGTAACTTGGATATCATCTTGATAACTGCCCAACATTAAGAATTCTTTCTTTCACATTTACGAGTTCAATAAAATTGCTTAACAACCACAATAATTAGAGAACAACAAATCTTGATTCGCTGACCAACAATTCAATTAAATGCTTCCAACAATAACCCAGCAGGTTTGATATCGATTCCTTTTCTTAGTAATGGAGATTAGATGATACCACAACTTGCAACCAGGAGATAAGGAAGTAACAGGGTAATTGCCTGGAAAGTGAAGTCGACTACTACTGAGATTCACGTCCTTTCTGCAACACCCACGACTAGAAATGGTGAAATGCCTCAATCATTAACCGGTCATGCTCTTCCAACTATGGCACTCAGGTTCCAGCAATCACCTAGGTCATGGTGAGTCCCAAAAATTCACGCCAAGCTTGTATGGTAATTCATGACTATGCTCAGATTTGCGTAGTTCAATTGTCCATTTTGATAAAGTTCATGCTTAGTCTGGTAGGCATTTGAAACTCCTGAAGATGCAGGTTTGTCTTAGCAATCTTCACAATAATTCATGACTCCGACTCAGCAACTATTATCCAATCAAATGAGAGCATACACTCCCACGTAGCCACCCAATGAAGTATCACGTTTGAAAAACTTGAAGTTTCGAGGTTGTAAGCTCATGTCCACACTTCTTATGTCCATACGCCTTCTCTAAACAGCATATGGCATTCACAATTTCAAAATACGAGGTTCCCAGGTCTGATTATGCTAAGACTAATGGCGCCCAGGTATATGCAACACAAACCCCGAATAATGATCAACTCACGAATTTCTCGATCTCAACATCCTCATACCCTACAAACTTTGCTTAGTCAAATCTGATCAGATTTCCTCTAAACCCGCTCTAATACCATGTTAGTTATATGATCAGAATTGCAATAAGCAGAAAACTCAACACATGAAACAATGAACACAGTGATTACCCTGGGAAAACCCTCCTACTCGAGGGAGAAAAACTCGGCAACAATATTCTCTTATATATTCGAAGAAAAGTGCAGAAAACTACATACAAAATCAGGCCCTACACAAGGCCGAGACTAATACAATGAATGGAGACACTTGTCCTTGAAGCGAAATACAAAAGATGACACTTCTTCTTAGAATCGAATCTGCTGCTAGGAGGTGAACTGCTGCTGCTGCTGAAGATGCGAATTGGAGAGTGAATGAATTGATGATAAAAATGAGAGGACTCCATCCTCTATAAATACCAAACTAGGTGGCCGTCTCTCTAGGGCCAACCTAGAGCAAATATATTTTATTTATAAAAGATGAAGGCCGACCTGCCTTGAGCAAGATATAGTTAAGGAAAAATATCTCCCGAAGCTACCAAACACTAACATCTAATACTCATCCCATCATCCCCTCTTCCCAAAGATTTCATGGAAAACTGGTTTTAATATTTAATTACATACTTGGAAGTTGACTTTGCAAAGAATGTGGTGAGATACTGACTCATATCAATAATTAAAAGGTAAACAAATTTAGAGTTCGCAGGAGCATTTCAACTGACATTCCAAAAACTTCAAGCTTAAGATCCACATAAAATAAGATACTCTACAATATGCCTTCTTCATTAAGGAAAATAAAGATTACTTCCAAAGAGAGTAAGGGAAAAGATCCACAACAATCATAGAATACACAACTACAGAATAGAGAAAAGATCCAAAATGTAAATAGTATTAACTATTAAATGCCACAAAAGTATAATGCTTGCATCCTTTAACCTTTCACTTCCAAAAATAACTTAACACAAACACTGCAGGAGTCTAGAATTATGGTATATTTGAAGGAAAATATAAATAATTCAGAGAACAACATAAAACATGTAAACTCTTCCATATGAATGACAAAACTAAACTGCCACAACATGGGATTACTAGATGCTATCAAAGTCAACACTTATCAGAATCTTCTAAAATGTATTCTAGGAAGTTAGAATTTAGGTGATCCTAATTTCCCATGCATCTATAATTAATATTACCTTATTGATAATTCTATTTTCTGTTTGCAGCTCCTTTTGTTTTGGACCAAAACCAGCTTCCAGTACAACCTGCCTGAGAATCTCTGGCCATGTAAGAGGGTTTAAGAATTTACGCCGAACTCTAAAATCAAAACCCTGACACTTAACCTGTGAAAGAAAACCACATTTAGAAGTTAAATCTTATTCATTAGAAAAAATTTCAAAATGTTACATATAAAACTTCGGATTATACAAATCATATTCAATGAAACCAACAATGTCAATATATACACTAAACCTTGGAAAACATGCTATAGGACTAAGAAAAAAAAGATTACCATGAGATCTATCAGCAAGAACAAATGGAAGTTAAGATAGCATGTATTTCTTTCTTCTTGCTAAGTTTATGCTTCAGGAGCTTCTCCTTTTTATGTTAACTAGCCATATATAGCCAAGTCAAATCATAAGCAAGGGCCAACAAACTCACTTTTTTCTATTTCATCAGAAGGCCACAAGTTCTTATAAAATTCACAACTCTCAACACAATGTTTGATGAAGCAATCATAAAGGCATCATGCCATGGCACACAAAGAAAGTTTTAGCTTGGTAGCAGCTACCTCCAACAATATTGTTAAAGGTAATTTAGTAGCATACACTTTCTCATTATCCTAATCAGATGCTATAAAAACATCAATTTTAAGCTTCAACTTTGCTTCCTGTAATAAGCTGATTGTCCTTTTAAGCTAACCATTTGCAGAGTCCAACAGAGACATTTACTAACCAGCAACATGATTTCTATATTGGACCTGTGAATTATGATACCATTATCAATCACAATTTTTAGTTAGCCTGATTAATGAGAAGAGGAAAAGGAAACTTAGGGATTGTTGATGTTTGTATCGAGTATTCAAGTTTATCTGACATAAAATGTCCAGGTTCCATCCCTAGAAGTGGGACCACACGAGCAGCAAATTTTGGTACTTCAAATGTCTGATGGATCACTAGGCTTAAACCTAAAGATGGATTGTAACAATTTGCATTACTCCATGGTTTTTAAAACTCAAAGGTCTTGGATGGCACTCACACATTTGACTAGACAATAGATGCTACATGGATTATTGTTACCACTGACATGAAGTAGTATGTGTGTGTGTGTGTGTGTGTGTGTGTACATATATACATAGATACATATAGTAATAAAAATTTGGCATGTACCAAACAGAATGCAAAGAGTAAGAACAATGAAAACATATACAAAACACAGAAATTGGAATTGATAAACTTACAGATTGGATCAGTTGCAAAAAGCCACAACCATTTACAGAAAAATCGGTTTTAGTTGATTTCCTTGCTCTTAAGCTCTTAAGCTCGTATTCAATATCTTCAAAAAGAAGTTCCAGAAGAGCAATATGAATTTGCCCAAGCAGCATCGAATCCTGCATGTGAACAAAGTTAAGAAGAGTAGAAACAGAAACTAACAAAAAACATAAAACATAGTTATAACTGGTAATCTTGACATAGTATCTGAAAATATGAATTTAAACAAGACAAGATAAATCCCTTGATCTTTATGTAATTTTTAGCAAGGAGAAACTACAGAAATGTCATAATGATTGGTGAGATAATGTTCATATAAGTTTCTTATTTATTACTATTATTAGCATAATGGAAGTTACCATTTTGGAAGTTATTATTATTAAGTACTCATGCAACATTTACTAATTTTATCTTTATTTATTATAACATACATTAACATGATTTATTTTTTTCCAAATACAAGTAATTACTGCCAGTTTATTTATTTGAACTCAAACCACACCAAGAAGTAAACATCTAGCTAAAGAATCCCCAATAAAGGGCCAAGAGCAAATAAGCCAAGTAGAGCATTGGTTGTTTGGGGTTAACTGAAACGAGACGAGATAAAACTTAATTTTATGGGGCCTCCATAGGCAACCCAAGAAGAGTTGATGCAGGTGGTCTACTTAAAGACTCTGTTATTGGAGATTTACATTATCCAACTCACCAGAGGTTCAAACAACTAAGCTGAAGCTCATTTGACTGACAAAGGAGAGGGACTCAACCAAGGAAGTAAAGAGAGGAGGCCAAAGAAATTGAAACATGGAACTACTCAACCTTCCTGTAACCGTTTAAATCCAGGCCGTATAGGGTTCAGTCTTGAGTGAACCATTGCCTTGGTGATAGAGAAAGGAGAAAGGGAATTGTTAAGACCCAACCAGGCAGGTTCTTTATCTTCGGTAATCCAACTCTAATCTTCTGTGAGCAAGACAAGGTGGAGGTGTTCAGCAAGATTGATGTAGCTGATGATTATAGTAATAACTAATAAGCAATGAGCTCTGACAGGACCTCTCAAAAAGACTAATAAGCCAATCGATTACCTAGAAAACACCAGCATGCTACAAGAGGGGCATGAGATGATAGCTAGCAGCTCTACAGAAGATTAGATCCAATCTTACATTATGCCCTTTCCTAGGAATTGTGCCACTCCCTTCTAGTTTTACTTCTGTGGTTTTAACTTTTAATTGTTCTTGGAATTGTTGTTGTGTGACATTTGAGGCATTTCCAAGGAATGATTATCCAGATAAGGCATCTCACTGTGACAAGGGATAGAAAAGACATTATTTGAGAACAGTTTGTGTTGAATTCTCCTCGTCCCTTCCATGCTTACCCCAAGTTCTGCTTCAAAAATACATTCAAGGGTGTTTGGCTTCAAACATGATGCACATGGGAACATAGGAGACAACAGTTTAAAAGCAAGATGTACAACTGTCATGGCATCTGGATATTCAGTGAGGAAATTACTAAAAAAATTAAAATAATAAAAATCCTTGAAGGGTTTTCCTAGTGACAGATGTGACTACTATAAAGTTCGTTACACATATTCTCAACCAAAACTGTTCTGAAACTTAGCTGTATCAAGATGCCATGGTGCCCTTTTCAGAGTGGCTAAAGCTAAAAAAAATCGAGGGTACCTTTCTGCTAGTCAAGAACAATATCCCCACGCCCCAGACCTTCCCTTGTATTCTCATAAATCATCCACACAGGTCTGCTTCTGAGCTTCCTCTGTCTGATTAGGAAAAGGTCGATGTGCATGATCATTCCCATGCTCCACCTGTTCAGCTTTTAATGGTTTCTGATGGGAATTTCAGTGATTTTCTCTGACAAATTGTTCCCCATTAACTAGATGCCAATGTTATTTTTAGCTAGTAGTTTTTGGATTTGAGCCCCTGGCTTAGTAATTTGATAGTTTGTAATCTACAAGCCACTTCATTGCAAAAGTTAGGTTGTGGAGTAGGATGACTTGCTGCAAAGCAAGCATTCTGCTTAGGGTTCTTTACAAAAGCCCTCATCCTTATGAGGATCTCTTCCCAAAAATGTGCTTCCACTGGAATTCCTGCAGACAACTTATCATGCCCAATGCAGCTATATCTGATTCTGAGCATCATTCACCTGTTTAAGGAGAACTCAAAGTGCATGACCGCCCCTGTTCTCCAGCTAATCACTTTGTGATAATTTGGACTATAGTTTTAACAGTAGTCATTAAAAAGTTATCCTATTAACTATTCTTTCTGCATCAAGATTCATATTTTTTATTGCCTCATTTTGTGGATACAGGCTAATTTATTAAGATTTACACCATATTGGCTTGTTTACTTTACATTTCAAACATTGAATCAGATACAATATCTATCTGAGAAAGTCAACCCATCACATGCTTCCATCCTTAATAATAATCAACAGGAATTATGGCACGTACATGATCATGGAAGGCCTGAACAAATTCATCCAGAGTGAATGAGCACAAACTGATCACATCAGCAAAAGTATATAAAAATCGGAAGACCTGCAAAAGGAAGCAGAAAGACAAATTTGACCATAGATCAGACAATGCAATACCAATATTTAGATTGCTACCATTTTAAGTTGATTTACTTCATCCCTGAGAAGTACAAAGGAAGAAATCAATATCCTTCGGCTTTTGTTTCTGCAAAATTCAGCATCCCTTCAATTCAAAAACCCTGAGGCAAGTTGTATGACTTCCTTTCAAGGAATCAAAAGAACTTCTACCACCAGTCTCATTTAGCATAGAGGCCAAAAATATAGCACCAAACTAGAAAGAAACCTCAGTGTATAGCAGCAAACTAGAAACCAAATTCAGCTTTGTCAAGGCCTGTATATATAATAAATTCTACAAGATACCATGAACTCCTGGTCATTTTAGCAGAAAAATCCAAAATAAATGCCATAAGACTTCTAAATATGATGGAATACCCCAAATTAGGGCCCATGATTTATATTCAGCTAATTTTTTTGCATATAAAATGAAAACAAATCTAGAATCCAGATTCCAAAACAAATTATCAATTCTATCCCAAAAGCTTAAAAAGCTTCTTTAAACCCAGTGCCTTCTACAAGTTCATAAACAACAACATTTGTAAACACTCTTTTTTAACACCGGATTCAGTTTATAGCAGCAAACTAGAAACCAGCATCATTTTTATGAAGGCCTGTAAAAATAAATTCTACCAGATAACATGAACTTCTAGTCATTATAGCAGAAAAGCCCAAAACAAATGCCATAAAACTTCTAAATATGATGGAATACCCTATATTAGGACCGATGATTTATATTCAAGCCATATAAAATCAAAAAAAATCTAAAATATGTACATGCATACATATATATATATATATGTGTGTGTGTGTGTGTGTATATAGTTATATATACATATATTCATATACTTATATATATATATATATATATATATATGCAGATAAGTATACATATCAATCAATACAAAATTCCTTTGAATATTGTTCTTAACTGCCATTCTGGCAACAATTCCTAAAATAAAACATGTAAATAGGCAAAATCTTGGTAGCAGATAAAGTTACCGTGAACAAATTTCTCACATTCTCCTTCGAATCTATCCATGGATGGGCTGCTAAGGGCCTTTTCATTCTCAACGTGGCAGGTGGAAACCTTGCCAGCAGACCTAGAAAAGCATCCAAACTCACCCATCAAGACCAAGCTCAGATACAGATAAAACTCATGTTCATATTTTATGATAAAGGATTTGATTTATGGAAAGAAATCCATTACTCGGAAATTAGGAGACAAGAAGCAAATCACAAGAGAGACTTGATCTGAAGACTAGAGAGAACATCTCAAGAAAAAAATTACTAATCAACTAGAACCATATATGTAATGTAAGTAATGACATAAAAGAAGTGACTAAAAAATTTAAATTGTACAGGAAGAAAAGGCACTTGGTAAGATGAGATTGAATCCAAAAGATCCTTCTAATTCTATTCCCAATACACCACCTCAATTTAAAGGCTTCCTGAAAATAATCCCAGCTCTGAATGTGAATCAACATTACCAACGGCAGACAAGCCTTTGTTTTGATATTTGGGGGAATTTGCATCTCTGTGAGTAGCACAAGTTTAGAATCTCTGGTTCAGGTTTTCAGGTGAATGCAACTTTAGTTATCTCGACTGTCATAAATTGCTGAGAACTGTTTTCAGTAACCACTGTAGATCTGTCTATTTTTATGGTTATGGCTATCATTGCAAAGGCTTTCTAAGCATATGGTCTACTAATGACATCTTGCATCTGTAATACACCACAAGGCTATAGTTCCCATTCACTAATCAGGGGTTATCCTTCTTAATATAGGAAACTAGAGATTGTTTCAGTCCTATATTTACGCCAAGCAGCATCACTACAATTGCAGCAAGGGGTGGAGTCGAATGGCATGATCGTGTTCACAAAAACTATTTAGAGCCGAAATTTTTTTTAAAGATAAAGACACCAAAATTTTAAAATATATATTAAAGCCAGCACAAATAAAATTAATTGTGTATATATAAGTTTTGATCTTTAAGAATTTCAAATCAAAACAGCTATGGAAAGAAAATAGCAAGAGTAGATAATAGTGAAGATCATTGGAAATAAATAAAAAATTAAGGCATTGATGTTATACAAAAAAAAAAAAATTAATAAAATGTAGTGTATATATTATATGATTTTAGGGTTTGTAGGTAGAAATTACCCCACCTGCACAATGTAAATTACCTATGTAAATTTCAACTGTATCCATGGAATCTGCGATGCATATCTTTTAACTGCTGTGTGGATTATTATATTTACTAAAAATAAACTACACAGTTGAATCCTAATAAAACAACATAATTTGATACACTGCCAAAAATACCTCATTTATGTCATTAGATTTCAATGCACATTTTAATTTACCGATGTCAATTAGTATCTAGATTTCAATTATATTTATTAAAAACAAACCTGAATTCAATTCACATTAAATTTACTTACATTGATTTCACTTGATTTCAATGCACATTTAGTTTACTTATTTAGATTTCACTTGTATGCATGGTATCTTAAATACGTATCTTTCAACTATGGAGTAGATTATTAAATTTATTGAAAAAAAACAGATTCCAACTACAAATTTCACTTTATTAGTGCAGATTTCAATTGCACATCTTTATTTTGAAAGTTGTAGAAATATATAAATAACTCTTTAAGTAAAGATAAAGTTTTAAAAAGGGATCAATTACAAATAAGAGCTTCTCAGGTCCAAGTCAATGTCTGCTACGCTTATGTCACAAGGAAGAGGGTGCTCACCTCAATCTTCATTGTGATTTTAAGGAAGATATCTAGAATAGAGTTATTGAGAACTTTCATGTGAAATGGGGTTTTTTGGTCTCCCTTAAGGAGTTAATTGAAACTTGACAAAGCCCAGGCCCCAATTGCTCTGAATCATCTTCAAATTCTTTTGAGTGTGCTACCCAGTTTTATTGTTTGGAAAAATTGGCTTGAAAGAAACAATAGGATCTTTAACAATTTGATTGAATCTGAGGATAAAATTTGGAGGGATATTAGAGAAGTTTGTTCTAACAACTTGAACATCTTGAGACTTTTGAAGTCTAAACAGATGAATCCTATAGGAATATCTATTTTGAGGAATTGGCTATAAGTGGAAAGACAAGTGGATGCCTCACAACTCAAACTTCAAACCCTAAGTCCCAAAGTTAATTGTAGTCTATCTCTAAAGGATTGGTTCAAAATGAACTTTAAAGGGGCTTCTCGAAAATAACCCTAGTATCTCGAGGGTGGGTGCCCAAAACTAGAATTCAACAAATGACTTGATTGCGGCTAATACTCTATATACAGCTGCTAACACAAACATCACAGCAAAAGTAGAAGGTCTCTCTTTGGGTTTAAGGATTGTTGTTCAACTCGACATTCAGTAGAAGGCATTCCTCTTTATATTGGTAGCTTAATTAATGAAAAAAACTCCCATTAGAGATTAAAAAGTTATGTCAAGAAGGCTAAAAGACTTCTAAAAATGTTTGATAGTTACTATGTTAAGCACATTCATCAAGAAGGGAATAAAGCGACAAAATGGTCGGTGAACCTCCATCTACAAAACTGTTTTTATTCCTATTCAGTTATTGGTGCTAATGCTAAGACCGAAAAAATCCTGAATCCATTTTTGGATATCATTAATGCAAACATTAAGAATTGTAATAAAACTTAAAAAATTACCTAAAGTGCTTTAGAGTTTCTATCTCAAGGGGTGCTTCAAGGAATATTTTTCAATTATTAGAATGAATCTTTGCATGGATAATATTTTTGTTCAGGAGGAACTTTCTATCTGTGATCTGCACCTTTCGCACTTCTCTTTCTCCTATTGGTGAGACTTCTATCAAGTTGCCTTGCTCTTTTGCCTCTTCCAACAGCTCTTTCCAATCTTTCGGCCTTTCCCAATTGTTTCCCTCTTGGTGGTCACTCCACTTTTTTTGTGAGCCTAGCCAAGCTAGAGGCTTTCTTTTTCTTTTTTTTTTCTCTTTCCTTCTCATGACAACCTTTTATTTGTGCTCTTTACCTCTTTCATGATGGAAGATTCGGATGTTTCCATTCGTCTCTTGCTTCTTGTCATTTTCTCATCGCCTCTTCCTACTTTTTGGCAGCTTGTTCCCCTTTGTTTTTTGGTTGTTACCTGCCTTGTGGTTGGCATCCTTGTTGGCTCCTTCACATTGTTTCCCATCATTGTCTCTTCCTTTGTCGCTAATGCGAAGGCATGCATCTCATTTATATGGCTCCATTTCTTGTTGTTTGCTTATACCAATCGCTTCTCCCCCTCACTACAGTTTAAGAAGAGCCTAATCTCAACCATGGACTCATTATGTATTTTCTATCATCTATTATCTATTTCTAGCTGGCTTTTTGGATGTTTGGAAAAAGATGGTGAAATCCTTTAAGGTTCATAGTGCCTCCTATGGGCTTGTTCTCCCTGGCTCACAAAGCTTTAATCATTGTGAATTCAATGAAGTCACTCTCTCAAAGTCTCCATGAATGTGTTGAAATTCAAGAGATTACAACAATCCTTGTCAATCGGCCTCACCTCTCGGCTAGATTCTAGCTTAACAGGAATAGCAAGATTCCTTGTTCCAATGCCAATGGATTGGAGCAAGATACTAAGAAGGTTAATGGTACGGATCAAATGATGCACCCAAGACTCTCTACCTTTAGAGACAAGATGTTTGGTGGCAATTTGGAGAATGAAGCTACAAACAAGCCTATTTACAATTCTTCTAAGATGAAACAAAAGGCTATAGAAGATGAGACCACCCCAAGCAAAAAGGCTTATGTCTTTGGGTGGGAACTCAAAGTGACTTATCTCATAATTATCTCAATGCCATTGTGCCATTCTTCATTATTCAGTTGTAATTGAGAATGGATATGTGCAAAAAACACAAATCAAGAGGATGAACCTTCAAAACTTCAACTCTATGATAAAAGATATCTTGGAAAATGTTATATCTCCAGCTCCTCATTCTGCAAATTGAAGGGGACTGCAAGAGAAGCATTATAGGTGATCAAATGAACACTCTAAATAAGATTATCACTAATATAAGAGACCTTGAAAATATGAGGCATCATTCCGAACTCTGGTTCTGAAACTAAAGCGTTGGTGCTTCAAACACATGTTTAGCTTCATCCTATTGATCAAGGCCCAACTGCTGGACCAAACAATTTGAATATTAAAAAGGAGGATGCCCATATTAGTAAATTGTAAGCTTCTTGTAGTGGCATAATTTTCTATTTTATCTTGAGCTTCCTGTCTCTTTCTATCAGACCTCCAGCCTTCTCACTTTATCAAAAAAAGTTCAAATTTATCAAAAACAAATAAAGTAAAAACTGATTAAAATAAGTAAAAATAAAATAGTCTGTGTATATGTAGTAGATTAAAAAATAGCTATTAAAATTTAAAATCCATATAGAGTAACAAAATAGCTCTTGAAGTAAAAGTGGAAGTAAACTAGCATAGATATCTTAAATACATCTATGTAAAAAATGCCAAAAATCAGACTTGAGGCAATTTATTGAATTTACAATATAAATTTTGATAGGTGCCTTGAAACTGATATCTCATGGTATCTTTTAGATAGATGTATTTAAGATATCTATGCTATTTTTAACAGTTATATAAGTGAAACCCCTTAATATAAGGTGTGTTTGGGGCGGGTAAGTATCAGCATGACAGGAGACAATCACTAAGCCACATGTCTTAGGCTTCCACATCATAACAATTGACCTTACAGAATCCAAAAGTAAAACAAAAGATTTCTAAACAAAGTATTAGAAGTTTTTAAGTATAACCTTCATCACATTCGGCAAATGTCGTACCAATTTCACCCATTTCAGTTCCAACTGACAAATCATACAAGTTATTTTGAGGTTCTCCCAATTCCAAGTGCTCATTGTCAACTAAATTAACCAACTTCATAGATTTTTTCCTTGCATTCCCTTTTCGGGCACCACTATTGCCCTTTGTTCCATCTCTTTGCTTCAGAATAACCTGCACCTGCCAATGCCATTCACATTGATATTTTTAAGAGGAAATTGAGACAAAAAATTCAGGACTTCAACATTAATTCCTGAATGAGAACATTCTCAAAAAGATGATTTTAATTACAAGCCATTTACAACTAGATCCACAGCAGACTCCCCTATCTAGCTTCCACTTTAAGCAACAGTAAAACTTTACTCACCCTCTTTTTCTTAATTGAGTTCTGTTTCTCCTTCAATGCATAATTCCGATTTTTCTGTTGCATTTTCTTGTCACAATTGATCCTTCTCTGAAATCCATAAAACAGACAAGCCACCAACCAAAAGAATTTTAAAAACTAATCAATTCTGAACTAGAATCGGAACCTAAAATGAAAGGCATTGACTGAAAAAGCTGTGTGAAATTCATTATAGAAATTGAACATCTAAAAAGAGTGGTAACATGTGCTAGCATGCATGCATCCTCCAAATGTGAGCACATTTCCCATCCCAGTAAGAGATAATTAGATAATATAAGCACATTTCCATATATCATAACAAGGGAGCAGCCAAAAGAAATCTAGGGTATAATAGATATTCTGGTAATTTCCAGAATAGTGAAGACAATGCCTTGTACACTTGCTACAGAAATATAGGCTATCATGGATATAATTCAGTTGTGGGGGGATTAATGATTAGCTGAAAATAGCAATCCAATTGGGAATTAAGAGACTGATTATTGATAATGACCTGTAGATCACCATTGGTATGGTAGTCAAGAAAAAGAACAAATAAAATAGTAATCATATTCTAGAAGATGTGCAAAGCCGATACAGAACATGATAAAGTTTTTTGTGAGTATTAAGTTTTAACATCACGTATGCCAAACAGTGGCCAACACAATGGATGAAAATTTAGTCAATAGGCTGCACTTAGTTAGCAAAGTGAGGTTCAGATGAGAAAAATTATGGATTTTCACCTCTCAGAGCCATCATAGACTGAATAGTGAATAGTGAACAATTTAGAACATGAATTGAATTGGGGGTCTCGTGGTAGCACTTCACCCTACAAATAAAATTATAAAAGAGAAAGCATAAATACTGAAAGGTAGGCCACAAATTACCACACAATTTAGATAATATAATTGATATCTTAAAATTATAGTGACTGGTTTTTTAAATTTCTGTTGCCCATCAATGCAAAATTTTCAAATTTAAAAAACCAGCCCACTTGAACTATTGAAATCAGTTTTTTTTTCTGGTTGATAACTTAGTCTTATGTCTTTAATCTGCAGTCAATCATGGCTAATAAGTAATATACAAAACTTAGTGTTACCCGTTTCTCAAAAATTCACTAGGCAGCAAAACAATGTTTGGAGTTACATTCATAGTTACGAGACTCGGACTCAGCGCAGACTCAACAAGGGTGACGCGACTCACGACCGGGGACTCGGCGCTGACTCAGCAAAATGAAAAACCCTAAAAATTTAAGAGATTTTTAAGGATTTAAAACTTATTTCATACACCCTTTATTAAATAAACCTTAAAGACACAATAACATCATCAAATAGAAGCTAATTTGATCACATACACAAGTATACATCAATCACATAAGTATAAACGCAAATTGTAGCTGAGCTGCTGAAGGAAATAGCACACTTAGATATATAGTCAAAAACTTAAATGTATACAAAACTCATGGAATATGAAATCCATGACATCAAATGTTCCAAACAAATATGAAATATCAAAACAATAACTAGAAGTCTATGGCTCAAAGGAGCCTACATCCTTCCTACAAATGCATCTAAGATAGGTCCTGAATGATGCAACTGTAATGTCCCCTATCTTGCTTTGCCCTAGAATTTGCCTATCGATCACAAATTGCAACAAATTAGGGTTAGGGTTTCACCTTGTTAGATAAATATCTCTTAAATGAAGTAATCTCGGAATGGAATCCTGCATTCACCATATGAACAATATATGCAATATGCATTTATGCTTGTTAGAGTTAGACAATTGCATCGCATCCATAGATTATCAATCAATACAAACAAATTTGGGAGAAGGGACATGATGGGTCCGCTTGAAGCCATATGCCAAGCCTAAGAGGGTGTATACCACAGCCCTCCCCTTGGCGACTTGTACCTACTTTCCCCATCAAGGCTTCGACTCCCGAAAGACACTAGCCACCTTGAGGAGTTGGGTGGGGGCCATAAGTGGGTAACTTGGCTCTCTGTGTAGGGCCCTCTGATTAGCTACCTACTAGCTTCGTTAACCCCTTTTGCTTACAACCCAAGCCCTTCCTACAAGCAGGGTTCCAAATAGTCAAACACATCTTGTGTTCTATCATAGAAATCCCACATTAAATATTCCTCTATTATGCATGGCAATAGACATACAGATATAAGACAATGAATGGCAGGATTAGATCATTGTATGATGATTGTTTATCTTTTAATATTCATTTGATTGACTTCATGTTTGATGCGGGTTGACATGTATTTGAGCGATTGGATTCCTCACGATCCAACGATCTGATTTACTATTTTGGGGGGGCATGACTATTTTGGGGGGGCATGACAACAACAGCCATAATCTCAAGTTTGAGGCAATTTCCCTAATGGGGTTGAGGGGCATCGCCCTTTGCAGGGGTCTAGGGGCAGTGCCCCCAGTGGGGTCGAGGGGCAACGCCCCTTGTGGGGTTTTGGGGGAAACGCCCCCAACAAGGTCACAGGGCAATGCCCCTCATGGGGGTCTAGGAGCAACACCCCCAGCGGGGTCAAGGGGCAGCACCCCTCGTGGAGGTCTGGGGGCACCGCCCCCATCAAGGTCGAGGGGCAATGCCCCTCATGGGGTCCGAGGGCAGCGCCCTTGGCGCGCTCCTTATCGCAATACAGGGCGAGATCAAGGGGTGGAGCCCTCGCCACCATGCCCAAATTAAGACCTCCAAAACCATACAAACCTTCATGGCGTACATCATTTTGCATTCACAATAAGTTAGAAAAAAAAAAGTTTTAACCTTAAATTTTATGTCTTTTTGCACTTTTCAACCCTATTAGCCGAGTCTTGCTGACAGGACTCGCTTGTACTCGGCGAGTCTGGCAAGTCTGGCCAGGACTCATCTAGACTCGACCGAGTCCGAGTCCAAGTCCCCCAGACTCGATTGGGTCGACTCAACTCGGGACTCGCCAAGTCCAGGCGAGTCCTATCGAGTCTCACTACTGATACTTGTAATATGTAAGTATTGGGCCTATGACCAGATTATTTTAGGGAAGGCAATTAAACCCTTTACCCAGGCTAATAGTTTTGATAAATGCCACAAAGACTCACTCTTTCTCCTCAAACTCTTTTTGTGTCTGATGATTTAACACCCAAGGTCCAACATGCCACTTTTGTTGTTCTCTTATGGCCAAGTCTGGAAAATAAGTATCAAACATCCAATAAGAGTCATGCATTGAATCTCAAAACAAACAGTGGAGGTTTGTTTTGTAAGTCCTATCTTGTAGACTTGAGGACACTATTGAGGATATTCATCTCCTCTTTGATGTTAGCTCCTATGGAGTTGCATCATCTTCTTCAGATGTCATGAGGGCACCTTTAGACCCTCTTGTTCTTTCTCCACCTATTCATTTGTCATAATTTAGCATTGGCTTGGAAACCCTTGCACAACATTCGGAGGATTCAACCTCATCTTTGAATCATGTACTACATTCATTTACACAAAGTTTTGCATTTTCACCTTCATTGGTTATTCCTAGAACTCCTAATTTTATTGAGGCACCTTTCAATATTGGCATGATGAAACTTGAGTAGAGTTCAAAGACTTCACTCACCTTGTGTTTTCTTCCCTTATATTCCTTTCAAGAATAGGAAGAATTCTTGCATACATCTTTGGCTTTGTTTATTTCTAAGGGAAGAAATGTTGTTTGATGGTTTTGGATCATCTTCAACATTCATTGTCGAGCATCTACCACTAGTGCAAGAGATTCTACTTTGTGGAGGAGCTGCATAGCTTCTCTTCTTCTCTCTTATGGTGGGGACTTTTTCCTCACATGGGGCTTTTCTCCTTCTCATACTTTGAGTGCATCTTGTGTTTTCTCTCTTTTGAAGAGGGTTTTTTGCCCTACAGATTTTTCTTCTTTTCTTCATTTGTGAATGATTCTCTTGCACATGGGTACCTAACGTGGCCTCATAGTTGAGACCCATCCTTGCATCATTGCATATTTGCATGTTTTCTCATTTTCCCTAAGTTGCACTTAAGGAGTGGTATTGGTGTGAAGGAGTTATATTCCCTAATCAATTTCCCTATTAGGTACTATTCACACTAGTTTACTTAAGGCATTCTTAGGGCAATTTCACTTTATGTCTCAAGTCATAAGAATAAGACACATGTCATAATCTTATGTTGTCCTATGTGTCACCTTGGCCTATATAACCAAGGGCTTTTCTTTGTAATCTCATAATGTACTAATTCATGTACACATATCGTATATTTGCATCCTTTGATAGAATAGAATTATACTCTCATGTTGGGTCTCTCTTGTGCTTCATTGAATCTCCTATATCTTTGGTAGCTACTTCCATAGACAAATCTTACATGATATAAAGCATTCTATACCAACTCTTACAATATAGTAAAACTCAATTTATGTTAATCTTTTGACATAATAGACTGAGGCATCCTGCAATATTACTTAGTTGTAGAATTTTAGTAACTTGATCATGTAGTCTTTGTCTCTTAGATCAAATATGACAAAACAATTCTAAGGAAATCCAAGATGGCAAACTATAATCCTTCATCTACATCTATGGAGGTTGCTAGACTTACAACTTCCAGCCCACATTAATCACCGGCAATCAATGCATTGACATTCAAACATTTGGTGGGTAGTTTCATCTATCTTACATCCACTCAGCCAGATCTATGTTCAACTATCATATTTCTCAATTCTTGTCATAATTGCAACTAGTCCAATAGGAAGCAAAAAAAAAAAAAAAAACTCTAATATGTCAAAGGTACACTTGACTTTGGCATCACATACCTACCACTAATCTTAAAAGTTCAAGCTGTCAATTTACATAGACTCTAATTGAGCCAATTTTGTAGACACACGGAGATCTACTATTGGTTATGTTCTTGCTATGAATTCAAAAGTTGTCTCGTGTTATGTAGCTAGTTCGTCCCCTACAAGCCCTAGATTTGGGTCCAATTTGAACTGCATTTGGATTCAGGGATGATACAAGCCAAGGTTCTAGTAGGGGGCATTTTGACAATGGATGAACCCAAGCGAATCCATCAAGTTTTTTATTTTTAATTATTTTTTTTATTTTGACTATGACTAGGAAAGACAGAAAATAAGATCTATGTGGAAGATGATAAGCACAGCGAATGAAATATAGTGGTGGCACAGATACCATATTGGAAGAGGATCACCATCGAAGGGTTGTTCTCTATAGGTGCTCATTTCAGCTTGCCTTCGGGATGGGAAATGTTGTTCACAGCTACCTTCCATATCTTAACACCAATCACAATGTTGCCAATCTTTCTCTTGGTCTTCTTGGAGTCATTTCTTAGGTCAACACTTAACTTTCTTCATTTCATAATTAAAGTGGCCACTACATTTTATATCTTTTACTCCTTTAATAACATTCAAGTTTGCAAATTGACATTGAAGTAGTAATTTTTATTTTTATGGTCATTTTGTTAATTATATGATGTTATGTATTATTCTGAGCTTAATTCTTGTTGTTGGGCTGATATATATATATAGCATTATATCATTTTTGTACAGACAAACACAAAATAAACCATATATATATAGCTTAATTCTTGTTGTTGGGATATATATATATATATATATAGATTTATATCGTTTTTGTACAGACAAACACAAAATAAACCCAACCCCAAAATAAATTTCAGCTGTCCCTGAACCCAAATCAGCTACCTAGGTCTCATGTCAAAGCAAACACCAACATACAACTGCCTTGTCTTATAGTGAAGCAAGGTACAACGTAGTTGCTATTGCAGGTTGTCAACCCATATGGATGCAATACTACTCTATGATTTGCAGTTGGATTCGTGCCCTAATGCTTTGTTAAACTTCAGTTAGCACATAGTTAAAATGCTTTCTAGTCATATAGTCTAGTCCTAGGTTAGATGGTCATAATTGTAGTTAGTTCAAGCCCACTTTGATATTTGTGTCTTAATTTTATTGATATTTCAGGTTATGTCATTATCACATGAGGATTTTTTATAGCCTGAGTCTACACAAACAGCCAATATTGTTTTATCATTACCCCATTGTTCTGAGAAAATATTGCTGGTTGGACTTTACACTGTAAAGTTTTTGGCCTATATTTAACTCTTTCATAACATACTACAGGTTATCTTTTAGTTTACCAAACAAAAATGGCATTCTTCATTTTCCTAATCACACAAACATAGAATACTCATGCCCATAACAACTAACATATTTTATCTTGAGGGCATAATTGCAATCTTTAGTGCATTCATGTGTACTAAAACTCATCCTGATATTCGAGTCTTAATTTTATCGGTACATTATTTTAATGTCATCATTACATGAGGATATTTGAAAGGCTGTGCCTACACGAATAGCCAATATTTGTTTTATCTTTTCTGAGAAAACATTGTAGGTTGGACTTTGGGCTGTAAAAAGTTTGGCCTATATTACTCTTTTGAAACATACTACAGGCTATCTTTTTGTTTACCAAACAAAAATGGCATAATTTGATTTCCTAATCACACAAACATGGAAGAAACATGCCCATAACAATTAACATATTTATCCTTAGGACATAATTGCAATTTTTACTACATACATGTGTACTCAAACTCATCCATGTCACTTCTACATCAGGCAAAATTCATGTATACTATTATTCTTTTGTGACAAACTACATGTTATCTTTTTATTTACCAAACAAAAATGGCATTGTTCCTTTTCCTACTCATCTAAACCTAGAAGAGTTCTGCCCATAACAATTAACATAAGTATCCTGAAGAGAGAACTGCACAAATTTCTACACAAACTCGTCATGTTGCTTATTTGATTGGCAAAAGTCATGTAAATTAATATTTGTATATCAAGGAATTCTCAGTCAAAGATGAATATTAATTATTTTTATATTGTACTGTTATTTCAAGTGTCTCGATGTTCACTTATTTTCTTTTATTATCTTAAAAAGTATAACGTAGTGACAGACACTGCAGACTGCTACATACAGGCATGTGTTATTGTACATCTACATGCACCTATAGAATTAAGTTCAAATTGCCAAACCTAGAGCAAAAACACATACCTTAGTCTTGTCCTCAGGCTGAAATTTGTCACTCCCTTGAGATGAAAATAGATGGCGCTGTCCCTCATCAGACCTTGCCCGGTTCACGCCTTTATTTCCATGATATGCCCCAACATCAGCATAAAGACCATCAATATTATTTTGAGCATAAGCATCCACTCCCATACTCATGTTTCCAGCTTCTGCAGTTAGTGAAGAATATTGAGGTGGCAACAAAACCTTCCCCATCCCACCAGATCTTGGAGGTAGAAAGGCCTTCCCCATCCCGCCAGATCTTGGTGGCAAAAGAGCTTTCCCCATCCCACCAGATCTTGGTGCCAAAAAATCCTTCCCCTTTTGACCTGATCTTGCTGATGAAAATTTCTTGTGAGAAGATAGAGAGTTTCTCCCCATCTGTAGACAATCATTTGCATTACTCAAGTTAGCCTCAAGTTTCAACAGATAGTAACTCATGATTGAAACAGTGAATCATTGAAACTCAATTCCCTGCAAGGCATTACTGTAAAACATTCATTTACCCCCAATAGTAATACACATGGTACAGAATCCTTACTACTAGCCATACACTTCAAGCTTGCACATAATATACAACTTGGTTAAGTACACATTGTAAATTATTAGACAATAGCAAAGAGGCAAAACACCTATTGCCTAAATGATAAATCCAAAGTGTTAAAACAAACAGAGCATACTATATTTATTTAAAATCATTGAATTTCATTCAACAAGGGAAGGAAATAATTTATTTTATTACATTCTATAGAATTTGATCCAGACCAAATAAATATACTTATACAAAGGAAAGCTATGAATAGTGCTACTGTCCACCACCTGGAAATCACTTGATAAACATAGAACAATGAAGAGCAAAGGCAAGAGAAAACTCTTGTGCTATGCCCATCATCCACCTGTGCTTATGAATACGCCGTTCTTAGAGAGTTTTTTGCAATTGATGAACATGCAAATATGATGAAGAAAATGCTATAAATCAGTTTGTAAGATCTAGTGTCCCACTTACAATAAATATGACAAGAAACTGTCATCAGTGATAACTTCCTTCCAAGATTGCATTTAGAAATTAGAATCAAACAGAATGGTCAAGCACAACAAAGTTGGTTTTCGAAATTCCTCAATCCATAAATATCTGAGACCATAATCTGAATATCAAAACATAATGTTCAATTATATCAAAAATTCCAAATAATTACTGCCTAAAATATCTCCTATGATCTCTCAATTAGAAAAGATGATTGCCCTGCATTTATTATGTACAATCAGAGACCAAAATTGACACTTACTTTTCTTATTTCTACACTTTTCTTTTTTGGCATTTGTGACAGATCCCGAGAAATGTGAATGTCCTCATGGCGTGACTCTGTCCAAAAGAAGATTCATTCAGTAAATATATATTAGAATCTCCAAGCTATACTACTGGACCAGTACAATTGTAGTTAATAATATCAGAATCTCATATAGAAATTGACAAGAGACTTCCCAAAAAAATACTGTTGAAATCAGAATCCCAAAGCAAAAACTACCAAAATAAGAATCTCAGAAAATAAACTTTATCAAGTAAAACTGTTGTATAATACTAATACAACTTCCTACATGACAGCAACCCACACCAGAATGGTCAACCACAAAACCACTACCTTCAAGTGATTGATTCTTAGCAGTGGTATAGGTAGAACCAGTATGGGATGGAAGGTAGATAAATATGACATGAAAAAAGGAACGCATGACAGATAAAAAAACAACTGTCTGAACAAGACATGGACTATTAGATACTTGGGGAAGGCATCAATCCATCAAGGACATTAGAAAACTATAGAAAAACTATTAAAAAGTTAGAACAAGTTAAAGCAATAAATAGTTCATCAGTTTGGAATAGCGCCTGCCATCCAGTTTAAAACAAGAGCTGGACGGTGAAACTTTTAGGTACAAAGTAATAGTGATTATTGAAAAATCTCAAGTGCTGGTAAAAAATGCAATGACGGAGTAAAATGTGTCATGCAAACAAATTACTTGCATGAAATGGGTTAAGCATTTATCCTGTTAGTTCACAATATGGAGTTAAATGTCCAATCAAGGTGTGAAATTTGCCATGCAAAAAAATTATTTGCATCAAATGTGTTGCGCATTTGCCTTGTTAGTTCATAATATGGAGTGCAACAAATTTGTTCCTTGTTTATTGGCCAAACCTGGCAGGAATAGCAAATTTGGAAGATCTCTTCATATAAAGAAAAATCCATAATAAAACATTTATAAACATCAATATATCATCCCTAGAATATCCTTATAAAGTATCCCTTCAGAATCTATCCACAATTTTGCTGTCACATATATGATATTACCCTCAAAAGGCATTTCGAGAATATGTTTTATTCAAGCATGCGCTATCGTATTGTACGAAGCAGACAAACTTAAGGCACTGAACTTTAAACATATGTATCTGTGAATGCTAAGAACATATAATTAACATATAGCTTGTATATCATGGCATTATTAGGCATCCAGAGGTGAAGCTGGATCCAAAAAAAGTTTATAAATTATTAAATATAAAATATAAGGAATTTAAACACAGAAGTCACACTACAACATTTAGCAGAATTCAGTGGCTTTTAAAAGAAAAGTCAAAAATTTTACATTAACCATTAATTCACTACTCCATACTATTCCAATTAAAAATGGAAAAAGAGGTTGCAAATGGCAAAAAGGTATAGACGAAGAAATATAGAATCGGAATTACCTATTGGAACATCAAAAGCACCATCAGGAAGGGGATCAAACTCAGCACTCATCAGCGGACCATCTTCACAAATTTGCATACATAAATGATTTCTAGCAACTCCAACATCTTCATTATCACCATCCTCTTGCAGATCATTCTGTTCCGTATCCAAATCCAATACTTTGTTCTTTCTTCTCTTTGATTCAATCCAATAAGGATTTCGCCTTTTTCGAAGCTGTCTATCTGGTATCACTGAACAGTGATTCCCACTCTGAAACTGTGTTCTGATTAATTCTATTTCAGGACTTGCATTCTGCAATGTGGATGTTTCTTGTGATAAACTATTTCCCACATAAGTGTTCTCTATAGGATTTGGATAATCCCTGACACTTAAGAGTTGCTGGTTTTCTCCCTCTGTCAATCTAGACAGCCAAAGGCGTTTCACTTTTTTCCTATCAGCTCTTTTCAAATTGCTATTGGTATATGGGTTACTCCTCATTCCTGGATCAGCTTTCTTTAGCTTTTTCTCCTTCTGTCTTCTATGGCAAAACCATTTATGAACCTGTTCTTTCGATAGCATTAATTCTACTGCCAGCTTAGCTTTCATAGCTTCTGAAGGATACATGAACTCTGTATTTCAAATTTACAAATGAACAACATCTGCTATGAATTTACATGATAAAAGGATTAAAATTTAAAAACAAAAAAGGCTTACCATAATAAGAATTCAAGTAGTTAATCAGAAATTCAAGCTCCATACCATATATTGATCACATTCTAAGAGATCTAGTTACAAGCATATCAACTGATTAATTTCAAGGCTAATAGAAAGCATGCCTGTGAACAGTCAGAACCTACCTGAATAGAATCGCTCCAAACCCTCAACTTGCTCTGGACTCTTGAATTTTCTTTTGACATTTTTGTCCATAAATAGTTTATACTTGACCATGTTATCAATATGTGTATCAAGCTGTAAAACTCACCACAAGTAATTGTTTGTAAATATAAAACTTAAATCTAAAATACAGAATAGCTAATTCATGGTCAAGTTGGTAAAATATTAAAGATCATAGGAAAAAATATAATACATGTTCAAATTGGCAAAATATTCAATATCATGGGTTGTGGATATTTAGTTAAAAAATCCCCTCCATTTATTCCATTTATAGTGCTTGGCATAAAATGTCATTTTTGATACTGGCAGGGACAGATAATTTACTTCAATTGATTTAAATAAAGGTGTAGTCATCTAATGTTCTAAGGCATATGCCGGTACCTGCATCATTTTAAACATATCTCTAGCTCCAAGTACAACGATAAACTTTTGAAGGCCTCTTTACCTAGTAAGTTTAATTAGAATAAGATAGAAGCAGTTTAGCGTTTTTACCTGTTATCCTTTCTGCTCAAAACAAAATTTCGATAATGTTTAGGAGCCAAATTTTACAGTTATTAAGAAATGTAGCATCATAATGTCTTATATTTGCCGAACACATTATCCGTGATAATTTCTAAACTCTAAAGTAACATCTGGTGCAAAGCAACTTGTATAGCAACAAGGATCACATCTCACAGGATGATAAATTAAAATAGGCTCCAAAACCATTTACATTGATCCTGCACAGAGTTCTGTTATGACTCTGTCATATATATACTCAAGTAATATAGATACTTGATAGAGATTGATATAAGTATCACCAGCATGTAGTTCAATTCTTTGCAACAGAATTGCTTGAGAAGACCCTTCTCTTGATTTAACTGGCAGCGACAAATGATCATCTGTCCTTATTCCTTCTGTTCTTATTAATAATATTTGAGTGGCAGATAGGCTCTTTAAACAACCATCAAACTCTAAAATTATTATGGCCACAATACAGCTAAATTCTAACAGTTTCTATTTTAAACCCTTCAATTGTTTTTCAAACTAAACCAGCGCTTTTTCCAAAAAAAAAATAAAGATGCCATTGGAATTATGCTGTGGAGTTTCAAACATTGAACAATTAACCCACACGTATCAGTGTTATTTTCAATATAACGGGCTGAAAAGTATGTTTCACCACAGTAGGTCGACAATGGACAACAACAGGAAATCCAAGGGAAAGCCAGAGCAGGGAGGCTGATTAAGAACCTTGATGGCGGCATGACAAGATCAAAATATGCTTGAGACATTGGCAACAAACCAACAACCCAGCTCAGCCACATGTTGTGCACAAGTAGTTCAAATTCATAAGGAAAAATGGCATCGAAAGATTAATTTTCATAGGCAATTCAGCCTTGGTTATAAATAGCATTAAAGAAAGGTATAATCCTAAAAGCATCTTATTGAAAAGTGTTATCAATGAAATGAAGGCTATTTTTAAATCAATTGGAGACAGTTCATCTGAAAAGTATGAAACTAACAGTGAAGCTCAGTCATATAGCATACCGAGGTGTCAACTTCAATGTCAGTGATTCAGTTCTTCAATGCACAAAAAGGAGGAGAGAATAGGCATCCTTAAACCTAAGTTAATTGCATCCAGAAAAACCTGTATGCTCCATCAGACAACCGCAGAAATCAGAAGGCCTGTGGGATGTTAAACCCAGTATGGTAGAAGTACTTGCACAGAAGTGAAGGGCGCAGATATAGCGAACACAAGCAAACAATTACTTCGTAGTACAGTGATTACTCGTAAACCTTGTGAAGCTCTGTTAAGGATGTGTTCACAGAAGTAAAGACAAAACCCTATACCCTGCGCTAAATTCTTAGCGGTTAATCTTTCCCCTTCAATTCTAAACGTACTATCATTAGTGGTGATTGCTTTTAGGTTTATTGTGCCCAGTGTGACCACAAGCTTTCGATACCAAAAATATCTATCACCCTGGACTTTATTAGCCTTAAAATGTTCTCGAATATTCATATTCTTAAATTATTATTCGTAATACCATTAAGTAAATGCTCTCGTTTTTTTCATTTTTTTGGGGGGGAACTTTTGTTTCGTATTTTAAAAAAAAAAATTGGAATGTTCAAATTTTATTTTATTGACAAGTGTAAGGTATAAATTATATTTTTCCTCTACATTAATTACTAGCAATCGCACCTTCATGTGCAATAGGTATGTCGAAGATCTACGGAGATTAATATGTGATTGGCAATTAGTAAAGGAGCATTCAAATTGAAATTCTGCTTCTTTTAGATGTGAGTCATTGTTGGTTAGAAGCAAATGCATGTTAGTTTATTTGATACTTTTGTCAACAAGGAGAATCCAACATTTCTGTATATTGTCTTCATTGATCTCCACCCTAAGTTCACTGCACCAGAAATCTTCATTGAATATATAAATAAATATATAAAAGATTATTTCAATACATTGAATCCAAAACTAAAGGATATGACTTACTCAAAACAAAAAACAAAGTTTGCCCATGGGGTGCCCGATTCCTTGCTAATGGTGGTTGTATTTTTATGGTAAAGATCCTTACGCTCAGAGAAAGACAATAAGTTGAAACAAACGATGTATGGAAAATTTAAGTTCTGAAAATTTAATCCATAATAATTGGGTTAGTGTTAGGGTTGGTCAAAATTTAGAAAAATCACCACAGAAATTAGAACCAAAATAACATAATCACTTTTTTTTGGAAAATTTGGATTAAATTGCAATTATTGAAACAATTGTTGCATAGCCAAAGATGATGGACACTTCATGGAGCGTGAAGGTGAAGGATGAAGTAGGATTCCCTGCATTTGCTTTGGTGAACAGGGCTACAGATGAGGCTCTAAGGCATGGACGTGCAGAGAAAGAAAGGATTAGTATTTTTTCTTAAAGCCATTCTGTTTTATATAGTGATTAAGGAACTACAAGGGGTTTTAAGGCATGTGCTTAAATTGTTTGTATCGAGCTGAGTTAATGCATCTACGATGTAGCTTGGTCGAGGGAGGATGGAGACGATTGTTTTCATCCAGTCCGTTGAATCTTTGTTGGCTTCCATTTTTTTATTTCCCCTGTGCTCGTTATCTCCAACCCTGTTGCTAATGCTTGTAGCTTGGCCACTGTGCAAGGCTCGGCCTTCTCATCCCCCACGAGATGGTTTCCACCAATTTTTTGTTGTGTTCAATCAAAAGGATGACCAAAGCTTTAAAAACTTTCAAGAAAATGCAATTCGCAGGTGTAAATCCAGACTTCACAACCTTTGCTACCATTCTCCCTACCTGTGCAAAAATGGGGGCTTTGGAATAGGGTATGGACATCCATCAAAGCATAAAGGATAGAGGAACTTTTTCAGATCTTGTAGTTGCAACTGCCTGAGTAGACATGTATGCAAAATTTGGAAGCATAGACAAGGCACGTGAAGTGTTTGACAAGGTGCCTCAAAGAGATGTGGTCTCAGATACGTGCAAAATGGATTTGCTGAAAAGGCTTTAGAAATTTCCAAGCAAATGCAATTGTCGGGTTTAAAGCCAAATTCTGCAACCTATGCTGGCATCCTTCCTGCCCAATGCCAAAATGGGACCTTTGGAACAGTATGGACATCCATCGAAGCATAAAGGATAGAGGAAGCAACTGCCCTAGTAGACATGCATGCAAAAAATGGAACCATTAACAAGGCACGCGAACTGTTTGACAGAATACCTGAAATAGATGTCATCTCATGGACTGCAATGATTGCAGGATATGTGAAAAATGGATTTGTTGAGAAGGCTTTAGAAACTTTCAAGCATATGCAATTGGCAGGTGTAAAGCCAAATTGCACAACCTTCGCCAATTTCCTCCCTGCCTGTGCCAAAATGGGAGCTTTGGAACAGGGCATGGACGTCCATCAAGGAATTTATATTTATATTGAAGGGCTAACATGAAATTCAAACAAAGCATATTCTCTAACAATCATGAATGATTTGAAACAAAATGCATACTGAAGAAAAAGAAGAGGGATAGAGTTTTGAAAACGGGGTTTCCTCTTATCTATGCACCGCTTGGTACTCCTCGTAGCAATCTGTGCCTGGACGACACGCTCGACCCAACGGCGGTGAATGGGAAAACCAAGTGAATGCTCCCTCTCATTCTTTCTTTCTCTGATACACTGGTTTGTATTTTATTCTCAGGGATCAAGGCCTCACTCTGGACACCCACTTGCAGATATTTACGCCGACGCCAAGGAATTTGAAGCGATTGTAACATCACCGTACAATATGTATTAATGCCAACCTATTTCATAGTAAATGTGAGCTACCAGTGTCGGCATAGAATGCAACTTTCATACGCTACAACCACAAACTACATCTTTGCTACCCATCTACACCTTCACATACACCAACTATTCGCAAATCACACCAGATATTGTCATTTTTTACCATATCTTATGCTGGATTTCCAAAGTAACCCTAAAGTTGAAAAATCCAATCAATAATGTTTTTAACCCACAACGCGACGGTATTGTCTATGCAGGTGACAATTTGCATCCGTTGTCTAGTTGTCACATCACCTCCACGTTCCGACAAGTACTAATATATTCTCTAGTAATTTTCAAAAGGAGTAATAAAAAATAACTAAGTTTCTACGGTTTTTTTAAATGATGAATTTTAAAATTGGTATTTAAATATTAAAATATATCAATGTTTATAAATGAATTATTGAATTTATTAAAAATAAAACATATATATATATAAATAATTTAAAATAAAATAACTATTAATTAAATAAAATAGTTTGAAATTGATATTTTTTTATTTTAAAACTGTATATTTAAGATATAAATATTAGTCATAAATTTTTTAAGTTATAATTTGAATATTAGGCGTAGGTGTATTATAGATTGTTTTTGTTAATAATTTTGATTTTTTTATTTCTTTTTAATTTTTGGAATTGGTGTATTATAGATCTTTTAAAGATTTATATGAATTATTTTTTATTTGATAAACTATTTTCATTCAAGCAGAATTATTTACTTTTTATCTACTTATTATCTACTATATTTTATGTTCAAAATATTTGGTTTTACTATATTGTTTAAAAAAATAAAATTATAATAAGTATTAAGTTTAATAATTTGACTTAAACAAGAGAAAAATCTACTATCACTAAGATAAAAATCACTAAATTTTAAATTAAAAGAATTATAAGTATTAAGTTTAAACAATTTTTAAAAGATTACTAAGCATAAAACAATTATATAAGAATGTGATATTTTAGTAAACATATAAATTATTTATATTTAATGTTTTTTTTATAAATTTTTGATATTTGAAAAGATTAGGAAAGAAAAAAGATAGAGAAGGAGGCAACTTTATAAAGAGAGAGGTGTATATATGAAAAATATAATATATATATCAATAACTATAATATTAATATTATATATTATAAAATAACATCTCTATAATAGTTATAGTTATTTTATTATATATTTTAATTATACGTAAAGTGTTGTTATTCATTATTTGTCCTATTTGAAAATTGCAAGTTAATAACTAATCAACAAATCAGTAGAAACAATGCAATACGGTTAAATGCAATACAGTTAAATTAATTCGGAGCATTCATTACGACATACTTTACCCTAATTAATATATAATGTATAGTTAATATAATAAAAAACAAATTATAATATTATAAATAAAATAAAATATTTAATATATAATAATGTAATAAATATTTTTATAATATAGTATAAAAATAATAGTACAATATTTAAATAATATAATATAATAACATATGATATATTATATATTAGTATAATATAATATAAAAATAATAGTATAATATTCAAATAATAAAATAATATATAAATATAGTATAATATTAAATTTTGTAATAATATAATATAACATTATAACATTAGAATAATAATAAAATAATAATTTAATATTAAAATTCATAATATTTAAGTAATAATATAATATTAAGGACAATGATTATTTACTAAATATTAATATAAAAATATAATAATGGAAATAATTTAATAATAAGAATAATATAATATTAGATAATTAGAATAATATAATATTAATATCAAAGTAATAATACAATATTATGAATAGTATAACAATTTAAATATTAATAATATATTAATACAATTATATAATAAAAATATATAACAATAATAATAATATAAAACTAACAATATACATTACTTATTTGATTTCAACCCTTATCTTAACAATTGATTCAGAATCCAAACCCATTCAATTATCAATATGATATAATACAATATAATAATAATATAAATATAATATAATATAATATAATACATAATCCAATCATTAATATAATAATGTGACATAATCCAAACTTGTTATATTAATAAAATAATAATAATATAATAGTAAATAAATAAAAATAAAAATATAATTAATATTATTATATAATAAAAATCTATAATAATAATAATAATAATATAATATTTCAATAATAATACTATAATTCTATACCTCTTTGGCATACCCATTTCACACCAAGGTGCGATTGCTAGTTATATATTATTATATTATTTATTATATTTATACTTAAATTATATAGTACATAAATAATTTAGAATAATATACTATATATCAATTGTTTATATGGTTCCCTTGTCTACCCTACTTAAAGCTTTCAACCCTCTTGATCTGTTTATAACTAGACACAGTAAATTATTTAGCTCTAATATTAGTGTGGTGAATATAATAGTTAATACATCAAATTAAAAAAATATATATAATAATAATATTATTATATAATAAAAATATAAAATAAAATTAATTATATAATAATAATAGTAATAATAATAATAATAGCAATATCATTTTCTAAATGCCACATGTACTACACAAATGTATGCAAAAAAATAAACCAATTATTTCCCTAATTGATCTTCCACACCTCTTCCGTGTACCAATTACACACCAAGGTGCAATTGCTAGTTTAATGTGCTGCTCAAACAAAAATTATCTCCAACACGGTTCCAAATCAACCCCAAATTGTATTTTATAGTGTTTCAAATCCAATGAAAATAGTTTATAACTAATTTTAATATGTATTTAATAGTGTTGTTAAAGAATATAATAATAAATAATAAATAATATAGTTATATTTTTTAAAAATATTTTTATTATCCTAATATATACTTAACTATGTAGATAAACGATGCTCTAATCTTAAAAACCTAAATGTGTTCATTATTAGGATCTTGGCCGTAATTTAAAAAAAAAACATGTACCATAGGAAAAAGCAATTGTAGAAAATTAAAAAATAGTTTTAAAAGAGATAGAAAATATTCACAGATCCCTCCAAGCATTATCCCTCTTTAAAAAAACAATAAAAAAATACAATTTACTAACCCAAAACCAAACGCTGATAGTCCACCATTTTAGCCCTAATTATATACTAAAATAATTAAGAAATCCAGAAGTAATTAACATTTTCAAGACACTAAAGTTATCATTCACTTTATTAACGATTTTATTATAAATGATAAATGATTATATTATTTCAAAACTTAAAAAATTGACCTTTAACTCATTCTCTCATCAAAGAAGGGCCAAAATTTAAGGTGAAAGTGAATAGTAAATAGTAGAAAATGCTCATTTGAATAAATTTCTCCATGTATTTGCACCAAAAAATTCTCTCATCAAAAAAGGGCCAAAATTTAAGGTGAAAGTGAACAATAAATAGTAGAAAATGCTCATCGAATAAATTTCTCTGTGTATTTGCACTAAAAAAAAAGTTTACATGCCGCGAAAAATGATGAACGGCTAATATTATTTTTTACCTTCTTGCATACCCTATCCAATAATCTTCACCGTGCATGGACAAAAGTTCCTCCGCAAACTTCAAATATAATTTAATAATTACTTGCAAAGGAAAGTACGTGGAGGTGATGGGACAGCCGTTAGACGACACTATCGAGAGCATACCCAATGCTTGCTTCAAACTGGACACTCTTGCCTCCTCGTATTAGTCATCTGGCTGACTCTCGGATAAGTGTGCGCTGAAAGCCTTGCCCGTCCCTAGGTTAATTCTGCCAAACCTCAACCGTATCGAGGTTAATCCAATCAATGGAGAAGAGCCCATCCCAGGTTGAATCCGGCCAAATCAGCAGCGAAAATTCAGGAAAATTTCCAAAAAGATGAACGGCTGAGATTCGTCTTGCATGTAAATCTGCACCGTTCGGCATAAAAGGGGTTGAAAAAGGTGAGCGTGGGGACGCCTTCGGCGTAAAAAATGAGTTCATACATGATTTAGCTTAAATTAATAATAGTTGAGAATGATAAAAGATGTAAATTATTATTATTTGCATTGAGTGAAATTACTAAGCAAAAAATTAGCAATCACCAAGCAAGAGGTTACGAAGATGGAAAACTCAAAATAGATGTACTAACAACAAGGAAATTACAAACACTAGCAGATTATTAACTAGAACAATCCAAAGACTATAGAGGAAGTATAGAAGACACATGTTCTATGCACATCATTAATGCACTAGACTTGCAATGGATGTATTAGAAGAAGTTAACCCATCTCAAGCATCTATTCTAGAAGCAAGGTATTTGAGGGTGCCTACAAGCATTCCCACTATTACAGCTCCAATTTGTAATGTCATTTTTGCTTGAATCCCTTTCCATTATGTGTCTCATAGTCATATTTGTCCCAATGTTGATAATCATTCTAAGGCATATGAAATAGGTCTTATATATTCAAAAGATGTATTTTTGTGTCGTGTTGTTTCCCCCTATTATAATTTGATGAATCGTCTAAGTTTTCAAAATCTAAAATTGGTTAAGTGTTGGCCTTGTTGACCTTGTGTTTTCTTATTTTTGGTGGATTTTTTTTACTTTTGAGGAAGTTCATACCTGCATACCTTCCCTACTAATCTTGGAAATCCACTTGTGCCCTTGTAAAATTCATCTAGATGTTATTTTTGGTGTTTTGAAGTTTTGCATCTCATTGTCTCTATCAAGCTTGTCATCCTTGGCATGTCTTTCTCAAAAATTTGCACTTTCCAGGCTCTAATTCCCTTTGTAGGTTTTAAAGTATTGGATTTTCTCATACCCCGATACCATTCCAATGGCATGCGATATAAGTTCTTCTTAATCCCCAAAAGTTTGAAAGTCAGTAGAATGTCTAATTCCATTGTATCAAATCAAACTTTCTAAGTTTCTCATCCCCATGTGCCCATTTCCTTTTACCTTGATTCTTTGGAACCCTAACAAAGGAGCAAGTCAAAGTTGCCAAGTTCACGATGTAAATTTCGCTAGTACATGAACTCTACAAAAGTGCAACAAAGGTTTTAAGGTTTGCAAGTTTGTAAAAAGTGTGAGAGTGTGACACAGAGGGAAGAAATGAATTCAAGTGTTACAAAGTTCAAAGACTTTGCAAACTCTATGAAAGGTCGACATGGTTCTTAAGTTCACAAAAAGTGTGAAAGTGCAATATAGCTTTCCACATCATCAGAAATGTGAAAATGGGAGAAGAAAGTAAAAAAAAGTCGTAATATTCTTGTTTTCTCTAAGTTCATGAACTTACCAAAAATGTAACATATAGGTTCATGAGTTCTTCATTTCATTGAAGGTGTGACACACCAAAAGAGGAATAGAGAGAAAGAAAGAGTGAAAAGTGGTCAGGTTTCAAATGTCAACGAGTTTGCAAGTTCACAAACTTGTCGAAAGTACAACATAGTTTTTGAAAGGTCAAAATGTCCAACAAGTAAAGGGAAAATATTTTAAATGGACAATACTTTTAACATTTATTTAAACATTGCAAATGTCAAGTGACAATGTCATGTTTCTCCTCCACCTACCCATCATTACTATAAATCAATTATCTTAGCTACCTATGTTGAATTTGTCAAATATCTTTCATCTTGGGTGTCTATCTTAAGCGAGAATACACCTAGACACCATATATTTTAATATACCATAGTGATGCTTTTTAGGTCTTTGGTTCCAATCATGCTTTAAAAGAGTTTTGGGAGTCATTTTAAGAGGTTGGTCACCGAGCCAATTTTATAGTCTAGGATAGCATGCAAGTTGTTCTAAGGCATCAAATATTGCTTGTTTGAGCTACATATGAAGGGATTCACTTTGTAATAGTGTAGGAAAATTATTGTAATGTATGTTCATGTAACTATATGCCTTCATGATTGTTTGCTAAAATTCATGGAAATATTTTAGTCGTAATTATGTGTTTCCTCTTGCCACATTTATTATTACGATTTTCATGAGGGTTTAATGATGTGTTCAATAGCACCTAATGAATTGAAAATACTCTGTGATTTTCATTCCTTTGTTTCATTTGGGTATTGGTAGTTATGGATATAGATTATTAAGTATGTCTATTACATGCAATATAAATTTGTGATTGTATGCGAGTGTGGTCTACTTTTGTTGATGTTAATATGCAATTTTTATCTCCTTCCTTTGTATTGTTCATGACTGTTTTGCCCAATGGAGTAAGCACCAATCTAAATTGGAAAAGAATCAATCAATCCAATGATTTAATCACCTCCCATCTTGTTAATGGATAAACCTTCACATGATCATGTCTAATATGCCTACACTTTTCCAATGTGTATGTTGTATAAATAAATATACCTTATGGAATTAGTGAAGTTGATAATTGTGGGTGCATGCACAAGGTGTGTAATTAGCTATAAAGAGGTTATTGTAGCCAATCTTGTAACAATCTCGGTGTTCTACTAAGTAAAATTTTCAATGTTTTCACCTCAAGTGAATAAACCATGATGTCATGACATAGCAATACAAAAATTTATTTCCATATAATGTAAAAATTACATGCATATTTGAAATAACACTATTTCCAAACTTCCACTACATTTCATTATAATTTCATAAATCTTTCCATAACATAGATTTCATATTGAATAAACTCAATATAACATCCCTCCATATAAATGGGTACATGATGCATGCATAGCTCTTTTGAGCTTCCGCTAGCAATAGACATACAAACTGTCTTGATGTTGCTGCAATAGTACATACATTTTGGATGTCCTTGCTCACTGGTGCATACACTCCAATTATCCCCAATGTTGGCACAAACATTCACAAACCTCAATCACCAACTAATGGGGAGAAGCATCACACAAGCACTTTTTTTTTGCCAACCACAGACTCAAATGCAATCCCCCACACATCTATCACATATGACAAGATGGCCCTACCCTTCGACGAAGAGATTGGTTGGTAAACCTCATAACAATAGCCTATATAAGCTTAGTGTTGTGTCCTACAAACCATAACCTATTCATATGGTTGTTCTTCCTACAAGTATGAAAATCATTAACTAGAATGCATAAAAGGAACACAATGAACTGACAGTGTAAACAGTGGCTACTTACACTACTTTGGCCAAAGTATTCTCACCCAGTACTTCGAGTGACAATCATCCTATTCACATACACTTCTATAGCTCGGTTTGGATTATGATCGAGTTCATATACTATGCTTAGGTAATTTCTCTCCTTAGGTAATCCCTAACCTCAAAAATAACCTATTCCCCTTTTCCCAAAACACTATGATATCTTTACCAAAAAAAGCCTAAGCATAAGTTTCCCCCCCTTCAATGGATATTCCAATTCTAGGTATAACATATGGGCTTGCTAGTCTACAAATTAACTTTGCATAGACAATCTATTTACTTCAAAAGATAATCTAGTCCCAAGTATAACTTTACAAGCTAAAGTATAGCTACATAAGCTTCATCTAATCATAGATTAAATATTCATAAATAATTGACTCCATTCAACAATATATCACATTAATAAGTAGCTCTCATTAAGAGTATAACCACATCCATGGACGACCTCAATCCAAGAATAATCATATCAATAGATGATTCCATTCGAGAGTGTAATCTCCTTAGTAAAAAGAGTCATTCAAAGCGGTAGAATCTTGTCAACATTATGATTTCATGTCAAGAATATAAATAAACTAAACAAATAGAAACTCTAACTCAATAGGTAATCCCACCTATAAAACATAAAGCATCTCATAAACTCGAGTGATCTACTTAATCACATAGGTGAGTCTCAACCTTAGTATACCCCAATCCTAGGATAAAGACATCATCCAATGACTAGTTTTTTCATATTGGTTAATCTAAACCTATATGTTCCAAACAAGACCAATTAATCTACCTAACCATGTATATTAATCCCAACCTATAGGTTTCAATGGTATTCAAGTACTTTTCTCGACCTAGAAGGTAAATCTAAACCTAGGGTTTCCTCAAATAAACTTCTCAACTCATTAGGTTATTCCAAATCTAGAATTTCATTCAAGAGTGACGTATGATCAAGTGATCATTCCAATAAAGATAATTCATGTGGTTTACATAACATCACATATCTTTCATACCTTTACTTTTGTAATGCTAACCCTATCATTACCAAGGTTCCCTAGCATAATAAGCTATGGTGTCAAGTTGCTTCATGACGTTCATACATTTCACATTATACACTTAGTCTAAACTATCTATGTATAGAACATCAATATCTAATTCTTGTATAGGGTATATAGGAGTATTAAGACACTTCCTTTAAGCTAATCATATTTCGTCATTTCTGGTACCAATGACAAACAAACACTCCTAGTATGGAGTATATACAAACAATTTCATAAAAAGCATAAAACAACTTCTTTTCCTTTCCAAATCAAATGCTATGATCTCCAAATGCACGTATTCTCAAGAAATTAAAACAAAGCATTCAAATCTCATTCTTTCATATATAAATATAAATAAGAGAAGACTAGATCCTCATGCATGTAATACGCTTAACCCAATTTACTGACTTGTTGCACAACCTTCCAAAGACAACTTGCTAGCCTTCACTTTTCCACTCAAAATGACACTTCACTGTGTTCTCTTTCACAAGATATCTCAATGTTCTCACAAAGTAATTCTAAGCTCTCACCAAATAACTCTAAGCTCTCAAAAAATATAGCTTCTCAATATTTGCAGCAAAATAGGTTTGCAGAATTTAATGTGTCCCAAATAAGATAACTATCCCATCTATTTATATAGAAAATGGAGATATTGCAGCCTACAAAAAAGGCATGCCAGTTGACACCTCTCCACATATAGATCAACTCACTTCACACAAGAAAAAGGTGGCAAAAATCTAAGTGTAAACTCAACATAGTATTCTACAGATTGACCCTTTTAGTTGACAACAACTTAAGACTAATTCAAATGTGCACATGCTTAAATGATGACAATCGACTTGCAACCAAAATAGACTTCTACAAAATATAGAGTTTTCATATGTTGGTGTCATGTTGCAGCCATCATTCCTATTTATTCAGTGTGGTTTATCTCTTTGAAATAGTCTTCTATTTGTAGGCAACACACATGCTAAGTTGACTTGGTCATAGCATCATTGTGTAACAGAGAAAAGATGAGTCAACTCCCATTTTATAGCGTTCAAACAATGCTTTGACTAGCACGTTATCTGTTGTTTGCTTTATCCTATTTTCATGCATTTAAACACTTCATGATGCAAGCTTAAATATTTCCATTGCTTTATATAAAAGTGTTCCAAGTTGAAATAGTTCGTTGCTATATCTTAGTGATGCATTTCCAAATGGAATCGACTATGGTTCACTTCCCATATCGGCCTTTAATATTGCACTTTACTTGCATAAAGATTGACCTTAAATACTTTGCATAACATAAACAAATCGGCTTCTATTCTATTTTTTTTGCTTTAAACTCTTTTCCTGTGTGCAACATGCTAATCTTCTTTCTATACATGTTGTTTACTCCTAATGTGGCATAGCTATTGTGGTTTCATTGCAAGTTTTAAGTGCTACATTATACAGTATATAAGGTGCTTTATATATTATGGGCATTGGTTTATAAACCAACAAGCTATTAATCATTTTATTATATATATTTATATATATATATATATATATATATATATATATATCCATATATATATATAAATGATATCACACACTAGTATATCTATAAACTTACAAGCCTATAGAATGCATCATTCGATTTTTTAGTGCATATATCCATATTATCAATTTCACCAACAATACCACATGCACATATTTATACACATATAAACATATCGTGTTACCATTTCTTATTAACCTTAAATACATTCAATTGCACAATCAAGCACATATACAGTTACCATCTTATTGATAGATACGTGTGATGTATATATCCATATATACATACATGTCACATTGTCCCTTCAATAACACCATGCTCATAAGCAACCCATTCATAAGCATGCATAGGTATATCTACCTATGTAATCTCATGTACATGCTCCTCCACGTACATATAGTCTATCGTTGACATGCATATGCATACATATATATACATTTAGCGTATGTTTTCCTCATCAATCAAGCATAGTAATATAAAGAAGAACCCATAAGCTCTAAACATATAAACATCATCCAAGAATGCACTCAACAGTAATCAAGACCCTTACTAATGCAAACACATCATACTTAAGGATGAATTACCAATTCCCAACACTATGACTAGACTCAACCATTCTATTATGAGTGTGTGTATAAGCTCATATAGGTTTCATAAAGGTTATCCGACCAATCACTTCTTCTGAGTGATACTTCCTCTCCCTTTCAGAGGATTGAACTTGTCCTTATAACTAGCTTAACACATTTTCAATGGTAGCTAGATGTTCATAATAAATCCATATGCATCATAAAACTTTAGCATATTCATATAGCAATACATGTTCATCATCAATGTAAACATAATTACTCTTCCAAGGCAATAATACCTTAATACTTATTTCAATATTCCATTTTAACAAACATATCGAAATCATGATTGCATTTACCATCCTATTTACCCATGAAGGTAAAAGTAAATCAGTAACAACAAGACAGGGTGTGACATACTTCCCCCCTTGTGAATCATCGTCCCAAATGATTTGAAGCACTTTAACATATAGATAAGGTCAAATAAGGGTTTTACTTACCTTTTCCAGTTCATGTGAGAATTATAAAATAATCTTCCCTCACAACTTCACTCCTTGCAATCTTGTCCTTACTGGACCTTGCACTGGGTGTCCTTGTTAATGCATAGGGAGAGCTCGTGTGCTTCACACATACCTTCTCTCTCATTGAGCTTATGTATTGTAATCACAATACCTCATATGTTCATCTCAAGTATAATAATAATTGCATCCTACATGGAACCTATACCACAATGACTAGAAAGAATGTTCTCATTCGCTAATGAATTTATCCTTAGTGTAATCCAAATAGAAAAGTGTTATACCTGTCGCACACACACCCCGTTCAGACCGGGGACCCCCTCTTTTTGTTTTGCCTTCGTCGGGCCAGTTCACCTTTGCCTCATTTTTTGTGCCCCTATTTTGAGCTTAGGTTGGTCAGGTACCTTAAAATTTGCTAAATCTATCTTGGCCAACTCATTTACCCAAGTTTCGGGCTATTGTGGAAATTGACTTGCAAGTTTCTGTCCTTCGGAGGTTGTGTCATTTGCGCATCCCTCATTGCAGGTTTCCTCCTACAGACATTTATGTTCGCTCCATCGTGGGTTAACGACATTCCTCCCACATCCGCCCACAACAGACTTTTCGCATGCGGCTTCTATGTTCTCCCTCTTTGCATGACTCATTCCACGAATCTCGGTCATTGGGTCTCTGCATTTCCAACCACCATGTGTATGACCAGACCTTAAATTAATGCTACCATTAATGGTTGTTTGCCTATAAATATGCCCCTCCATACCCATCATTTTCGTCTACAACCTTTGAGTTCTAAGAGCCAGAAGAGGAGTTGTGCGTGTGCAAAGGGTTTAAAGACTATGGTTGTTGTCACCTCCTTCATTTGTGTAGGTAGGGTATGTATTTGAATCCCCATCCTTCACCACCTTAGCATTGTCAAATTTGTTATGAGTTATCTGCTTAGGGTTTGGATCCATCAAGGTACTTAAACTAGGGTTCAATTTGCGATGTTCAATGTTGCCATTCTTGAGCAGTGTAAGCCACCACGACCCCCACTCCACTAATTCCTGCTCTTGAGCATATGAGCCCCAAGCCGATGAAGAAATGACTTCTACGCATTAATAAATATGTAAAAATCTTGCATATGGAGGTTCATTTCCCCTCGGTCATGTCTAAACAGTCGTGGCTTGTCAGCTTCCCGCCCTTCAGGCCCTGCCGACCCCTCCCTGATGCCTTTCCAAATGATGTAATTCAATAACGAGATTCCTAAGTTGTCGCGGGGACTACCCTGCGAAGACCTTTATGCGGGACTCTGCTTTCCCATGGCCGTCCCTGATGGCCAACCCAATGCATCCCCCCGCCTTGAGTTTCTCGCGCGTCAATGTTGAACTTTGAAAATATTCAAGACTAAGCCCTCTACGGGCACACCTTCGCGTGTCTCTGCATGTGGACTCTTGCATTCCTTTAGTTGTTTCTTGTGGTGTAACTCTTGTGTCCTTCCACCATGCGTGTCCCACACCCCAATTTCATGAACGATAACCCTGAACACCAACAATGAAGAGCCTCAAGTCAAAACACCTCTGCAGGTATGCCCATGTAGATTGTCGTCCATCTCAAGTTGTTGTTTAACGAAAAAATCTTGACAAACCTCCACCTTGTGACTTCTGGATGACCAACTTTTGTAACCTGCCAAAGATGGAATTTCTAAACAAGATGACTCAATATGACCTCCTTACATGCAAAAATGTTCAAATAAAAAAATTGACCAAGTCATATAGCATTGCGGGTTCATTCACGCAGAGCTTCGTCTGTGGGTCGCCACATCCTCTAAGTCGTTATCTAGTGGCAAAACCTTAATGGATCTCCACACCGCGGCTCCTACACACCCAATTTCTACAAACTCACAAATGCCAAAGTTCTCGAGGAAGATGACCAAACATGATTTCCCACACACGCCAAATGAGTTAAAAATAAGAATGATTGGGTAAAACACCATTGCGGGTTCCATTTTGCGGAACTCTGCTTACAAATGGTTTCCTACCTTAGGTCGTTTCTTACAGTGAGACTCAAATGACGAACCCATTCACGGCTTCCGCACCATAGATATCCACATGAGCTTTAAAGGTTGATTTAACAAAGGAAAATAACTCCAAGTGCCTCCATCATAAATTTGTGCACATATCTAATGGTTTTACACCGAATTTGCTCAACGTTCAAACATTGCGAAAATCCACTATTGAAACTCCATTTGTGGAATTCCATCCTCCTGGGGTCGTTCCTAACGACATTCACCTCAGTGGCTTCTGCTAGGCAAAACCCCACACCTCCAAACTCATAAATCTACAAAATTCATGATCGAACTCAAAATGATAGAATTTGATGGATGTGATGATCTTTCAAGAATATGTAAATGCATCTAACGACACTTTGGCATGATTTAACTACCATTTTTCACTCTCGATTTATCAAAGTACTTATTGTACCTTTTGTGTGTAGGATTTATGGAACTAGTAGAGAAGCCAGTGCAGAAAACCGACAAAGGAAAGAAGCCAATGAAGACTCCAGGAGGGAAGGAAGAGAAGGCACAAATGAAGTACGAATTCCACGAGGTCAAGTGCACCTCAAAGATTACATCTAATTGGGGAAAAGTAACTGAAACGGACTTGGGCCATGTCAACATTGATGTATTCAGGCAAAAGGTCATGGTCAACCCTAAAAATGAGGAGGCTTTGAGAATTAAAAAGAGTGGACTTGCAAAGGTAGCAGGCTTTCCTCCTATCCTAGTTGCTCCAAAGCTAGTCTTTGCATGCTGAGAATGTTATAGTGCGAAAACTAGAAGGATAATCACTGTCGATGGGAGGGTGCTGGTAGACTTGACTCCCATGTCTATTGGAAAGATGTTTGGAATTCCCCTTTTTGATAAAATGGAAGAAGTAGAGAAGGATTTCACCTTGAATGTCTTGAAGGTAGATCCCACCAGCTGTAAGAGAATAATCAAACAAACATGACTACTTGATAAGAGGGGCAACGCTAATAAGGTTCCCCAAACATTATACAAAAGTGACTTTGTAGAGGAAGCCAATGACCTAGTAACCCTTCTGAGCCAAGTGATGGGCCTCCCCACTTCCTCACTCTTTGAGGAGTGGATGTTTTATTTTGGAGAGGAGATCCTTTGAGGAGAGGCCAAGTTTCACTGGGCCAAGATTATTAGTGAGAACTTGCACAATCAACTTGTGGCAGTAAAGAAAACTTCAGAGTTTTACATGACCTCCTATCTGGTATACCTTATGGTAGTGAATTTCCCCTACAAAGGATTAGACTGTGTTGGCACCTTGGGAATGATGAAGGGGAAAAATAGGGTGTGCGATTGTTACCCACAACTCCAGTATAAAATTTTCAAGAAGGATTACAGGAGGGTTAATGATTCTTTTATTGAGCACATCATTAGGACCTTGGTTGAAGACTATCATAGAAGAATGTCCCATGGTGCTAAGGCAATAGTGAATGGTTTTGGGAATTGGTTTATCCAATTCCCTAAGTTCATGTACATCAAAGCAAAAGGATCCTTGGGGTTCCCGTATCGACTGCCTCGATACCCCAATGATAAAATCATATTACTAGAGCTCACTTGGTAGTTGCAAACTTCCCACACTCTATTGCATAACAAGCATTGTGTCAGGGTCCCATACCCCATTACCTTTGGACAAGGGATGTATTCCTGCCCTCCTGCCCCATGAGTAGAAAATTCAGAAAAGGAACTTGCAGAATACAACCTTGAGCTGCATATAGAGAGAGGAGGCCTAGATCCCCTTGAAAATTTGGAAAAGTAGGTTGGATGGTAGTATGCCCACAAGCCACATATTGAATATTTTTGGGCCAACTACGATGATGACCATGAGGTTCGAAAGCGACACTATATGAGAATGACTGTCGGATTTGTGAAATCCATTAATCTATACCCAGTCCCAAATCAAGTTGTTGAAGATAACAATGTCCTTGATGAAAGGTATAACGCTTAAATGATTAATGTGTCATTGCCAGTGATTGATTAGGCTGAGCCAGAGGTCATGGATCTAAATATTATCACTCGCCCAATGGAGCAAAGGACAAAGAAGTGGCTAGATGATCAAGTATCCCAACTGCATGAACAAGGCACAAAGCTAACCTATGGGAAGCTCAAAGATGAGATAGAAAGTGAAAGAGACAATGGCACCAATGTAGGGTCTTTAGGTGAGGCTCCTAAGTCTCCACCCATTACAAGATCCATGAAAGAAAAGACACATTTGAGTGGCAGCCAAAGTAAAAAGTATACACCAAGAAGGCTACCGATGGGCAGACACAACCAAAGAAACCAAAGAGGATGGGAGTCTTTGTTCCCAATATGCCTACCATACAAGAAGGATCTCCACCCCAAGAGGAGGAAGAAGCTAAACAATCATGCTCACCACCACCCGCTACCACTGCACCATCCCCTTCCACTCCTCAATCACTACCTGTCTCATCTTCGCCCACTATGGACATCTTTGTCCACCTCAGCTTTGCTTCCTCAATTGCTCTCGTGGTGGTACTTGACTCTTCTTCCTCTACTACTTCCCCGCTATCGTCTTCCTCGCTCTTGCCTCCATTGCCACTCATTTCCACTCTACCACCTTCTCTACCCACAACCTCCATGACACCCCTCACCTTACCCCACACCTTTGCCTCATACCTGCAAAATGTGTAGAGAAATCGAGTCATCTTAGAATGAAACATTTAAGAACAATAGTGCCTTCGGTGATTTTAATTCCTTCAAATTGCCTCAAAGACACATACTACTATGTCATAAAGTGGAAACTAGCACGGTTGATTTCCCACATGAACCCTTCTGAGAAAAGCATATGCAGAATAAACCAGATTCAACACTTATACATAGATTCAAATTATAGAATCAAACAACATGGAAGACGAATAAATGAACACACTGATTTACGTGGGAAAAACCCTTTCAGGTAAAAAACCCCACCCTCCAAAACACTCAACTCAATTGTATTAATTAGCAACAACAATAGTTACAATACAATCTCAGTGCTATGCTCTTCAGGATTTTACATCTTGTCCATCTGGAGAATACAAGCAACAACATTGTTCATAATCCTCACACTGTTACAATTTTTTCACACAACATACAGTGCAGATTCATTTCATCTTACCAGCCCACTCACTCAGCCAGCCTTTTGGCTAGCACAGTCTCATGGCCTCTCAGGTTCACATTCTTCTTCGTTCTGTGTGTCTCAACGTTCACAGTTACAATGCTATGTGCATACTGCTCAAACACTTTGATCAACCAACCAACAACTATTAGGGTTTTTAATTACTTCACCGACAAGCTTCCTTCATCTCAGGTTACGCACACCGCCTTGCAGCACACATCAGGCATCCTAGCATTAAATTTTGGTTATAGAGAATATTACTATATTTGCACTCTATCAACCCCCGAGTCAGCATATGCATTTAATGCAAATATATCGCTAACAAAAAATAAAGCTTTTGGTCAATGATTGTTGACTTACAACAAAGATGTAAAATCAACGAATGAAATCATGCCACGTGTCGACACATCACTTGTCCATCTCACCAAACTATCGGTTGTTCCTTGTGATCCTTCCACCACGCCACCGCTAGTCATCCAAAAGACCCCCAAGGTATGGCGGTATACCGTGCTACCGCTCAATAGGTGCGAAGCCCTCACGGTATGGTAGTTACACCGCACTACTACGTCTCAGCTTGAAGACACCTACGGTATGGTGGTATCACCAAACAACTGCTCGACAACCAAAGGACCCTCGAGGAAAGATGGTACCCCGTGCTACCGCCAGGCAGTCAAGAGATCCCCATGGTATGGCAGTACCCCGCGCTACCGCACCTTTGTATGAAGACTCTCACGGTATGGCAGTAACACCGCACTACCGCACCTCAACTAGAAGGCTCCCGCAGTATGGCGGTAACCACGCTACCACACCTCTTCCACAAACACCTAGTGGTATGGAGGTAAAGGCATGAACACAAAGGGGAGATCTGCCAAGTCCTTTAACAGAGGTTCAAGCTAGCAAGTTGAGACACATTTTCCAACAAAATGTGCCACCTCAACTCTCTGAGGTTATTCTAAACCCTCAAGTCAAGATGGTAATGGCCTAGCTTCCTGCTGCCTTACCTCTCCCTCCACCTCCTACTGAGCCGCCTAAGATGTAGGCTACAATGCAAATCTATGAAGAAATGGAGAGGCTAAGTGGGGAGTAGCCCAAAGAAGCAACAATAGACATCATTGAGGAACCTAAGGACTCAGATTGTGAGGACTACTTCAAGCATGTTGAGGGAAGAATAAGAATTGATTTGGACGAAATAGCCTCTGATGAGGAAGTGCAACAAACGCCTGAGGATGGAGATGCTAGTAAGCTTGATACCTACTGTGATGTTGAAACTTCAAATTAGGAGCCAGAAGGTGAACAACCCCAAGAACATAAGGATGAAGAGGCAAGCCCAAAGGAGCATCGCTCTGAGGAAGGGAAAAATGATACAAATGTTGATATAAAGAAAGTTGATGAGTTCCCAAGAACTGGCCAAGATGAAGGCCTGCAACATAAAGAAGTGCCTCTGGAAAGTGTAATGTCCCCAAATTTGAGTCAGCATATAATTAAATAATTAATTTAAAGTTGCCAGGGAGGTTAAAAATATAAAGGCGAATTAAGTTAATTATTTAATGTTGATAAAGTGACTTAAGTTATAAAGATAAGGAAATTAATTAAGTCTTAAAAAAAAAGAATTCTGAAAAAAAAGACAAAGTAAAGTGCAAGACTAAAGGATGAGAATTCAAAGAGACACGAGAGTTACAAGGAGGAGAGAATAAAGGTTTCTAGGAGAGTTCATTGCAAAGGCTGGATTTGGTTTTGAAACTTGGATTAGAACATGTTTGTAGCTGGTGGACGGTGTTCACAACAAACTTTGCGAGGACAAGATTCTCTTCTCATAGAGAATATCATCTTCGGTGTTGGAAGATACAGCCGGAATGGTGGCTGATAGTCTCACTTCAGGGGCTGTGCTAGTGCTTAATATGATGATTTAATGAAATTTTTGAAGTGTTGAAGAGCAGCATTTGAAGAGTTGATTATATTGGTAATTGGTAGCTGAGCATTCAATATACATGGGTTGTTCAAAAATACTTGATGTCGGGCTATTATTTCAGGTTAGAATTAGTAATTAATTTCTACCAGTTATTGTGTTTGTACGAGAAATATGTGGACTGTTACATTCGAGAATAAAGTTTTATCTTTAGCAAATTATAGTTTATATGTATTTATGCCTGAACATTAGAGTTGGTAGGAACACAAAAAAAAAATGAATATAGAACAGGGTAGGTTATTACATTGGTATTAGAGCCCAGGAACCTGCCATCCTGTGGAGTCTAACATGAAATTTTAGTTTAGTTCATTGATGATCAACATCTAGTCATTTCAACCAGTTGGATAAATATTACAAGGGGCGTTGAGGGAAGATGGTAAAGCAAGAGTCTTTTCTTCTAGCCGCATATAAAAGAGTCGGGAGAAAATCGAGAGCCTCAGCTATTCAAAGACAAAGATGTGGTGATTAAGTTTGAGATGGCGATGCTGAAAAGGTAATGGTTCTTGTTTGTTGTTTTGGTCGGGTTTGAAGGAGAACAGAGATGCAAAGAGATTTAATTATTGCTGAGAATATAAGATTCATATGTGTATAATTTTGAACTGTTTGTTCATCTTCTTTTGGCGAGTATGGGAAAGTATCGGGAGCTACTACTATGAATTTTGCCGCTAAAGATTAATATCAGAATAGCTTGTGAATGCTATTGCCAGTAAGGATTCGTTTTTGAAGAAATAAATGCTCTTCTTGCTGTTATTAGAAGTAATGAGTTATTTTTATATACATTGTTGGAGAACATACGAATACGTAAGAGCTGTGAAGAATTTTTCGAGAGCAACTTCACCTTACTCTACCACTGGGAAGCAAGAAGAAGTGTGAATTATAGATAACAATCGGGTGTAAATGAGTCTTAGATATATTAAGCGGTCAGAATGTAGAGCTTTAGGAATATTATCGATTTCTCATATTTTAGGAGGCGTCATTTCATATACTTGGGAGATATTAATTGAGTCAGGAATATGTGATATTCCAAGATAGACGTCAATAACTCGTGAGGAAGTCGGGTAAATAAATAGCAAGAAGCTTTGGAATCTCTGAATTTAACAGAAAATTACATCCTGGAGGTCATGGTATTATCAAGGCGATTAATAATAGGTATTGTGAAAGGGATATGGGAAGTTGAATATAAATTCTGAGTTGAAAGAGAGAAAATTAATAGGAGCTCTGGCAAAACTGATACCCATGTTGTAACTATCGCTTCTTTCCATTATACAGGAGAATTGAGAAATTCAGGTAAGATAAAATTATATTGTGCGATGCCATGTGAATTATGGAGTCGTATTTGCATTAATGGAAATTATGACTGAAAACAAACATATTATATAATGTTGAAGATCTCTTTCTTTGAAACGTGGCACTACTGGTGTCTATCTCAGTTGAATAATTCATGGTGAAAGCTTCCTTCATACATTGATATGTGTATCGAACCTTTGAAGGGAGTGTCGCTTATCTGTTGAGACATAACTTAATGTCGATATTAAAGGGAAGCTTATGTGGAAGTTTTTCAAAAAATTACATCAGAATTTGCCATGGGGAAGAGTCATGGCAGAAGAGAGAAGACTGATGTGGAAGGAGATAAAAGAAGCTGATTACAATACTCAAGAAATCGTATTTAATATTTGAATAGTAAGCGATGAAATAAAAAAAATCATATTTTAAAAAAGTCATGGACTTTGATTTATCAAAAGATGGCTAGCGGGGAGCTTAGCCTTTATTTAGCCGAAAAGAACTAAGGAGCTTAGTCTTATACGGTTGAGACTACTGTGAAGACTGCTGTAAGAGCTAAGTGGAGGGCGACGTGGAGAAACAAAGAAACTGAGAAAATATTTGAGCTTTGAAGAACCTTGATATCCTTTGAATAGACAGAAAATTGAAGTTATCGAGAGTTGCTAATATAAATTCGAGATATTAAAATATATTCCATCCTTGACTAAGGAAGTAGGTTATTAAGTTTGTCCTCTTTTTAGTAACATATCATACTGGAATTGTGTGACCTGTTGTGGTGATCAATTGATAAGTGTTTCAAATTTCTAGCATAGCCTTGGTAATACATATCGGTTGTATGAGGTTTGGAGATTATGTGCTACTTCTAGGAAGACACAATAGTAAGGGAATCATAAAATAAAAAATATTCATTGTAAGATAACTCTTCAAAATTTTGGGTTCCAGGTTAGCATGTGGATGTTATTTCTGAAGTTTTATGACAAACAATTGATTGTAATTCTCTGTCAGTATAATATTTCAAGTGTGGTTGTTAGTTATTGCTCATTAGTGCTTGATATGGGTTTTCATTAAAATTTATACAGTTATATATTTGAAACTGGTAAGACATCAATAATCACAATTGTTTTACTCAAGACAAGCACTAGTATAATGAAAGCACATTGAAGCAAATTTAGAACAGTATTCAGATAATTGTTTGTTATAATGCTTGAGAAGTCTAGTTGAAGGAAATCGGAAAAAAAAATTATACAGAATAGGGTAGCGTACTACAATAACAAAATACCTAGACCATTAAGTAAGTGAATTGTTTGACGGAATGCTTGGGATGTTCAATTGGTAAATAAAAAATATATAAAACAAGGTAATGACAAGCAACGACAGGAAATGGTTGGCAAGACTTCTCCACGAATCTAGTAGTAAGCTTGGTGACTTATAACAATCAAATAAAGATGGTTTAACTACATTGAAAAATGTAGAAGAATGTTTGATCATTGTTGAGCAGTCACCTTCTAGTATATTGCAGATGACTCTTGCTCCTACAATGACTTCTTTGGATCAACACAAATGGTTGAGACACAAAGATGATGAGGTAAGGTTATTGGTCACTTCTTGTTTGAGTGAGGTTATGAGAATATTGGCTCCTCAAGTACATTATGATGACAAAACAATGGAAGAGGTAATCAAATTGATGGTGGATAGTTTCCAAGATTTTGATGATGTTAAATGTTTCCATTTTTCTAGGAAGGTGTTCATACTTAAAACATTTGCAAAACTCAGATTGGGAAACATCATGTTAGACTTGGAATTAGATTATTTGATTTACCAAATGTTTCACCATTTCCTTGCCACAATCAAAAAATATCATATTGATAATGTTATGGCAGTCATGCAAATAATTATGATTTTGGTTATTGATGAAAGTGATGTTATTTCTCAGCCCATACTATCTATGTTATTAGTTGTTCTAAAGCAAAAACATGTTATTATTATAGCTGCATATAGATTGATTTACAAAGTGTTAAAACAATGTGAGGCAAAGCTGAAACCTTACATGATTAATGAGCAAAAAGAATAAATCATAACCATGGAAGAAAATCCTTCTAAGTTTAGTGTTGTACAAACTTTAGAAAATGAAGCATGCAATGAGGATGTGATTAAGGTGGTTTCTTTTAAAAGATATGATATAGATGAAAAATCAGAAAATTTATCAGCTAACAATGAAGTTGAGATTGATCATTCACCAAATGAGACATGTGAGTTGAAGAAACAGATGAAAGTCACCGAAGATATGATTGTTGCAACCTTATCACGTTATGATCATACACATAATGTCATCGAAGAACTCATTGGGAAAGCTCAAATTGATGAGAGGCAAAAAGGAGTTGCAAGTGGAGTCACTCATACCCACTTGTACTCTATCAAAAAGGCTTTGGAAACAATGAAAATAGATTATTTGCAATTGCTTATGGATAGGGATCTAACTGTGAAGTATGCTAAAGAAAAAGAAAGAGAATCTGATGATCTTTGTTTGCAGTTAAGTATGGCTCACTTTTCAATATACAAAGTAGAAAATTCAAGTTCTAATGCAGCCACACCCATGGAGCATGGAAGTGATGCAAGATTTATGGAAACTAAAAAATTAGTTGAAGGGATTGAGGAACTTCATAGATGTGAAACAATGCATAATCATTCCAACGGTCTTCATAATAAGGGAATTCAATATGATGATATTGGACTCCATATCTTGAAAATGATTTTTTTAAAATTTTGAGGGTCAATTTCCATATGTAGATGTAGATTGCAGCCATGTTATGGCAGACATAACAAGTAATGATGGCAGTTTGCAATGTGCTACACTTCATAAATCAGTAGGTGTTGATGAGCTTCATGTTGATGTTGATTTAGAACAAACTTCCAAGTGGACAAGTACTGAGTTGAAATTACACAGTAATCAAGTTAATAGAAGTTCTTTTCAGCTTACTAATAATCCTCCTTTTGTGTGGGATGCAAAATCCATATTTGATAACCCACCTTTTGTGTTGGGGAATGAAACAACTTCTGATTCTTATGATATGGTTGAAAAGGAAAATAAAATATTGTATCTAGGTATAACTCAAAGAGTTATTTCATGTATGGGCATTAGGCAAAATTTTAGATTTGAAGTTGTTGTTCACTTCTCAAGCAACCGACACATGATTTTTGTTGCTTGCAATTAGATGATTTGGTCCTTATTTTCAAACAATAAGTGGAGTTTAAATCAGCAAAGGCTTAATGATGATGATAATTCTATCATTCGGAAGGACTCTTCAATAAATTTCACTCACAAAACCTATCCATATAGGAAGTTTTCTTATTTTCAGCTATTGTTCAAGCATTGTAATTCAAAATTTAACAAAATTAGCTAATGAATTGATGAATTTTTCATACTTTCAGAGTATGTGGTAGTAAAGTGTGGATGATTTTTTAGAGATGACTTAGTTATTTTTAATCTCCACATTGTTGAATAAGGTTTATGACAAATCTTTCAGGTGGCTATCTTATCTTTTCTTAGTTGATGCTTTGTTGAATGCAGTTTTTTATGTAATTTGGTGTGCATGGGGAAGTTATTTTGACAATTGGCAGGTGAATTATCTTGGTGCGGATTTTATTTTTTAGAGGGAATTCCATTTGGAGATAGAGGCTAATTATTTTGCAAGGGCATAGGAGAGTCGAGTTCATATTTGGTTTGATCAGTTGATTGTTTTAATTAGAGTGGCGAAGCGGTAGATTAGTAGACACATCTAGAGATTGGTTTTTTTTTCCTGAAATAGTAGTTGGTTATAGTTTGATGCAACCGAGTGTGCTGGTAGTGGTGTTATCATTGCTTGAGGACAAGCAATATTTGAGAAGGGCATACTATAATATCCCCAAATTTGAGCTAGCATATAATTAAATAATTAATTTAAAGTTACTAGGGAGGTTAAAAATATAGAGGAAACTTAAGTTAATTATTTAATGTTGATAAAGTGACTTAAGTTATAAAGATAAGGAAATTAATTAAGTTACTTAAAAAAGGAATTCTCAAAAAAGACAAAATAAAGTGAAAGACAAAAGGATGAGAATTCGAAGAGACACGAGAGTTACAAGGAGGAAAGAATAAAGGTTTCCAAGAGAGCTCATTGCATAGTATGGATTTGGTTTTGAAAATTGGATTGGAACAAGTTTGTAGCTGGTGGACGATGTTCACAAAAAACTTTGTGAGGACATGATTCTCTTCTCACAGAGAATATCATCTTCGGTGTTGGAGGATACACTCGGGATGGTGACTGACAGTCTCACTTCAAGGTTGTGTTGGTGCTTAACATGATGATTTAATGAAGTTTTTGAAGTGTTGAAGAGCAAAATTTAAAGAGTTGATTAAATATTGGTAATTGGTAGCTGAGCATTCAATATACATGTGTTGTTCAAAAATACTTGATGTTGGGCTATTATTTAAGGTTAGAATTAGTAATTAATTTCTACTAGTTACTGTGTTTGTACAAGAAAGATGTGAATTGTTATATTCTGAGAATAAATTTTTATCTTTAGTAAACTTTGGTTTATATGTATTTATGCCTGAACATTAGAGTTGGTAGAAACAAAAAAAAAATTATATAGAACAAGGTAGGTTATTACAGAAGGAGAGCGAGATAAAGAAGGAGAAGGAGAAGATACAGATGAAAAGGGTCATGAGTCCAATAAAGAAATTAAGAGTGAGCATGAAGCAATCAAAGTGGTAGCACAGGAAGGGAATATTGATGAGGAAAATATGGAATCCATTGATCCTGACAAAGGAAAGGCCATACTACAAGAAGAGGAGCAAGATGAAGAAGAGGGAAATGTTGAAGATGCTCTTAGACATGACAAGGAGGAACCTTCAAAAGATAAAGGGGAAGGGGAGAATAATGAATTCAACACTACATCCCCAAATCATCAAATGGAAGTCCCCTCATGGCTGGAGCAACAGTTAAAAAGGAAAGCTCCAGTGCTCGTGGATCCCAAGGCTCGTCTGGAGGCAATACTGGCTAGAACATAAATAAAGACCTGGAAAGAAAAGAAGCCAAAGATCAGGTTGCATATCACAACAGATGCTTCAGGCTCTAGAATATTGCAGGTAACTGCTCCTACAACAAACAAACATGTAGACACCCTGCAAGGCAGGGATTATCAAGTGACCACCATTAATTTGGGCCTAGCATCTCGAGCTCAGAAGATCAATGAATTTCAAGGGTTTGTCTCTACCATCCTCCAACAAATGAACAAAGATCAATTGACAAAGGAGGAGTTGAAAGGATAATGGCAGAATTGAATGCCTACATACAATAGTGGACAGCATCTAGAGAAGAAGATCCAGTGGAATCATCGGCATCCACCCTATTGTCTAAAGAAGAAGTTAATAAAATGGAGAAAATGAAGAACTGGAACAAATCCACTTTTGATTGGTTCAAAAGAGTTATTGATTTGGGCAACAAGGGCATCCATTGTGCAGCCAAGATGCATAACGAATATCGGTTCTTGCAAAAGGAAGTAGAGCAGGAGATCGAGGTTTGCAAGGAGTTCCCTAAAATTTACAAAATTACATAACCCCTAGTTGGAGATCATTCTCAAGCTCTCCCATTTGATCTGGGAAAAGGAGTTGGCCCTATCAAAAGAAGACCATTGGCTGCCCAAGGCATGGCTGCTTAATTTTGAATATAGAAAAGAAGTTATGGAAAAGTCCTTGATGGAATTAGAGGCTAATCATGAGCTAATTATGGATCACCAAGCTAAGTGCGATGAATTCCTAAAACTAATGACAGGATATGAGATGCCAACACTAGAGCTAGATTGGGAAGCTATCAAGCATGAATTCCACGAGAATGGAGCAAGGAGTCATCGACACTTTGTCGATAAACTTCATGGAATTTTTTGCACGAGCCTTCTTAGAGTTGGAGCAAATGATTAGAGCAGGACCAACGTGCATAAAGCATCGAGATCAAATGGTGCAAGGATTCAAGAGGGTTGCTTTCTAGATCTCTAAATATGACTTCTCTGAACAAAAGAATCTCTTGGCTACCATTGGAAAGTTTGTTTAGTATGTTACCTTGCAAAAAGAAGCAAGAAATCCTATAATAGATGATGAATATTTAAATAGGTAGCTAGAAGACAAAATAGGCTACTAGACAAAATAGGGAAAAGATAAAATAGCCTATTTTAATATTATAAATTTTGTACTCTTATTCAGTGATGTGAAAACCCTAAACTAGAATGAATCTGAGCAATTCATTGTAATTTAATCTTTGACCATTCACTCTACTTTTTGAAAACTATAAATAGGGGCATCCTCTCATTTTCAAAGAGAGAGATGAGTTGTTGTGTAAAGGAATTCTACAACAATATATAAGAGAAGCATTGAATTTGATGGTTTCTTATGTATTGTTCAGTATGTGTGCATGATTCAGCCTCCAAAAGTTTATTTTAGCATTGTTCACTTATGTTTAAGTTCATTTTATATTTGCTAGTTCTTGTTCAACTTTAATGGTGGATGTATGTTGTAGTATCTGATGCACTTCCAACAAATACTTTTGGTAGTTTTTTATGACAATTTTTTGTGTAAAATGAGTATGAGCTATTTCACATGTCACATTTAAGTTCAATTGTATGTTCATACTAAATAGGTGGATGTTACAATATGAAAATTTGTAGAGAGCCTTAGAAGATTGCACTAGTTTTGTTATACTGTAGGCTATCCTTGGTTAAGAAAACTCAAATTGGGAAGTTTGTCTACTGCAATATCACCTACTGTTACTATTTATCATAGTTTTAAATTTAGAATAACTTTTCTCAACCATTGCATCCTTTTGACTTTTCTTTTAAAATTTGAGTTAAACGTAAGTTTATAGCATCATAACAGTCATATTTGATGAACCAGAAGAGTTTCAGACTGTTGTCATAAAACTGTTGCTACTATTCATCCATTTCTAGAATTCTAAAACTTCATCACAGACCTAAGAACTCCATGATTTGTCAACCATAAAGGCCCCTTGTACTTACTAGCAAATCACATCAAACCATTGAGTTGTTTTTGCAGAGTCATGACCTAACACCTCGAGAGACCTTGGGGTAGTTTTATGAAACTTAGTTGTAGATTATTACCTTTCAAGAGAGACATCACACTTGTGTGTTGTCTATGTTGAGAAGTGCAAAAACACCCATCAATAGAACTTGCGCTAGAAGGAGGGCGGTTGGATGAAGCTAGATCGAATTGGGTCCTTCTCCCCTCAGAGATTTCATAGAATAACCAGATCTACACCAGATAAGGGAGAATTTCAAGTGCTAAAGACCCCTACCAAGGCTAGGAGAGCCAAGAAAGGGGAAGTTTCATCATCAACCCCATTCAATCAACCTTCATCCCCTTTACACCTTCTCCTTCACTTCAATCAACCTTTTCTCCATTTTCCAACCACATCCAAAACACTGTTATAGCTGTCATACCCCATCCACAAGTTGCTACAACCCAGTCATTCCCGCCCCCACCTCCACCAATGGATTGGTTGGGCAATAACCCATCTCCACTATCCTTCAATGATTACCATGACATGCCAAAGAATCTGGAAGGCTTATGTTCTAAGTTCCACCTAAATGATCCTCAAAGGATGACATTAGAACACATCAAGATTTTTCAAACATCCCTTAAGGATATGCAGATCAGCCATGAGGACGTGGCATATAGGCTCTTCCCCTACTCATTGGGAGATGAAGCATTTTATTGGTACATACATTTTCCCACGAGCTTCATCACCTCATGGGACCTCATGAAGAACACATTCTTACAAAAATTTAAAGTCCTAGTTAGCCCCACAGATCTATATCAACAGTTCATGTCAATTAGAAGGGAAGTTAATGAGCCAATCAACTCATTCAATAACATATTTCATCGAGCATACATGAAGTTGTATCTGCCTTATGTGGTTGATGACACATCAGCTAGAGTAGTATATTATGTTGTTTTGGACAATCTTACATCTGCCTTGGTCAAACGTATGCATCAACCACTTGCAAATTGGTGGAAGCTTATGCGAAAGCAGTAAAAGCAAGCACTAACTTGGGGTAGCATGTTGCAGGCCCGTTGCCTTCATTGGGACCTATCGCCAACCCTAGAAAAATTCATGGACTCACTCATGCCTTGGCTCATCAAACTCCCTTGATGAACTCGGTCACACAACTGCCCATAGTGCCGCATCTAGAGCCACCACTGAACCAAGCTCCATCAATTTCGAGTTACTTGCAGCCCTCGAATTAGCAAGCTTATTCACAATAGTCCCAAGTAACTTCATACCTATAGAATTCTAAAGCATCAATTGTCCAATAGAATCCAACTGCAGCACATCTGGTCTTCCTCCAAAATTTTGTATCAATAGAGCAATGCAAATAAGGAGTGAATTGATGAATTAGCTTAATTAATGAAGAAGATTTCCACTGAAGTAGCTCACTTGAGTAACCAAAATAACCATATGAAATCTTCCCAATGGAGCATTCAAGCCAATTACCATAGAGACAACTGGGATTCAAGACCCTCTTCAAGCCAAAACTATGAATGGGGCCAAAACTCTAGGTAGAGCTTTGAAAGAAGGTAGTCCCAAAGGCAAAATATGACCTAGAATACCAGACCCAACAATGGTGGGGTGCCAACACCTCTTGACCCACCTAGTGGTATAGACAAATTAGCAAGTGGAGTATACTTGATGGAGGCAACATTATCCAAATGGTGTAGAATTCATCAAACCAATAGGCATTCTAAGCTTGAGTATCTGGAGTTTCAAACTGCTATTGTAATTCTTCAAGTGGAGATGCAAAATGTTATTGATGGATCAAGCTACATGGCAATCATGCCTTCATATCCTTATGATTCAGTCTTGGTCATCAACTAGGTGCCCTTCCCTCAAAGTGGCAAAAATGAGCCTAAGAAGGAGGTTGTCGAAAAGGGAAGTGAAACAAAAAAGTTAAGTAACAAAGGAGCCTTATCTCAAATGTTTGATTTAGTAGATAATGGACCTAAAGATGAGGAATAACAACATGTGGAAGAGGATCATATGTTCCACCAACGCACAACCCCTTACAACTTGAGAAATATATAAGTTGGTGGTCCCTTTACAACCTCCATACCTCCCAATAACTTCAACACAACACATGATCCAAATGCTAGTAATAATCCACCTTACCCTAGGGTCCCTACTCAATATTTCAATAGGAATAAGCAGTCTGATCTAGCCAAAGAACAACCCACCAATTCCGCTCAAAGTAGTTCCTCTGAGGTTGATGTTGAACAAATGGGGGAATATGTGGTGGAAGAATTGAAGAGAGTAAAAGTGAGTCTATCAGCTTTTGGGATGCTATGAGTACTTGCCATTAGGAATGATTTCTTTATACAATTGAATGGGACTACCCCACCCAAGTCTTCTCAAGAGGTAGTTGCAAAGAAAGTCTCATTTGACACCTCTAGTAGTGAGCCAACGATTAGGGAAATTGTGGGAAAGAAACCAGATCAACTACCCAACAAAAATCAACATTTGGATAAACAACCAGCTAAGGAACAAAATTAGGTGCAACCAAAAGATAAAAACAATGAAAAGGATAAGGCTCACGTAGCCCAGGCCAATGCTCCCATAGGACTGTTTCAAGGAAGGTTGGAAACCCCTCCTTTTCTATTGATAATTCGAATGTTCAACAAAAATCTGCATAACTGCCTGCTAGATTCAAGAGCATCTACAAATGTCATGCCATTTGCAGTCTACCAAGAATTAGGCATAACCCCAACCCCATCCAAGTGTAAGGTGACTCAATTGGACAAGATTGAGGTCAATGTGGTAGGGAAGATAAAAAAAATCCCTATGCAGATTGCAACAGAGCCAAGGGTGTAACAAGTTATTGATATTCAAGTTGTTGATATTTCAGACACCTATGGTATTATATTGGGAAGAGACTTCACCCGAGCACTCAATAGATATACATCAATTGATTACTCACATATGTGGCTACCTTGGAAAGTATTTCCCAACCAAATTTGGATTGAATGTGAGCCTAGGATGAGGTTTATGATAACTGTGACCAGTGACCTTTAACTCCCCTAAATCATACAAAACAAGATGCAAAACGAGATAAAAAGCACACTAACACCTCAACGATTAGCCTAGTTGGATTCAAAACAAAGAAAGATGAAAAGAAAAACTGATTATACCTTCTTGAATTGATCCTTTGGTTGGCCCTTGATGTAGATGGAAATATGTGCTCATTGGATGACAAATATGATGCAAAGTGGTTGAAATGCAATGGAAGATACAAATGGCTAAGATGAATGGGGATTGAATGCAAAGGGATGTGATAGAAATCTTATGGAATGCAAGTATGGAGGCTAAAATGGCTTAAGATCATAAGTTTGTTACAAAATGCATGAGGTCCCTTAAAGCATGTAAGAGGGGGGTATTTATAGAGGAATTTGAATTCTCTAGAGAATTCAATGGCCAGGATTGAGCCACCATGGATAAGATGAAGGGCTATGGTGATTTGAGGACTCACAAGCCCTCACATCTTGCCATGTGGCAGATGAAGTGTCACAAGGACACATGAGGTGGAAGATGACATGTGATGGAGGTACTTGCAAGTACCTTGGCATGTGATTGATGTGACCTCTCAATGATCACATGGGGAAGGGGAAAGCTTTGGGAGAATAAAAGTGAATTTTAAATTCACAATGATTGGGAGTATCCTAAGGATAAGACAAGGTTCCCAAAAGGGTAAGTTGAGAAGTACCTTGGATAAGACAAGGTGCTTATAATAGAAGGTTCCTAACCCATGTGACTGATGTGACCTCTCAATGATCACATGGGGAAGAGGAGATTCCTTGGAAGAATAAAAGTGAATTTTAAATTCACATGATTGGGAATAGAAGATTCTTGGCTTCATGTGACCTGATGTGACCTCTCAATGATCACATGGGGAAGAGGAGATTCCTTGGAGGAATAAAAGTGAATTTTAAATTCACATGGGGAAGACAAAAAGGAATTAAAAATTCCTTGGGGAATGAAAGAGTTGGCCAAAGGGGGCTTGATTAGACTGACTAATCACTAATTAGAAGACAGTTATTGGCTAACGAAGATTAAGAGCCAACTTGCAAAATTTGGAGGATGTGACACATCCTAATCAGGGATTAGCCATGTGCACATCCCTAATGATGGGATTAGGATTAAGGAAAAGGATGTGACATGTGAGGAATTAAATAAATGTCATATTTATTTAATTCATTTGATGAAAATGAGAGTAAAGGGGGTAAGATATTCAATCATTAACTAAATACCTTAGGGATTAAAGAGGGATTAAGGGTATTAATTAGATGAATAAGAGGATGTTTAGACGAAAAGGGATAAATTTGGACAAATGTAAGTGTCCAAATTTGGATGTCTACAATAACAAAGTACAACATATATGAATGAGGTTTTGTTAAAAAAAATAGAATTGAGAAATTATCTTCCAGTTGCATATGAAGTCTTAGAAAAAGGGGCATAAGAGGAATTCCTCATGTTGTGTCATGCTTCACCCAACTTAACCACCCTTACCAACAACATGGAGGCATTAGTCAAGTTCGATGGTGAAGATCTTCAAGAAGATGGTAACCTTGGCTTGTTTGATGGCTTCCAAGAATTCATACAAAAATGTGTACAAGATCAACTCAATTTAGGAGCTAGAATGGACTTTAAGGAACTGTTGTTGTCGAGCTAGTGCAAAATACATGACGCCTCTCATTTTGAATTCGATTGTTGCTTGTTCCAAACAGTTGTGGACCACATCAGAAGACAAATCACTTCAAAGGAATTCTTGAAGGAGCAGCAAGACCAAAACCAGTCTGAATGCATACAGTCTAAAGGTGAAGGGATAGACATCCATCTGGAAAACAAGATATTCCCTATCAACCCCAAAGGAAAGTGCCCTTCCAAATTATGGATGTTGCGCTTTGATGGATCTAAATCCAAGCAAGGAGTAGGAGCAAGCTTCAAACTTATCAACCCATCGAGTAAAACTTACTTTGCTACTCATAGATTACAATTATATTGCACCAATAATATAGTTGAATATGAGGCATTAGTTCATGGGTTGCTTATGGATTTGAGGAAAAGTGTCAAAATGCTGCAAGTATTTGGAGATTCTGAACTAGTTGTCAAAAAAGTTAGGAAAGTGTACTCATGTCATGATCAAAGATTAGCTAACTATGGGCATAGAGTATGGGATCTCATAAAAGGTTTTGATGCATTCAAAATACAATTAATTCCCCAAGGTAAAAATCACATTGTTGATGCCTTAGCACAAGTAGCCAACACCCTGCAACCTTTATCATTAATTGGCTTGAAGAAATTTACTATGGAACTCACCCATACCTCATTAGTGCCTGATAATGTAACCAACTTCCAAGTATTTGAAAATGATAAGCATATCCTTGATTTCATCACTAGTTTTGTTGTGTTTGCTTCCCAAATCATATTTGAAGTAGAGCCTAAGGAAGCAGAGCTTGACATAGAAGGGGTTATCAATTTGAAAACGAACACAATACCTAGGGGTATGGTCCAGTTAGAGGGAATATTTGACTTTTACCACATAAGGGATCAAGATCAACAAACTAAGGACTCCATAGATAGTAAGTGTGATGCTCATAATCTGGGAACCGCAGAGGATATTAAGAATATTTTTATTGGAAAAGTTTGTACTCTAGAAGAAAAGAAAGGAATTGTTGATGCATTACATACTTACTATGATGTGATAGCCTGTGGATATGAGGACCTCAAGACATATGATACCTCGATCATCACTCATACTATCCCTCTCAAACCGGATGTGAAGCCCTTCAAACAGTGACAACGTCCGATCAATGCGTTGTTGGAGCCTATTATTTTTAAAGAAGTATAAAATATGATGTTCGCACGTATCATCTTACCAATCTGACATTCCACATGGGTGGCCAACTTAGTTCCAGTCCATAAGAAAAATAGAGAAATCAAGTTGTGTGTGGATTTTAGAAACTTGAATTGTGCTTCTGAGAAGGATAACTATTTGGTACCCTCATTGGACGAAGTGCTGCAAATTGTCAATGCTTTGTAAATGATGTCTTTTCTTGATGACTACTTAGTTTACAACCAAGTAATGGTGCAGTATGAAGACATGCACAAGACAACTTTCACCACCAAATGGGGAACATTCGCATATAGAAGGATGTTGTTTGGGTTGATTTACACAAGTGCAACATTTTAGTGTGCCATGGATATAGCTTTCAAAGACCTCATTGGAAAAAGCATCATCATTTACATGAATGACCTCATGGTGTTCTCAAAGAAAAGAGGGGATCATGTCTCCAACTTATGTAAGGTGTTCCAGAAATGCAGAGAGTTTAGAATTTTGTTGAATTCAAAGAAGTGTATCTTTGTGGTAACTAAGGGAAAACTATTGGGACATGTGATTTCAAAAAAGGGTATATCAATTGATCCAGAGCATATTCAGGCCATCTTGAAAATTCAACCTCTGAGAAGGAAGAAAGAAATGAAATCCTTTTTTGGGAAAATCAACTTTGTCAAGAAATTCGGCATAGGGTTTACAAAAATAGTGAATCCACTAAATTCTATGCTTAAGCAAGATTCTAAAATAGAATGGATGCTAGAGGCCAAGCAAACTTTTGCAGAAATTAAGAGGGCCATTATAAATGCTCCCATGCTGGTCAACCCTAGTTATTCTAAGCCTTTATATATATATATATATTAGTTTGCCTCAGACCACTAGTGTGCCAACATGCTAACACAAAAGGACGACACGGGAGGTGAACACCCAATTGCTTTCATGAGTTCCCCGTTAAAGGATGCCAATTTGCGCTACCATAATGTTGAAAATAAAGCATATGCCTTTGTCCAGGGAGTCAAAAAGTTCAAGCACTACATCATAAGAAACAAAGTGTTTGCCATAGTTCCAAACCCAACTGTCAAGATATTGTTGATGCAAAATGAACCAGGAGAAAGAAGAGCAAAATGGGTTACACTGTTGCAAGAATATGATATGGAGATCCAACCAATGAAGCTAGTTCGAGGACAAGCTCTCACACACACAATGGCAGAAACAAAACCTAAACTTACTATCCAATAATACCACTTGGAGGATGTTTCTCCAGATGAATGGTATGATGATATTGTGTACTATTTTTTGAATAACAAATGTCTACCATGTTTGCAAGGAGTCCAAAAACAATCTTTGAGGCTGAAAAGTAGCAGTTATATGCTGAAGGGATCCATTTTGTATAAGAAGAATCATGAATGGATATACTTCAAATGCCTAGGGAAAATAAAAGAAGCTGAAGTGTTGAATGAATTCCACGAAAAATTCAGAATGAGACATGGATCAGGCTCTTCAACAGCTCACCAGGTTCTGCGAGCTGGATATTACTGGCTGACATTATTCAAAGATGCTCATAACCACGTTCGATCTTGCCATGTCTACCAAACTGCTACCACCAGAGAGAGGTATGATGTTTTTTTACAACTAGTTGTAGAGGTAAGATCATTTGCTTAGTGGGGACTTAACTTCATTGGTTCGATAAACCCACCATCCTTTGCGAGTCACAGGTACATTCTAACTACAATTGATTATTGTACTAGATGGTTAGAGGCAATTTCCTATAGACAATGCACAACTGAGGTAGTTATTATTTTTTTGGAAAGTTTCATTATCAATCGCTTTGGGTGTCCATTTGCATTAGTCTGTGATAATGGTCCAGCTTTTGCCTCCCTTAAATTTGCAGGTTGTGCTTTTGATTATGGGATTGTGCTCATTTTTTTGTCAAATTACTATCCCCAAGGTAATGGGTTAGTTGAATCCACTAATAAGAACCTGTTAACTGTCATACGAAAATTATTAGATAAGAACCCAAAGGACTGGCACACCCAGTTATGGTTTGCTCTATGGGCATATCACACTTGACATAAGGCAACCCTAGGGAACTCCCCATATCATCTCATCTATGGTTTACAACATGTTTTCCCAATCCACATCAAGATTCCCAGCTATAGTTTATCAACACTTATTATGAAGAGGGGGAATGTCTTGAGGTCCGTCTAGCTGAATTACTCTACTTGGAAGAAAAACGTGATGAAGCCGTATAAAATTTTGCCAAACATCAAGGCATAGTCAAAATATGGTTTGATTGAAAAGCCAAGGTTAAAGCCATTAGAATTGTTGATCTAGTATTATTTTGGGACAAAGACCATGAGAAGAAAGGGGGACATGACAAATTCGATAAGCTCTGGCTTGGCCCCTTTCAAATTTCTGAAATTGTTATGCCCTTGCCCCTATAGTGTGCATCGGGTTATGAGTAGTCAGCTTGTGCCTACCTTAACTCTTAATTAAGTCATAGTATCATTATTATATTGTTATTTAGTTATTTAGGTCATACTAGGGCTTATATAAGGTTATCGAAGTCAGCCTAGGTGATATCCTAGGCATAAATAGGTATATATAGGAGGTTGTGAGTCTTATTTGATCATCATGTTGAGTATTGTGTTCCTATTGAAGACTATTGGAGGTATCCCCCTCGAAGTGGATCAGGAGGTTGCCCCCTTGAATTGGAATATTATTATCAAGTATTTTCAAAATATTTCATATTATATTCTTCTTGTGCAAGTTATTTCATTACAAGTGGTATCAGAGCATGATCTTGGCACCGTAGAGGCAAGGTTTTTTTCTCAATATTGAAGGCGATTTTGGGAAGAGCATATCTTTCATATTTTACTGAATTTTTTTTCTAATTTTTAAAGGGTTTTTGAAGAAAATATTAAAGAAGCTTCAGTCCAAATTTTAGAGAAACTGGAGCAAAATTGAGTGAATTATTGTTGAATTACGGTTTCTACACATTTTTTTGGAATTTGCATATCTCTCACATCCTACTGAATTGGAGCATAATTTTAGTGAGTTTTTGGAGACATACTACATGAGCCTACATTAAAAAATTTGGAGAAATTGGAGCATAAATAAGTGAGTTATTGTAAAATTAAGGTTTTGAAAAAAAATGATCTCAAGGCTGCAAATTACCTTATTTTTGGGAGATTTTTCTATTGGAGTGTGACCTAGGCCTTAGTAAGTTACAAAAAAAATTTAGGGTATTTTGGCTTTATTTGTGTGATTTATTGCAAAATTATCTTTTGAGACTTTCTTTACAAAAAAAAGTAGCCACAAAAAAGAAGAGAAAGAAAAAGGAACAAGAAGTACAACAAGAGAAAGAGAAAGAGAAAGAGAAAGAGAAAGAGAAAGAGAAAGAGAAAGAGAAAGAGCAAGAAAAGAGTAGGAACAAGAAGAAGCAGTAGAAAAAGAAGCAAAAGAAAAGAAGAAGATGAAGAAGAAGAAAAATAAAAAAGTAAGCATTGAGGACAATGTTGTTGTAAAGAGGAGGGCAATGTTATGCCCTTACCCCTATAGTGTGCATTGGGTTATGAGTAGTTGGCTTGTGGCTACCTTAACTCTTAATTAAGTCATATTATCATTATTATATTGTTATTTAGGTTAGCCTAGGGCTTATATAAGGTTATCTAAGGCAGCCTAGGTGATATCCTAGGCATAAATAGGTATATATAGGAGGTTGTGAGTCTTATTTGATCATCATGTTGAGTATTGTGTTCTTATTGAAGACTATTGGAGGTATCCCCCTCGAAGTGGATTAGGAGGTTTCCCCCTCAAAGTGGCATATTATTCTCAAGTATTTTAACATATTTCATATTATATTCTTCTTATGCAAGTTATTTCATTACAGAAATCCTGGGAGATAATGCCTTTCACTTGAAAACACTTACTAGAGAAGATGTCTCGTTGCCAATCAATGGGAAATACCTGAAGCATTATTTCCTCGCTTGAGTTGTTTTAGCTCACCCTTGTACATAGTTAGAGTAGGTATTTTTCTTTCTTTTTTGTTTTCTTTGCTTTCACTTGTTTTGTTGGGGTGTTGTTCGGTCTTGATGCGGTGGTCGTGCTTGGATTGCTCAAAGGGCCCGCTCTGCTACGCACTCTCGTTTGTTCCACAGATAAGTCTTCATGAGTGACCAGGGATTTTTGTCTGCTTCTATGAATCAGGTCTCTTCACTGAAATTCTGGATTGACCTAGAATGGAACCCTTGTTTGAACTTTCTCACGCTTATCTCAAAATTCACATAACACAAATTTTTAGTACTCTTGACGGACTATATGAAAATTATCATGAAACCTTAGCAAGTGAAAAATATTATATTGTCTCCAGTGACCACTGCAATCTCCAAACCCCACTATAAGCTTCATTACTTATTTAGTTGAACAAAAAGGGTATAAAGGAAAGTATGAAAGAAATACAAGAGAAAATAAATTTAAAAAAAAAGGCAATTGTGTGGGTGTGCGAACAACTCTATCGGGGCTATGGACATCTGACTGGAAATAGAGCTATATTCATGGAGATCGCAGCGGCAACTCCGTCAAGGCTATGGACACTTGACTGGTAGTAGAGCAATGTCTAGGATACTTTTGGAGTCAAATTACTTACGTAGCTTGTCCTGGCTGATTGGTCACTGTCCCCTATGGTTTTTCAGGGAGGGGAATGAACTCACTGGACACACACTTCTAAGGTATTTTGTGACCCGATTCAATTAAGGATTTTGTTCTCCTTTGAGCTTTGAGTTCGTTTGATGATGCTTGCTTTTGGTCTACGAAACCAAAGATTTTGGGTTATGGATAAATCCTTTATCCTTGGAACGCTCAGGAGCGTTCCCAACGGTGTTACCATTTGTTGTGCTTGTTGTACACACGCCCTGTTTAGACTGGGGACCCCCTCTTTTTCGTTTTTCCTTCACCAGGTCAGTTCACCTTTGCCTCAATTTTTGTATCCCTATTTTGAGCTTAGGTTGGTTAGGTGCCTTAAAATTTTCTAAATCTATCTTAGCCAACTCATTTACCCAAGTTTTGGGAAGTTTCAGGTTGTTACGAAAAATTGACTTGCGGGTTTTCGTTCTTCAGAGGCCACACCATCCTTTGCCATTTATGGGTCCCTCATTGCGGGTTTCCTCCTACGGACATCTGTGTCCACTCTGCCATGGGTTAACAACATTCCTCCCATGTTCGCTCGTAGTAAAATTTTCACACACAACTTCTATGTTCGCCCTCTCCGCACGACTCGTTCTGCGACTCCTGATCATTGGGTTTTTGTATTTCCAACCACCATGTGTATGATGGGACCTACAATTAATGCTACCATTAATGTTTTTTTGCTTATAAATAGGCCCCTCCATACCCTTCATTTTTTTCTACATCCTTTGAGTTCTAAGAGCCAGAAGAGGATCTGCACGCGTGCAAAGGGTTTAAAGACCGTGGTTGTTGTCGCCTCCTTCATTCACATAGGCAGCGTATGTATTTAAATCCCCATCCTTCACCACCTTGACATTGTCAAATTTGTTATGATTTATCCATTTAGGGTTTGAAGCCATCAAGGTACTTAAACTAGGGTTCAATTTGTGATGTTCAATGTTGTCGTTCTTGAATGACATAAGCCACCACGACCCTCACTCCACTAATTCTCACTCCTAAGCATATGAGCCCCAAGATGATGAAGAAATGACTTCTTTGCATTAATAAATATGCAAAATCTTGCATGCAGAGGTCTATTTCCCCTTAGTCATGTTTGAACGGTCACTTCTTATTGGCTTCCCACCCTTCGGGCCTCGGTGACCCCTCCTTGATGCCTTTCTGAATGATGTAATTCAATAATGAGATTCCTAGGTTGTCACGGGAACTACCTTGTGGAGACCCGTCTACGGGACTTTGCTTTCTCATGACCATCCCTGACGGCCAACCCAATCCAGCCCCTCACCTTGAGTTTCCCATGCATCAATGTTAAACTTTGAAAATCTTTAAGGCTAAGCCCTCTACGTGCACATCTTTGTGGGTCTCCGCATGTAGACTTCTACGTCCCTTTAGTTGTTGCTTGTAATGTAACTCTTATTTTCTTCCGCCATGCATGCCTCGTGCTCCCTGGTTTCATGAATGATAACCCTGAACTCCAACGATGAAGAGCCTCACGTCAAAATGCCTATGCGGGTTTTCTTGTGCGGATCGTCGTCCATCTCAAACCGTTGTTTAATGGAAAAATATTGATGGACCTCCACCTTGTGGCTTCTACATGACCAACTTCCGTAACCCACCAAAGATGGAATTTATAAACAAGATGACTCAATATGACCTCCTTACATGCAAAAAAATTCAAATAAAAAATCTAACCAAGTCATATGGTGTTGTGAATTCATTCAAGTAGAGCTTCGTCTATGGGTTGATGCGTCCTCTAGGCCACTATCTAGTGGCAAAACCTTAATGTATCTCCACACCGCAACTCTTGCACACCCAATTTTTGCAAACTCACAAATGACAAAGTTCTCAAGGAAGATGACCAAACATGATTTCCCACACATGCCAAATGAGTTAAAAATAAGAATGATTGGGTAAAACACCATTGTAGGTTCCGTCTTGCGAAACTTCGCTTGTGGAAGGCCGCCTACCTTAGGCCGTTTCTTATGGAGAGACTCAAATATAAAACCATTCATGGCTTCCGCATCATAGATATTTGCATGAGCTTTAAAGGTTGATCTAACAAAGGAAAATAACTCCAAGTGCCTCCATCATAAATTTGTGCACGTGTCTAATGGTTTTACACTGAATTTTCTTGACGTTCAAACATTGTGGAAATCCACCATCAGAAATCCATCTACAAAATTCCATCCTCCTGGGGCTATTCCTAACAATAGTCACCTTGACGGCTTCCGCTAGGCGAAAATTGGCACCTGCAGACCCACAAATCTATAAAATTCATGAACGAACTCAAAATGATAGAATTTGATGGGTGTGATGATCTTTCAAGAATATGTGAATGCATCTAACAACACTTTGGCATGATTTAACTAGTGTTTTGTACTCTCGATTTATCAAAGCATTGACTGTACCTTTTGTGTGCAGGATTTATGGAACCAGTAGAGAAAACCAATAAAGGAAAGAAGCTAGTGAAGACTCCAAGAGGAAAGGAAGAGAAGGCACGAATGAATTATGAATTCCACAGGGTCGAGTGCACCTCAAAGATTACATATAATTAGGGAAAAGTAATTGACACAGACCTGGGCCATGTCAACATTTATGAGTTTAGGTAGAGGGTCATGGTCAACCCTAGATCAAATAAGGCTTTGAGAATTAAAAAGAGTGGACTTGCAAAGGTAGCAAGCTTTCCCCCTGCCCTAGTTGCTTTGAAGCTGGTCTTTGCATGTCGAGAATGTTATACTATGTAGACTAGAAAGATAATCATTGTCGACAGGAAGGTGCTAGTAGACTTGACTCCCATGTCTATTGGAAAGACATTAGGCATTCCCCTTTTTGATAAAATGGAAGAAGTTGAAAAGGATTTCACCTTGTATGTCTAGAAGGCAGACCCCATCGACTATAAGAGAACAATCAACCAAACATGGCTACTTGATAAGAAGGGTAGATCTAATAAGGTGCCCCAAAAATTATATAGAAGTGACTTTGTAGAGGAAGCTAATGACTTAGTAACCCTTTTGAGCAGAGTGATGGGCCTCCCCACTTCCTCACTCTTTGAGGACTGGATGTTTTATTTTGTAGAGGAGATCCTTCAAGGAGAGGCCAATTTTCATTGGGCCAAGATTATTAGTGAGAACTTACACAATCAAATTGTGGCAGTAAAGAAAACTTCAGAGTTATACATGACCTCCTATCTAGTATACCTTCTGGTAGTGAAGTTCCTCTACAAAGGATTAGACTGTGTTGGCACCTTAGGAACAAAGCAGGGGCAAAATAGGGTGTACAATGTTTACCCAAAACTCCAGTATAGAAATTTCAAGAAGGATTACAAGAGGGTTGATGATGATTTCAACGGGCACATCATTTGGACCCTGGAAAGAGACTATCATAGAAGAATGGCCCACAGTGCTAAGGTGGTAGTGAAGGGTTTTGGGTATTGGTTCATCCAATTCCCTAAGTTCATGTATATTAGGGTAGAAGGATTCTCGGGGTTCCCGTATTAGCTGCCCTGATACCCCAATGACATAAGCATATTGTTGGAGTTCACCTGGTAGTTGCAGACTGCCTACACTCTATTGCATAACGAGCATCATGCTGGGGTCCCATACCCCATTACCTTTGGACAAGGGATGTATTCCTGCCTTGCTGCCCCATACGTGGAAAATTCAAAAAAGGAACTTGCAGAATACAACCTTGAGCTACATACAGAGAGAGGAGGCCTAGATCCCCTCAGAAAATTGAAAAAGCAGGTTGGACGGTAGTATGCCCATAGGCCACATATTGAAGATTTTCGGTCCAATTGCGATGATGACTATGAGGTACAAAAGTGACACTATATGAGAATGATTGTTGAATTTGTGAAATCCATTAATCTATACCCAATCCTGAATCATATTGTTGAAGATGATAATCTCCTTGATGAAAGGTGTAATGTTTTGATTAATGTGTCATTGCCAGTGATTGACTGGGTTGATCCAGAGGTCACAAACCTAAATATTGTCACTCACACAATGGAACAAAGGACAAAGAAGTGGCTAGATGATCAAGAAGCCCAACTGCATGAACAAGAGGCAAAGCTAACCTATGGGGAGCTCAAAAATGAGATAGAACATGAAACATACATTGGCACTATTGTGGGGTCTTCAGGTGAGGCTCCTAAGTCTTCACCGATTACAAGATCTAGGAAAAGAAAAGACACATTTGAGTGGAAACCAAAGAAAAAAGTATACACTGGGAAGGCTACTGATGGGCTGAGGCAATCAAAGAAACCGAAGATGATGGGAGTCTTTGTTCCTAATATGCATGTCATAAAAGAAGAAGGATCTTTGCCCCAAGAGGAGGAAGAAGTTGAATAACCATGCTCACCACCACACACTACCACTATACCATCCCCTTCTATTCCTCAATCACTACCCATCTCATCTCCACCCACTATGGACATCTCTATGCACCTCACCTTCGCTTCCTCGATTGCTCCTGTGGTGTTACTTGACTCTTCTTCCTCTACTACTTCCTTGCTATCATCTTCCTCACTCCCGCCTCCATTTCCAACCATTTCCACTTTTCCACCTTCTCTACCCATAACCTCCATGGCACCCCTCACCTTACCCCACACCTTTGCCTCATATCTACAAAATGTGCCACCTCATCTCTCTGAGGTCATTCTAAACCCTCAAGTCAAGATGTTAATGGCCCACCTTGTTGCTACCTAACCTCTCCCTCCACCTCCTACTGAGCCACCTAAGATGGAGGCTACAATGCAAATCTATGAAGAAATGGAGAGGCTAAGTGGGGAGCAGCCCAAAGAAGCAACAGTAGACATCACTGAGGAACATGAGGACTCAGATCATGAGGACTACTTCGAGGATGTTGAGGGAGGAATAAGAATTGATTTGGATGAAGTAGCCTCTGATGAGGAAGGGCAACAAATGCCTAAGGATGGAGATGCTAGTAAGTTTGATACCTATTGTGATGTTGAAACTTCAAATCAGGAGCTAGAAGGTGAGCAACCCTAGGAACATAAGGATGAAGAGGCAAGCCCAGAGGAGCATTGCTTTGAGGAAGGGAAAATTGATACAAATTTTGATATAGAGAAAGTTGATGAGTTCCTAGGAATTGGCCAAGATGAAGTCCTACAACATGAAGAAGTGCCTCCGGAAGGAGAGCAGGATGAAGAAGGAGAAGATACAAATGAAAAGGGTGTTGAGTCGAATAAATAAATTTAGAGTGAGCATGAAGCAATCAAAGGGTCAACAAAGGAAGGGAATATTGATGAGGAAAATATGGAATCCATTGAGCCTGACAAAGAAAAGGCCATACTGCAAGAAGAGGAGCAAGATGAAGAAGAGGAAAATGTTGAAGCTCCTAGACATGACAAGGATAAGCCTTCAAAAGATAAAAGGGAAGGGGAGAATAATGAATCAACACTACATCCCCAGATCATCAAACAAAATTCCCCTCATGGTTGGAGCAACGATTAAAAAGGAAAGCTCTAGTGCTTGTGGATCCCAAGGCTCATTTGGAGGCAATACTGACCAAAACACAAATAAAGACCTAAAAAGAAAAGAAGCCAAAGATTAGGTCACATATCACAACAGATGCTTCAGGCTCTAGAATATTGTAGGTAGCTACTCCTATAGTAGAAAAAGATGCAGACACCTTGTAAGGAAAGGATTATCAAGTGACCACCATTAATTTGGGCCCAACATCTCAAGCTCAGAAGATCGATGAATTTCAAGGGTCTGTCTCTACCATCCTCCAACAAATGAACAAAGATCAATAAAAAATGGAGGAGCTAAAAGCACAAGTGGCGGAATTGACTGCCTACATACAATAGTGGACAACATCTGGAGAATAAGCTCCAGTAGAATCATCGGTGCCTGCCCTATTGTCTAAAGAAGAAGTTAATAACATGGAGAAAATGAAGAACTGGAAGAAGTCCACTTCTGATTGGTTCAAAAGAGTTATTGATATGGGAGACAAGGGCATCCATTATGCATCCAAGATGCATAATGAATATCGGGTCCTGCAAAAGGAAGTGGAGCAGGAGATCAAGGTTTGCAAGGAGTTCCCTAAACTTTACAAAATTACATACCCCAAGTTGGAGAGCATTATCAAGCTCTCCCAAGCAATTTGGGAAAAGGATTTGGCCCTATCAAAAGAGGACCATTGGCTGCCCGAGGCATGGCTACTTAATTTTGAATACAAAAAAGGAGTTCTAGAAAAGTCCGTGATGAAATTAGAGGCTAATCATGAGTGAATTATGGATCACTGAGTTGAGTACGATGAATTCATAAAACTGATGATAGGATATGAGATGCCAACACTAGAGCTAGATCGGGAAGATATCAAGCATGAATTCCATAAGAGAATGGAGCAAGGAGTTGGTGACACTTTGTTGGCAGACTTCATGGATTTTGTTGCGCGAGCCTTCTTAGAGTCAGAGAAAATGATCAGAGTAGGACCAATGTGCATAAAGCATCAAGATCAAATGGTGGAAGGATTCAAGAGGGTTGCCTTCGAGATCTCTAAATCTGACTTCTCTGAAGAAAAAAAGCTCATAACTACCATTGGCAAGTTTGTTGAGTATGCTACCTTGGAAAAAGAAGCAGAAAATCTTGTAATAGATTATGAATATTTAAATAGGTAGCTAGAAGACAAAATAGGCTACTGGACAAACTAGGGAAAAGATAAAATAACCTATTTTTGTATTGTAAATTTTGTACTCTTATTGGGTGATGTGAAAACCCTAAACTAGAATGAATATGAGCCACTATTCATTATTATTTAATCTTTGACCATTCATTCTACGTTTTGAAAACTATAAATAGGGGCATCCTCTAATTTTGAAAGAGAGATATGAGTTGTTGTGTAAAGGAATTCTATGGAAATATATAAGAGAAGCATTGAAGTTGATGGTTACTTGTGTATTGTTCATTATGTGTGCATGATTCAGCCTCCAAAAGTTCATTTCAACATTGTTCATTTTTTTAAGTTCATTTTTTGTTTGCTAGTTCTTGTTCAAATTTAATAGTGGATGTATGTTGTAGTATTTGATGCACTTCCAACTCATACTTTTGGTAGTTTTTTGATGACAAATTGTTGTGTATAGTTAGTTTGAGCTATTTCACATGTTGCATTTAAGTTCAATTTTATGGTCATGTTAAATAGGTGGATGTTACAATCTAAAAATTTATAGAGAGCCTTAGAAGATTGCACTAGTTTTTTTATACTGTAGGCTATCCTTGGTTAAGAAAAACTCAGTTTGGGAAGTCTGTCTATTGCAATATCGGCCATTGTTACTATTGATCATAGTTTTAAATTTAGAATAACTTCTCTCACCCTTGCATCCTTTTGAATTTTCTTTTAAAATCTCAGTTAAACATAAGTTTCTAGCATCATAACAGTGTCATATCTGATGAACCAGAAGAGTTTCAAACTGCTATCATAAAACTGTTGCTACTATTCATCCATTTATAGAATTCTAAAACTTCATCACAGACCCAATAAATCCATGCTTTGTCAACCATAAAGTCCCCTTGTGATTACCGACAAATCATATCAAACCATTGAGTTATTTTTGTAGAGTCATAACCTGAAACCTGAGAGACCTTGGGGTAGTTTTCTAAAACTTAGCTGTAGATTATTACCTTTCAAGAGAGACATCACACTTGTGTGTTGTCTGTGTTGAGAAGTGCAAAAACACCCATCAACAAAAAGGAATGCTGGTGCATTATGCACTACACCATGGGTCCCATCCTTCTCTTTGGTATTTTTACGCTTAGACAACTCAGAAGCTAAGCCTATCCATCACTTACACATATATTTTCCTTAATCATAAAAATAATGCTCTTGACTTTTTTTTCCATCTTGAGCATATCATTGCTCTCAGACACCTTTCAATTTTGAATATAACAATATTGCTTCATGTTTCAAGCTTTGTATCAACAAGGTTTCTTCGATCATTTCGATCTATTTTCATTTTTGACGACCTTTCTAGTCTAAGGTTAACCCCATTTCTTAGCCTATTTCAACTTAATAGAGTTTTCAACCTTCCTTTCCATATAATGGATCAAACCTCAATGATAGAAGTTTATAAGTATTCTTTAAATCATTCAATATTTGGTTTACCACTTTTGCCTATTCAGCTACAATAATATATAAAGCATTCATTCAATTGAATTTATCACAAGATGATCATGGTTTACATAACCTCATCATTATTTTCTCATTCACAACTGAGATAACCTTCTCAGGAATACTAAGCAACTACTTTACACAATATATTATTTAGGACCGAAATCCCATTAATCAAAATTCCAACCAGCGTTGGTTACCTTGGTGAATATGTCCACCATAACATTATGTTGGTTCCATTGACATAGATAGATTAAACTATCTCATTTTCTACCACTTCCTCTCACTGGAATCTTAAGAGAGTATGCATGTACTACCGATGAATACATTATGTCTTCATCTCCTGGCAAACTGGACAATAACTTACTACATGCTCTGCAACATCTTTCTCTATCTTTTCCATATTATAATGGTTCCTCATCCGACAAATAACTTTTCCATTTCAATGTCCTAAGAATAACTTCAATTCCCTTATTTCATTTGTTAGTCTTCCAAAATTTTGGGTACATAGGTTCTTTTACATCCCATAATAGTCTATTCCAACTAAGTGAAACCTATTATGTGGTCTCATTCCATATTTGATTCTCTAGCTTAATGGCTAGATAATTTTCGGAGATAAATCTCCTTCATCTTAGGACATCCATACCTTGGATTTCTTCCGTCCTTAAATCATTTTCAAAATTGTAATCCAATTTTGAGCTCAATCTATCTTTCTCGATGAGCATTAGTGCCTTTTCAATTAACAATTCTCGTTTAAGCATGTTGGTCCTCAAAAGATAACAAATTTGATTGCATACCTAATTACCAAGCACAAACGTTTCTCAATAACTCCAAATCACAAGTAATTTAGATCTTTCCTTATCTATTCTTAGGCAATGATCTTCCCTTCCATGATCAAGTAATCTGCCTATCCTTTCCTAAGGCATCAATGATAATAACAATTGATGTTTCAATCAATCATATAGATAAAGTATTGAGTGATAATATTCCTTTCTCATTGGTCATGATCTTTGACCTTTTCATTGTCTTTCAATAATTCCAATATTTTATTCTCGTGGTCATGAAATATATTGACATCATGACTTACGAAGAAGTCAAAAGTTCTTCCAAATATGATTTTCATTGGGTGGGGTACTTTATCTGAGTCAATCCACTCTCTTCCTTCCCCCCTTAGTGTTTCCATGATATTCAATCAACTCAAAGTTGAACTTTTTAGCAACATTTGCTTTCTTGAAATGATTTAATATTCCTTGTCGTAGGCTTTCTATTTGCCTTTCTCACTTTCCATGGTATTCCTTGAATATACTTTTTCCCAAAGTTAGATTCATCACTGATCTCCAATCTCAGAGATTCAACATTTTGGATTATCAAATAAGAGATTTAATGAATAACCAACAACTTTACAAGTTTACGAGGTACTCTAGTATTCTAATTCTCCTTTCCATGTATACCAATATCCTTTGTGTGGAGGAATATCCATATCCACAAGCCTCTTTTGTTGATGCGTCATCAACTTAGAGCATTGTTTCCTTTCTAATTCTATTAATTTGACACATAGTGTGACTCTGTATCCCATATATTTTGGAACCTCTAAACATAAGTTTATTTTTGTTGACAAGTTGGTGTGTTTTAACCAAAACTTCTACCAAACTTAGTACTATTTGAACCTTCATTGGGCCAATCCAATTTACCTTTTTTAGGTTTCTTTCTCATAATCACCTTTCCAAGTGACTTTAGCCCAATTCTTGGGGATTTCATAACCTTAAGAACCCTATGTGGCTTGGTTTCTTTTTCTCATCTTAGTCATAACTCCAAATTGATCTTGTCAATTTTGGTAGGTGGAACCATGTCCACTTCATTGATTGCTTCATTTCTGACCATTTTGGTCTCTTCCCTTATTCCAAGGTACTATCTCTTTTCTTGCAAGATCTTAGCCTTGCACAAAAATTAGATTCTTTTCAAGAGTTCTCCACCCTCTTGGATACCTCCTTCATTGAATATCTACTTCGTTTGAAGTTTCCAATTTATGCCAATAATGCATACTCATAGATTCATAGTATTCTTACTAAATCCAAGAATCCTTGACTCTTTGCAACTATAGGTTGCTACTAATAAAGGGGTTATTTCATTTCTTCCCATCCCCTTAGAGTCATTATAACTATTTAGTATGGTGAAGGTACATATTGGTTATTCTTCATAACCTTCCTACATAATCTGATTGCATAATCTTCCGTAATCCAAGGGGGATCATAATAAGTTGAAGTTTCTAATTCCAAGGACGAATCTTATCTAGTTCCAAATTTAATCAAGTTTCTTGGAATATCATCTTACTTTTCATTTACCCATGTTCTTTTCTCTTGCCATCTTGGCATAAGAAATTTTCAACTATTATCTTTCGATAAGGTTTACGCATTGTTTGCGTAATGAGCTCATAGGCTGCAGATCTAATCCCGGCTCTAATATGACATGTAACAACCCCAATGTTCTACTCAGTAAAATTTAAAAAAATTTCACCTCAAGTGAATAAACCATGATGCCATGACATAGCGATAAAAAAATTTCTTCCCATATAATGTAAAAATTACATGCACATTTGAAATAAGACTATTTCCAAAGTCCCACTACATTTCATTGTAATTTCACAAATCTTTCCATAACATAGATTTCACATTGAATAAACTCAAGTTTATTTAAGATTACATCCTTCCATATAAATGGGTACATGATGCATACATAGCTCTTCTAAGCTTCCTCTAGCAATAAACATACAAACTATCCTGATGTTGCCGTAATGGTGCATACATTTTGGATGTCCTTGCTCGTTGGTGCATACACTCCAAGTGTCCTCAATGTTAGCACAAACAGCCACAAACCTCAACCACCAACTGATGGGGAGAAGCATCATTCAAGCACTTTTTTGCCAACCACAAATTGAAATGCGGTCCCCCACACATCTGTCACATATGACAAGATGGACCTACCCTTCAACAAAGAGATTGGTTGGTAAACCTCATAACAATAGCCTATCTGAGCTTAGTTTTGTGTCCTACAAACTAGAACCTATTCATATGGTTGTTCTTCCTATGAGTATGAAAATCATGAACTAGAATGCATAAAAGGAACACAGTGAACTGACAGTGTAAATAGTGGCTACTTACACTACTTTGGGCAAAGTATTCTCACCTAGTACTTCGAGTGATAGTCATCCTATTCACATACACTTCTATAGCTCGGTTTGGATTATGACTGTTCATATACTATGCTTAGGTAATTTCTCTCCTTAGGTAATCCCTAACCTCAAAAATAACCTATTCCCCTTTTCCCAAAACAGTATGATATCTTTACCAATAAAGCCTAAGCATAAGTTGTCTCCCCCTTCAATGGATATTCCAATTCTAGGTATAACATATGAGCTTGCTAGTCTACAAATTAACTTTGCATAGACAAGCTATTTACTTCAAAAGACAATATAGTCCCAAGTATAACTTTATAAGCTAAAGTATAGCTACATAAGATTCATTTAATCATAAATTAAATATTCATAAATAATTGACTCCATTCAACAATATATCACATTAATAAGTGGTTCTCATCAAGAGTATAGCCACATCAATGGAAAACCTCAATCGTAGAATAATCATATCACTAGATGATTCTATTCGAGAGTGTAATCTCCTTAGTAAAAAGAGTCATTCAAAGGGGTAGAATCTTGTCAACATTATGATTTCATATTGAGAGTATAAAGAAACTAAACAAATAGCAACTCTAACTCAATAGGTAATCCCACCTATAAAACATAAAGCATCTCATAAACTCAGGTGATCTACTTAATCACATAGGTGAGTCTTAACCTTAGTATACCCAAATCCTAGGATAAAGACATCATCCAATGACTAGTCCATTCATATTGGCTAATCTAAACCTATATGTTCCAAAAAAGACCAATTAATCTACCTAACCATGTAGATTAATCCCAACATATAGGTTTAAATGGTATTCAAGTAATTTTCTCAACCTAGAAGGTAAATCTTAACCTAGGGTTTCCTCAAATAAACTTCTTAACTCATTAGGTTATTCCAAACCTAAAATTTCATTCGAGAGTGGCATATGATCAAGTGATCATTTAAGTAAAGATAATTGATGCGGTTTACATAACGTCGCATCATATCTTTCATACCTTTACTTTTTTAATGCTAACCATATCATTCCCAAGGTTCCCTAGCATAATAAGCTATAGTGTCAAGTCACTTCAAGACGTTGTTACATTTCACATTAGACACAGTCTAAACTATCTATGTATAGAACATCAATATCTAATTCCCATATAGGGTATATAGGAGTATTAGACACTTCCTTTACGCTAATCATATTTTTTCATTTTTGGTATGTAATACCAATGACAAACAAACACTCCTATTATGGAGTATATACAAACACTTTCATAGAAAAGCATAAAACAACTTCTTTTCCTTTCCAAAGCAAATGCTATGATTTCCTAATGCATGTATTCTCAAGCAGTTCAAATAAAGAATTTTGAACTCATTCTTTCATAAGTAAAGACAAATAAGAGAATACTAGATCCTCATGCTTGTAATATGCTTAACCCAATCGACTGACTTGTTGCATAGCCTTCCAAAGACATCTTGCTAGCCTTCACTTTTCCACTCAAAGCGACACTTCACTATGTCCTCTTTCACAAGACATTTCAACGCTCTCAAAGTAACTCTAAGATCTCACCAAATAACTCTAAGCTCTCACAAAATATAGCTTCTCGGAATATTTGCAGAAGAATAGGTTTGCAGAATAATGCATCCCAAATAAGAGAGCTATCCCATCTATTTATACAAAAAATGGAGATATTGTAGCCTACAGAAAAGGCATGCCAGTTGACACCTTTCCACATGTAGATCAACTCACTTCACATAGAAAAAAGATGAGAGAAATTTGAGTGTAAACTCAGCATGGTATTCTATAGATCAACCCTTCTAGGTTACAACAACTTAAGACTAATTCAAATGTGCACATGCCCAAATGATGACAATCAAATTGCAACCAAAATAGACTTCTACAAAATAGAGTTTCATATATTGGCACCATTATTCCTATTTATTTGTGTGGTTTATCTCTTTGAAATAGTATTCTATTTGTAGAAAACACACATGCTATATCAACTTGGTCATAACATCATTATGCAATAGAGAAAATATGAGTCGACTCCCATTTTATAGTGTTCAAACAATGTTTTGACTAACACATTATATGGTGTTTTCTTTATGCTATTTTCATGTGCTTAAACACTTTATTCAGTGCAAACTTAAATATTTCTATCGCTTTATATAAAAATGTTCCAATTTGAAGTAATTCATCGCTATATCTTAGTGATGCATTTCCAAATGAAATCGACTATGGTTTACTTCCCATATCATCCTTTAATATTGTACATTACTTGAATAGAGATTAGCCTTAAAAACTTTTCATAACATATACAAATCGGCTTCTATTATTTTATTCGCTTCTTTAAACTCTTTTCCTGTGCGCAACATGCTAATCTTCTTTCTATACATGTTGTTTACTCCTCCTAAGGTGGCATAGCTATTGTGGTTTCATTGCAAGTTTTAAGCGCTACACTGTATAGTGTATAAGGCACTTTATAAATTATGGGCATTGGTTTATAAACCAACCTATTAATCATTTCATTATATATATGTGTTTATATATAGTATATATACCTATATAATATATCTATATATATATCCATATATATAAATGATATCACATGCTAGTATATCTATAAACTTACAAGCCTATAGAATGCATAATTCAATATTTGAGTGCATATATCCATATTATCAATTTCACCAAAAATACCACATGCACATATTTACACATATAAGCATATTGTGTTACCATTTATTCTTAACCTTAAATGCATTCAATTGCACAATCAAGCACATATACAATTACCATCTTATTGATAGGAAATATATGTCTGATGTATATATACATATATACATACATGCCACATTGTCCCTTCGATAACACCATGCTCACAAGAAATCTGATCATAAGTGTGCATAGGTATGTCTACCTATGTACTCTCATGTACGTGCTCCTCCATGTGTATAGTCTATCACTGACATGCATATGCATACATATATACATTCAACATATGTTTGCCTCATCAATCAAGCATAGTAATATAAAGAAGAACCCATAAGCTCTAAACATATAAACATGATCCAAGAATGCACTCAATAGTAATCAAGAGCCTTACTAATGCAAACACATCATACTTAAGGATGACTTACCAATTCCCAACACTATGACTAGACTCAATCATTCTATTGTGAGTGTGTGTATAAGCTCAAATAGGTTTCATAGAGGTTATCCGACCCATCACTTCTCCTAAGAGATTCTTTCCCTCCCTTTTGAAGGATTGAACCTGTCCTTGCAACCAACTTAACACATTTTCAATGGTAGTTATATTTTCATAATAAATCCATATGCATCATAAAACTTTAGCATATTCATATAGAAATACATGTTCATCATCAATGTAAACATAATTACTCTTCCATGAAAATAATATCTTAATACCTATTTCAACATTCTATTTTAACAAACATATCACAATCATGATTGCATTTACCATCAGGGATTTACCCATGAAGGTAAAAGTAAATCAGTAGCAACAAGACATAAAGTGACAAATCTTATCTAACCTATTGACAAATTTTAAGGTCAAGTAAGCAATCGGGTTGGGTTGTTCTCATTTTAGTTGTTGATTCTATTTGATGCAAATACCTATTAAGGTATGCCTCTAGAACACCTTCCCTAAGTCTAAGTTGAGTTTGAAGCATAAGAGATAAAATCCACTCTCACGGGGTTGACCATCAACCCTCCATGGTTTATGGCTAAGCATGTTTTACTTTCATGATGAGAACCTTGGCCTTGAAAGTGATATGTTATTCTAGGAAGTGGAAAAATAGTTTTGGGACCCAAAATAATGACACCATTATTGAGGAGAATCTAAAAGTGGTTTGTTGTTGCTTCCAATGATATACAATTTTCATTTTGTTGTGTGTTGAAGTCGACATCTTGTCAACCTATGCCAGTATAATGATGTCATTAATGAGAAGAGGATTGTTTGGTTTAAAATACATTGAAGACTCTATTGATGGATGCAACCAATAATCATTATGGTGCCTTAGAGGTGTTGATGCTATAGCAGCTTCGAGCTCATCCTTCCAGCCTCGAGTCAAGACATACAATTGCATATAGCCTATCGACTATTTATTTTATTGAGATAACTAAAGTGAAGAGATGCTTCACTTGGCACTATATTATAATATTTAATTATTGTGAATAATTAAATAGGGCCGACCTCATTAAAGAAATTATATTTATTTAATTATTGCTATTTTCTTATGAAGCCAACCTACTTGAAGAGACACAATGTTTTGTATAAATATAAGGTGATGATCTCTCATTTGATCATCAATTTCATTCATCATATTCACACTCCTTGAAGAAGTTTACACTTGAGTAGCAGGTCATTATTTTGAGCAGCAAGTCATGATCTTGAGCAACAAATCATTATCTTGAGCGGTAGATCATGATCTTGAGTAGCAGGTCATTATCTTGAGTGAAAAATCATTATCTTGAGCAGCAAATCTTTATCTTGAGTAGCAGATCTTCATGTTGTTGCAACAAATATATTTCAAGGAGGAATATATTCATTATGTATCTTTGCATCTAGGAGAGGTGCCATTATTCATTGTATCAAATTCAACCTTATGTTGGGCTTGAGTTGTAAGCAGATTTCTACTCTTATTCCAGAATATATAAGCGATATATTTGGTGGTTTTTTCCCCTATAGTTTGGAGGGTTTTCCCAGGGTATCTTGTGGTGTTCATTGTCTTATGTGTTGCATTTTCTGTTTTCTTTCATTTATAATCCTAAAAATAACATGGTATAAGAGCGGGTATAGAAAAGATCTATTGAGATTTGTTAAGCATTTTAAAGTTGAGTGTGAGATAAGGCAATGTGTAGAAGGAGAAGAGAATCAAATGGTTGGTTCGAAAGAAGAAGCAATGGTGATTTAAGATCGAGCGAGCATTTATTGTCATTACCAAGTCTACAGATTATCAGGCTCGTGATTACAATAAAAGCTAAAGTTGACATAGTGCAGAGGCATCATTGTCGACATCAAAGTCTTAGATTGAAGACACACAATTTCAGGCCTATGGACTCTGAGTCTACATCGGCTTCCCTTGTTCGTGTATTCGATGTAATTGAGGTGCATGTGAAGGAGATACTCATCGAGATTTAGAAGATCCCCTGTATTGGGCATATCTTTTAATACCAATTTATGCAATCTGGAGATTTTCAATCCTTGCTAAAAATAGTGTTGCTTATGGTCATTCTGTGTGAGCAGATTATGAGCCTTCTAGAGAACGCTATCATTTACGTCTAGCTGCATTTTTTTTGGGACTCTGAGTGAAGTCTGGAGATGTGTGGAGAGTCATCCTTGCATAAGATTCAGTCCGGTGTCATGATCTCATGATATTTTAGTTCCTTCTTGACATACTTATGGTATTCATCTTTAGAATACTCAACAACAGAGGCTGCAGTTCCTGTTCTTTACCAGCACTATGCAATTAAGAGATAAGTATTCTTCTCTTTATACCTTTTAAATTTGGGGTAAAATTCAGTCTGTTGAGTTGTGTAGATTTGACATCGGTTATTTGAATCATATGTGTTTAGTAAAGATCACTAGGATAAGATAAGTTATTTGAATCATATTTTGTGTTGTCTGGTCATCGAGTTTATGCAGATTAGATGATGATCCTACACAATGTTCCAATTTCGTGAAGGTTTCAACTCCAATGTTGTGTGATCAGGCGAGTTGAGCAAGCATAGTGCCCATTTTGACAGATTGCATTACAGTTGAACATCTTGATAGAGAAGTCACCATCAATACTTAGAGAAAAAGTATAGATACATATGTATGGTGAGGACTTAGTGAAGGATGCCTAAGATGATGAAAATCTTCTTTTGGTATTCAGTTGCAATCAAAGTCAAGAGTTTGTATTGAGAGCAACAACGATCATGCCACTGAAAAGGGTGGAGAGAGTAGATAGTGTGATCCTTGTTTGAGGATATCGATCCCTCATTTTCTGCATACGAGATTTTGATTTCAATGAGATAAGTATTTCATGGTTGAATAATGTTCATGAATTTTTATGTAGTCATGAATTCATGATATAAAAACATTGAGATAGTGAATCATGTATGCTTCTAGCATTGGTATTCTCTTCGGGATAATTGAGTTCTATGAAATTTTAGTAATCTCTCCTTAATGCTTTCAGGATGGACCAAGAAGCGTAAGAGATTGCTTTCAAGAGAAGAAGAACTTGATACAAATTTCAGCCATGGGATTGAGTTGGTGGCTGAAGATTTCTCTTGAAGAGGAAGAACCTATTCAGGTTGTCATTGTGATCAGTTTCTTTGAAGAGGAGGAATTAACCTTCAAAGGGAGTCTGAAGCAACCTTGGATGAGGAGGTCAGGAGGTTGATGTAAGTTCTTGGAGATTCAGAGGGAGTCTACTGAACTAGAAGAGGATGGTGATTTAGTTGAGCCTTTGGAACCTACTAATAGGCCTACCGACATTATTATTGATAGAAAGAGACCTCTATGAGCTAGGAAAACAATGCAGGAGGCAGAAAGGTTTGAAGCTCCTAGAAAGAAAAAGACGTCAGCAGGTTCCAAGTTATGCTACATTAATGAGTCGTATCCTAATAGCCGAGCCTTCCTATGTTGAGGAAGCATTAAGTCAACAAGTATGGAAGGATGCCATGGTTGAAGAATATCAATCTTTCTTCAAGAATGATGCAGATTCAAACCTATAATTCAAGGTAGTTAATGGTGAGGCATTAATCTTGGTTCTTTATGTTGATGATCTATTTCTTACTGGAGAAGAACACCTCATTATCAAATGCAAGAAGGAGTTGGCTTCTAAATTTGAAATGAAGGATCTTAAGGACATGCATTACTTCCTTAGTTTAGAAGTATGACAGAGGTCTAATGAGATTATTCTAAGTCAAGGGAAGTATACAATAGACATCTTGAAGAGATTTGATATGATGGATTGGAAATCCATGTCTACACCTATGGAAATAAATTTTCAGAAGTTAAAGGAGGTTGCAGCTAGTTTAGATTTGGTGGATCCTACAATGTACAGGCATTTGATTGGATCATTGATGTATCTAGTGAATACTAGACTAGATATTTGCTATGCAATGAGTGCACTTGGTCAGCTCATATACATCTAGTTGCAGCAAAGCATATCCTGAGGAACTTGCATGGCATAGTTGGGTATGGCTTGAGATATTCTTCTAGTGTGGACTTGAAGTTGTGTGGTTATACTGATTTTGATTGGGCAGGGTGTGTTGCTAATTGGAAGAGCACCTCTGGATGTTGTTTCAATTTGAGGTCTATGATGATCTCCTGGAGTAGCAGGAAGCGGTTTTCAATGGCACTAAGCACCACATAGGCCAAGTACATTGCAGCATGTGTGACAACTCGAGAAGCAGTGTGGCTTTGGAAGCTCCTTGCAAGATTGTTTGGACAATCATTGGAGTCGACTATCATTCATTGTGATAATCAAAGTTGTGCAAAGATTTATGTCAATCCAGTGTTTCATGACAAAACAAAACCTGTTGAGATCAAATACCACTATATCAGAGATATGGTATTGAGGAAAGCAATTTAGTTAGGATACATCAACATCGATGAGCAGATGACAGATATTCTCACCAAGCCTCTCTCCAGAGTAAAGTTTGTGCACTTTCGAGACAAGCTTGGTATTGTGGAGAATGAAGCCCTGGCTGAGAGGAAGTCTCAGTATCAATGATCTTTTGTGATTTTCTTTAATGCATTTTCCTTTGAGACGAGGGAATTTGAGGTGTAAGCCCTTGTTAATCCATCTTTCTTTATGATGGAGAAATTTAAGGTGAAATACCTTGTTTCCACCCTCTAGGAGTAGCCATGGTGGATGTCATGTGTGTGACTCCATGAAAACATCACGTGAGAGAGTCTATGATGATTTTCTTCTACATGTGATTTTCACCCCTTGGGAGTATCTATGGTGAATGTCACGATGAGGTGACGACATCATGTTGAGTGATTCCATGATGGGCACTTGTGCACTTTTACCATACATGGGAGTATCCATGATGGTTGATATCACGATGAGGTGATATATTATTTTTCCACATATGGGAGTATCCATGGTGGTTGACATCACGATGAGGTGATGTGTCTTGTACAACTGGAAGTATTCCTCCCTAGCTGAGAGGGAGTGTTGATGTTATAGCAGCTTCGGGCTCATCCTTCCAGCCTCGAGTCAAGACATAAAATTGCATATAGCCTATCAGCTATTTATTTTATTGAGATAACTAAAGTGAAGAGGTGCTTCACTTGGCACTATATTATAATATTTAATTATTGTGAATAATTAAATAGGGCCGACCTCATTAAAGAAATTATATTTATTTAATTATTGATATTTTCTTATGAGGTCGACCTACTTGAAGAGACATAATGTTTTGTATAAATATAAGGTGATGATCTCTCATTTGATCATCAATTTCATTCATCATATTCACACTCCTTGAAGAAGTTCACACTTGAGCAACAAGTCATTATTTTGAGCAGCAGGTCATGATCTTGAGCAGCAAAGCATTATCTTGAGCGGTAGATCATGATCTTGAGAAGCAAATCATTATCTTGAGGGACAGATCATTATCTTGAGCAACAGATCTTTATCTTGAGCAGCAGATCTTCATGTTGTTGCATCAAATATATTTCAAGGAGAAATATATTCATTTTGTATCTTCGCATCTAAGAGAGGTGCCATTATTCATTGTATCAAATTTGGCCTTGTGTTGGGCCTGAGTTGTAAGCAATTTTTTTCTCTTATTCTAGAATATATAAGCGATATATTTGTTGGGTTTTTCCCCTCGAGTTTGGAGGGTTTTCCCAGGGTATCTTGTGGTGTTCATTGTCTTATGTGTTGCATTTTCCATTTGCTTTTATTTTTGATCCTAAAACTAACAGGAGGCTCATCATAATTCAAGTATGTCCTCATTTTGTGATGTGGCAACTCTACTACTAGAGAATAAAGTTATCGTCATTGTTGTTCATGATCCATGAACACAAAATCAAGTTTTTTGTTGTAGGTTATAAGATACATGGTTATCCTTCCAAAATTTGAAGCATGGTTCCTTTGATTGTAAATAATTTTTTATGATCTTCTCTTTTCTACTATACATAAGTGATTTGTAACCAAACATGTGGATAGTTGGATTTGTTACACCCCATTTTTGCTTTACCAAATTACTTTAAAATTTTACGTTAAATACAATTTTGATACATGATAATGTCATTATGATATTTAGCATTTAATGAAATTAAATATAATAAAATGTATTTGCATTTTAATGATTATATGTTATTTAATCAACCTTATGATTATGTTGTGATATTTAATGACTAACTACGTGAATGTTTTCTATGTGAAATGTAGGACTATTTCTTGCCCTCCAAAGAGAGAGAGAGAGTATCACCCGGGAGAGGAGAATAGACTTCAGAAAATAGGCATTACCATCTGAGTTACCACACACTCACGTAGGTCTACTTTAAACCTTTTCAAGTCAAATTGAGTTATCAAACTAAGTCGATAGATTAAGTCTAATCTAGTTGTCAAGTCTTGTTTATTCTTTTTTGAAAAGAATATCGTTATATGTTGTTAATGATAATCGTTTAAATGATCATGTTATGTTGACAAGATAAATCTATTGCAAAAATATTGTGATAATTGATGAATATATATATATAATAGAAAATTTTAATATCGATATGTATATATGTATATATATTATATTATAATACAATATATATATATATATATATATATATATATATATATATATATATTATATAATAGTTTTGATAAATATCATACTTATAAAACCATGTGCATGGTAATTTAAACTTGCATTAAAAATACCACTTCATGGGGCATTTTGGCCACCAAAAAAGGCATTATTTAAGTCTTAAAGGTAGACTTCAAATATGGCATTTAAGCCAAAAAAAAAATACAGCCACATAGTGGCGACAACAATTTTACCTTTTAAAAAGGCTTTTCAAACTGTAATATTAACAATAATGCCACTAATTTATTATAACCCGTGACAAGGCAATAAAGACAAGTTTTGGAAACCATAATAGGCTGCAACTTTTTGCTATTTGAAATCCACTCAAAGTGGCAGTTATTTCAGTGTTATAAATGCTTTTTAAAGCAATAAAAGGCCTCATAAAGAGGTTGTTCCTATATTGGGATGAAGGTTCCAAGTAAGAAATTTTGTAACTTCTTTTTAAAGAGCTTTGAAAATAGTTCTAAATTGTGGCATATGTGCCATGGTAGTGTGACAAATCAAAATTGTATTGTTATCCTATTAATGCAAATAAAGGAGCCACTAAGTAGTCGTGGCAAAGAGGAGGAAATGGTTGAATCATTTTCATTAAGCGATGAAACTAAATAGTCCTAGCCACAAAGGGTAAGGTGACATTGAATCTAAGCTGTGCTATTTTCATTAATGTTTCTCTAATTTTTGGTCAAGTTTAGAGGGCGCTTTGTTCTATTTATGGTTTTTCATTAAAGAGTAATTGAGGCGTTCAATTGAATGATAAGAAAAGAGTGGTGTAGCATCACAAATTGTCACCCTTGATAATTTTACACTATGTTTTGCTCTTCTTTTAGTTATTGACCTAATTAAGCACTTAATTTCTTAAATCATGCATTCCATAGCTTATTTTAAATATTTTATCGATAATTTGCAAGCATAAAATAAATGCTCTCATTTAATACTTTGCCCCCAACTCCTTAAGTTTCATAAAATAGGCATGAGACACTAGCGCCTAGGGCACCTATGTCCCCCTATTTTGGCTCCAAATTCAAATACGCTAGTGTCAAAATTTTATTATTTGAAATTCAAATATCTAAAGTTAGTTGTCGGGATTTATTTTTTGAGAAATTAGAATAATAGCATATAAATACTTAGTTATTGCATCATTCCAAATCATCTAACATTAACAAGAAAATTATTGGAGAACTTATGATCAAGAGCATTATCAAACAAGTCAAGAGTAGCCATTAGAGGATTTATTGTAGCAATTCAAGATCCAACATCATGTAAAAGCGTATATGAGTATGTTCATGTCTTATATTTTCATATTATTTGTGAAAACTAATCCTTGAAGGTCTTCAAGCAATTCAAAAAATTAAGCAAACAAGATCCAAGCCTTGAGGAGATGTGTATGACTTCAATCCTTTAAGGAAGCCATTGAAGGGTGGTGAATTGTACCACTTTTTGGATTCATCATTCCTTCCTATAATTTATCACATTATCATTGACATTGCCATTGTGGAAGTGGAAAAACTAACACGGGGTTTGACCAAGGCAAGCCCCTAAATGGCACAACCTTTCTTCTCTCTTTGAATGTGCAGGTTTTAGGTTTGAAGAAGATTGAAGATCAATTATTTGTTGTTGCAATTGAAACTCTACACCTTGATAACTCACATAAACTCAATTATAGAATTATGTAATAGTGATCCAAAAGTGCGACAAGTAGGAAACAAAATCTTTGATTCGACACCAAATGACTATAAAACATATCTGAATTGGCCCTACAAAGATAATGTGCCTAGGGTGCCTATGCCCTACATTTTTAGCTCCAAATTTATATCATAGGTGTACTATGTCTTGCTCAGTTCGTTCCTACGATATGTTTTTGTCTGTGATTTCTTAGATATATTGTATTTGCATCAAAATAGTAATTTGCATCATTAGATCAATTCAATAATTGCATTTCATCCTTAGGTAATTTTTAGATTTGGCTAAGGGTTATTTGACTCACCTATCAAGTTGTAAGTCAATCATATACCTTGTCCAAATCCAAACAAACCCTCACATCTCATTCTATTACATTTTGCATTATTCCAAACAAAATTAGGGAAAGGTGTTCAAACCCTAAGGTGAAAGCTCCAAGGTTTCCCTTTCCCCACACTTTATTTTGGTGAACCTGACATGTTAACGTTATATACCTTCTAAAATTTGAAGTATTGCATCCTAGATCTGAGGTTTTGTATTGGATTGTTTTGCAATTTTCATGTATGCATCATAAAAAGCATAATTTGTTTAAAAAAAATGTATATCATATTGCATCATAGGTTGCAATAGGGTTAGTTTTAATCATTATAGCTCAAATCTACATTCCAATTCTATTTAAAAATCTACATCAGGTCATTAAAATTTGAAAACAAAAATTGAAAGTGTCATTTGTATGCATTTAGATATCTTGCATATAGCTAAAAAGTGAAAATTTTGATTATTTTATTCAAAAAGCATATTTGAATCAATTAATTTTTGCATCTTAGATCTGGAAATTAAATCTACAGTTGTCATTTATTATTCAAGCATTTTCAACATTCTTGCATATTTGCATTTTGAATTACATTCATAAATTGAGCAAATTTTGGAAAAATATTCATTGTCAGACCTGTTTGCACATAGACACAAAAACCTTAAATAGTATCACACATAGCTAAACTTTTATTTTTGCAAAAACCTGCCTCTAACATAGGCACCCTAGGTGCCATAGTCCTTCCTTTTTTGGCTCAATTTTTTGTGACAAAGACTTCTCATAATTCTTTGTCCAAATTTGTTGTTTGTTTTCCAATTACCTGTTGCATAGCATATTGAACCTTAGTACAAGCATTACATCATCATAATGGCTTAGTGTTTTGGTAATATGTTGACTTCCTTGAAATCTTTGGTTGATGTTTCAAGTTTTGTGTTTGGTGATGACCCTAATTCAAATGATAATATTCCTGATCCTTCACCTCCCACTGCATGTATTCTTAATGAAGAAATCTTGGGACAAGATGAGGAGAGCATGAATGAATTTTCATACATAATTCTTTGCATATCTTCGAGAATAATGTGGTATTTTATCCTTCAATGGACTTTCCTAATCACCCATATCAACAACAAACACCACCTAATATGCCACCACTTGAAAAAATTTCCACGTAACATAAGAAAAGTGACTTGCAATTCATACCTCAACCAATGTGCATGGAAACACCTATCAATAACAATCACAAGGAAAACATATCAACCAATCTCTCATCATATGAGAATAAAGTTACAAACACACATATTAGCTTGGAGCAAAGCTATGGACAAGGCTTTAAGAATATATCAAAACAAGGATGTGACATAAATAATGAACACGAATTCACTCCCTTTTGGAATAAACACCATTTGAAGACACAAAATGAATAGGTTACCAAGGTCCTCCACATTTACATCAAACATTTATTCCACCAACCAAGCAATAAAAAGTCCATGGTCCTATTAAGAATGGTGTGTTACCTAGTCTACATCCATTATCGGAGGTCGAGCGTAATTTAGCTACACTTCTAAACTTAGGATACATTACATTACCACCCGTGCACAAATGAAAAGATAATAAATAAAATATTAAAAGTGCATCCTACTACATGTATATCATAAAATATTTGGACATACTACTGATGAATGGTGTGCTTTAAAGAAATTGAAAGAATTTGATCATTGTGAGGATAAAATTGAATGGATGATAGATTAAAATTCATGTTCTTTACTCCTTTCCATATGATAGTTGTAGTATCATAACATATTCACTACCATGTATGGGGTATAAACTAGGCTTTATGCAATCATATTTCATCTGGCAAGGAGCAGTGCATTATCATCCACTTTGGGCTCATCTTTGTCCCTATGCTTGGAGGGCAAGGGGTTAGGTAGCCTTGTGTTAGGTGTGTTCCTTCTAGCAAGGGATCCCTTTATATCTCCTTAAAATGTTAGTGTAGAAAGTACACTAGCATTTTAAGGGGGGGCATATAGTCCCTCACTCATTATTTGTATAAAAAATGGTCTCTTTTTAGTGATGATAGTATACGTCTCCTAGAACGTGTGACCTTATTAATGGAAGTGTGGCTTTCTTAATCTATATTGCGTCTCCTTTGTGGTGATATTGGGCTTGATATCTTCTAAGTGTGTGACTTTTCTTAGCATATGAAATTCCCCTTTATGGTAATACTATGACTAGTATTCCCTTAGGTGTGATCTTTTATTCCCTGACTTAACCTCTCTTAGTGGTGATGTCATGTGTAATATTCCCTAAGGTGTGACCCATCATGTATTGACCAATGCCCTTTTGCTATTTTGTAAATCACCTTTTGTGGTGGTGTTGTTTATAACACCCCTTGAGGTTTCTAGCCTTGTCTTATGCACCTTCATTGGTGATTTTTCCATTTGTGTGCCTTCGTAGGTGAGTTTTTTCATTTATGCACCTTCATAGGTGAGTTTGTTTTGCACCTTCATGCGTGAGTTTATGCACCCCCAAGGTGAGGTTTTGGCAAGATAGTTCATAGATTTAGTATACTGGAGCTTGTTGGGTCGTGAACTTGAGCACCCCTTTTAACATAGCTACCAAGCATAACACAACTTGCTTGACAATAGAGCTATGTGTTTCATGAGTGTATATCATAATACAACTTGCTCGCTTTGTGGGACCCATCACATTAACATGCTCGTCAAGCATAATGCACCTTGCTTGATAGTAGAGCGATGTATTTCATGAGTGTCTAGCATAACACAAGAGCTTGTTGGGTCGTGAACTTGAGCACCCCTTTTAACATAGTTGCCAAGCATAACACAACTTGCTTGACAGTAGAGCTATGTGTTTCATGAGTGTATATCATAATACAACTTGCTAGCTTTGTGGGACCCATCACATTAACATGCTTGTCAAGCATAATGCACCTTGCTTGATAGTAGAGCTATGTATTTCATGAGTGTCTAGCATAACACAACTTGCTAGCCTTGTGGAACCTATCATACTACATGGACACCTAGCATAAGCAACTTGCTAGATGGTGGATCCATGTGTCTCATAAGTGATTTGGCATAACGTAGGTTGTTAGTCCTCATGGGAGCATTCCTTTAACTAAAATTTATTCGATGGATGACATTTGGTACAGGGAAAACTTTAAGAAACCCCCCCCTCGGTGCAGGTGTAAAATCTTGGCGAATCCGATATACTTCCCGATGAAAAATATTAATTCTATTGGCGATTTTTTTCGTTTTACGGGGAAAAAAAAATCCCAGTTGGCGAATCTTTTACAATCCCTGGAAGTTCATGGACAATCTTGGCGAATTGCATATTTTTTTAATAGAATAAAATATTTTTCATTGGCGAATAAAACCATTTTTCAAACCGGAATTTTTTTTTCCATTGGCGATTAAAACCTTTTTTCAAAGCAAAAAATATATTTTCATTGGCGAATTAAAAAGAATCTCAAAATAGTAAAAAAATCTAGTGGCGAATTAAACAGATATGCCAACGAAAAATCATAGGGGCTGTTCATTGAATGTTCGATGGATGACTGTAGTTGCATTTCGAAAGTAAATCTTTGAAGCACTAGACTTGCGATTTGAAACCTCCGAAATAACACTATAACTGTTAGACGCGGACATGTGGTGAGATAAAGGCTCATCCCTCATCACTCATTCTATCTTTTCAATGCCTCGACATTGTACATTTCATTTAATTGAAATTCTCATTCTTTTTGAAGAAAGTGTGGTTATCGTACTGCTAGTGCAGGCAGTGGCGACAATTAATGCCATATGTGATATGAACATCCGAAGCAATTTCTTGGAAAACTCATAGCTTTAATGAAACAAGATTTGTAATGATTTCATATCATTTGAACTTTGAGTGATTTTGACAGCTTGTCAGCTTGAGGTACAATTCAATCAAATTAAACATTTTAATTATACAGGCTGGTAGCGGCACTGGTGGCCCATAAATAGGGATAGTGATTTAGTGATTAGTAGATAGTGCCATAAGGGTTTTTATTTTCTAGGGTTAATAAGGATTCATGAAGAAGATGATGCAGTATTGGGGATACTGTAAATTCTCCTACCTACAGTTATGTAGTTACAGAGTAATCAATAAAAGATGAATTTCCTTCAAGTTCAGAATGGGTGGAATTGGAAAGAAGTTGATTTGGTTAACCTAAATTTTCAGACTGGTTTTGAACCAGGATGAAGAGATCTGATGGAGATAAGTGCTATCCCAATGCATAGAGGCTGCAAGTAAAAGATGGGAGCAAATTTTCTTTTCCTCCTGTATTCTAACAGCTCCCATTTCCTCAACATGGCTCTGGTTCTCAAAGGGGATAAGTACATTTTGTATCTTCATGGCTCCCATTTCCCCAAGACTGATTGGAACCCCCTTTGCCCAGCATGGTTCACAAATCCACCAGCAGAAGCTTGGAATCATGAATTTATTTTTAGAGCCACATCTATATTACATTGTCACCAACAGAAGCTTCGAATCATGCATTTATTTTTAGAGTTACATGTGTAGTAAGTTTTCAGCAGCAAAGCTTGGAAATTGGAATCAATTTGTAATCCATTGTAACAAGCAACAACTTGGAATAAATTATTAAATTTTGTCTATGTAAAGTACTAAAGTGACACACTAACATATGTTATTTATACAAAACAGGAGCTACAGTGCTACTCGTCTGTAAAAAGATATGTAATAATGTGACATTGAAATTCAGTTGCAATAAAATAAATGGTTGTGTTGTGTTATTCTTGATTCCTTGAATCTTCGTTATTCATTTACGCTTAAGAGTAAAGAGTTGTTTTCTGAGTTCGGAACTTCAGTGTCTATTTTAATAATTTAATATATTCAAATCAGTTTTTTTCTTTTGAGAATTTAAGTAATATACTTTATGCAATATGCACTTGATAATTCATGGTTATATCGGGCCATCGGGGGAATGCAATCATTCGTTCCACTGATGTTTATGTGTTACAATGATGTGCTTACTTTTGCTAACTCTATTGGTATATCGGGGAGCACACCTTATGAGTTATGAGTTATGAGTCTTCCTTCAGGCCATCAGCGGGGCTGTGATGGGGGTCCCACCGATAAAGCATTGTTAGGCCGATGCCTATGGTATTGACTTTAAAACACATGTGTCATGTTTATTTTTTTAAGTTAATATCATAAATTACTCAAGTTTCAACCGTTGGATGAACATTTGATGTATGGTTGTGGTTGCATTCCATAATGAAATGCACTGAGCGATGGGCTTCCCAACTTAAACCTCCAGAATCACCCTATAACCGCTAGATTTAGAAAGATCAACGGTTAAGATTAAGAATTTGCAACTTGCAGACCTAAGACGTGTGATTCACTTTAATGTTCCAATTTTGAGAAACAAAGCATTTAAAGCACTTTGTACTGCTAACTACTAAGTGTCAACTCAAGCTGTCAAGTGATTAATGTTTATTTTTAAAGTTAATATCATAATTCATAAACTACTCAAGTTTCAACCATTGGATGAACATTCGATGTATGGTTGTAGTTGTATTCCGTAATGAAATGCACAAAGCGATGGGCTTCCCAAATTAAACCTCCGGAATCACCCTATAACCGTTAGATTTAGAAAGATTAATGGTTAAGATTAAGAATTTGCAACTTGTAGACCTAAGATGTGTCATTCACTTTAGTCTTTAATGTTCCAATTTCGAGAAACAAAGCATTTAAAGCACTTTGTACTGCTAAGTGTCAACTTAGACTATCAAGTGATTAATGTTTATTTTTAAAGTTAATATCATAATTCATAAATTACTCAAGTTTCAACCGTTGGATGAACATTTGATGTATGGTTGTAGTTGCATTCCGTAATGAAATGCACAGAGCGATGGGCTTCCAAACTAAAACCTCTAGAATCACCCTATAACCGTTAGATTTAGATTTTCAACGGTTAAGATTAAGAATTTGCAACTTGTAGACCTAAGACGTGTCATTCACTTTTGTCTTTAATGTTCCAATTTCGAGAAACAAAGCTTTTAAAGCACTTTGTACTGCTAACTGCTAAGTGTCAACTCAAACTGTCAAGTGATTAATGTTTATTTTTAAAGTTAATATCATAATTCATAAATTACTCAAGTTTCAACCATTGGATGAACATTTGATGTATGGTTGTAGTTGCATTCCATAATGAAATGCATAGGGCTATGGGCTTCCCAACTTAAACCTCCGGAATCACCCTATAACCGTTAGATTTAGAAAGATCAACGGTTAAGAATTTGCTACTTGTAGTCTTGTAGACCTAACTCCTAAGACGTGTCATTCAGTTTAATGTTCCAATTATGAGAAATAAGCATTTAAAACACTTTTCACTTTGAAATTGTACAGTGATTTTTAAAGTCTTCACTCTTCAGATTGCTCATTGCAGTGCACCACCCTGTTTTGGATTCCACAGTTCCACTTCCAACAACGCCATTCCAATTTTCAAGAGTCGGGACTCAGAATCTGGGTAAGTGAAAGAATTCCTACGGCTACGTTTCATTGTTTGACATTTCTTAAATTCTTATTTTGTCAAAGTTTGAAGTTTGGGTTTAGAGACTCAAGAATTCGTTAAAATTAAGGAGGAGTAATAGGTATTACTTATTAGGGAATTCAAATTTCACAACTTCAAATTTGCATAAGCATGTCTACCACCAGTACCACTAGACTTAGAGCAATGTCCGATAAAAAAATACATTATGCAGAATTGCTTAAAACCCCAGGTTTCACCGATGGGTACCATGATATTTATGATCCTGAAATCTATGGTAGGCATAGCTTAGAACTTAGATTTACATCTCAGAGTAAGGCTGCAAAGCAAAAGCAAGTTGATAGTATCAATGCACCGTGGGTAATTGGATTAGGGCGCATGATGTTACATGAAGTTTTCCCTTGCCCATAATTTATCACGGTCTGTGCCGAAAATTATGATGATAAGAAAAGAGAAATTGTTAATAAAGATAACCAAGAAGAATTGTTATCCATTAATGCAAAAGAACTTGGAAAAGTGTTGGGGTTTACAACCGAATAATTTGGAAACCACCACATTGACCTAGAAAATCTTGCTAGTGATTATGAAGCAGTGGAAGAAAGGCTGAAAAATGAATTCTTAAATACAATAGTTATGGATAGAAACAAATTGAAAGGTGATCATAAGCCTCCTTATAATTTGGATTTTTAAACCATAGGTTCAAGATACTATTTCCATGCTAGCATTTTTCCTCAGTCTGGATAGCAATTTGGAAGTGGGTGCAAGCCTCCTTGAAATGATATATAATATCCATTATGCTGGTGAACATGTCAAATATAATTATACTCAGTACATTGTAGAATCCATGCATAAACAAGTTTTAATGATTAAAGCAGGTTCCACAAAGACATTTAGGTTCGCAACCTACTTGTGCTATCTTTTTCTATTCAAATTTAGAGGAATGTTTTAGACCAGCAAGCTTCATATTAAGCCCTATAGTAATGCAGAGGAAAAAAAATTGGCTCTAGTATATGAATGGACCACTGAGATAAGGATGCATGATTCTCGAAGGAACCACAGTCATTTTGTAGACTACTTTTTGGATCCATTGCATCAATTAATTACAAATACTCCAATGCCTAGATTGCCTATGCCATGTAGAAAGTGCATGCAACTAGGAAAAGAAATACAATTGGCTGATTAGTACTTAATGGAAGAATATACTGTGCTAAGATTTTATGGATTGGGAATACAACCATACAAACTTCCAATACATGTGACATAAATGGTTTTTGCATTGGAATATGTAAGGCAGTTGCAGAGTGCTGATGAACTACACTTTCTCAGTTAGCAAAAGAAGACCTTATTTCCTTCTTTACCTTTTTCATGTGGAGGGTTCACATTCGAGAGAAAAGCATTTAGTGTGGCACATAATCTTTTGAATTTTTTTGTATTTGATGCTATCTGTCACTAGCAGTATGATCCATGCGACATCATTAAATCAATGATTGTGGCCAATAGGAATGCTGCAAATAGAATTCAAAATCAAAGTAAACCCTTGCTTGAAAACTTGAGAAACAAGGATTCTTGGGATGAGGTCAAAATAGCAATGGAGAAAAGTGCTGCTGAGAATGGTATTTCTTTTGAACAATTGTCAGCAGAAATTATGGCATTGCACCAAAAGGCAATCAAGACATACAACAATTTTTATGAAAACGTGAAAACCATCTAGTAAGAGTAAAAATTCCAGGTTCTCTAGAGAAGGAAGTTATAGATAAAAATTGGTCATGATAAAAAATGACTGCCTTTTGGTCTATGAGGAAGGACCTAGGTGATCCAAGAGCTCTTGCAGAGTATGATGCTAACGAAGAAGATAAAGAGTTTAGCAATTTGTGGAATATAGAGCATCCTGATGAACGTGATGAATCTGATGATGATATTGATAGGGAAGAAGAAGAACAAAGCCATGCCAATTACAATCCTAGTTTAAGTGAGGCTACAAAACAAGAATATGCTTCAACATATACTTCAGGAGCAGCCATACTTGAAAAAATTGGTTATGAAGGTGGTCCTTTGGGGTCCAAAGGACAAGGCCCTTGGACAATACAAAGTGTTGAGCATAGAAAAACAGTTGATAAATCTGGCCTTGGGCTTGGAGGTGAAAAGGTAGACCAAGGGGATACAAGTCAAACTCAATTTTTTAGAGCTTCTAGTCCTCATCCTCATGGTCAAATACAATCACAACTAGGACATGCCCTTGGTGGACAACTTAGTGTAGCTGGGAGTGCCATTGGTGGCAATGGTATGGGTAGTAGTACTAGTAGTGGTCAACATGTGCTACGATGACAAATTACACACAATACTAAGAGGAAAACAAAAAAAGATACCACATAAACACCAGGTGATCAAGGCAATCAAAAGAGGCAAAGGATTTTGATAGGTCCAAGTCACACTATTAGTGGATCCACCAGTACCACAAAGGAGTTATTTCTAGACACTCCCACAAATCCAGTTAGTGTGGGTGCGACATCATTAGCAACTGAAAGTACTCCTATTCCTTTGCCATTCAAGCATTCCATTGTTCCCGCCTCCCCAGGTTATGATTTCATTGAAGAGTTTAAAAAGAAATCAAACTTGAATAAAAAAGAAAAGAAGCAATTGATGGAGAGTGTGTTTGCTGTAACTTTAGAGACTGCAACAACCATGGTATTACCCACATTTGACACAAATAAAGAAATCATGGAGTACACAATTGTTGTTCCCACAGTTCAAAACAAACCAACAAATTAGATGGATCGATCTAAATACTAGGTAACCAATTTTCAATTGGATTTTTCTGCCCTGAAAAATACTGACAAAATTAATGTATCAAAGAAGAACAATGAATTGGTGTACACATCATTTCTAAAGCAAGATAGAGAGAAGAAAAGGTTTCAGACTCAAATAGAAAAGTTACAGGAAGACCTAGCAAGTGAGAAAGCAAAGAGGAAAGCAACAAATAACAAGAGCAATGAATTAGAAAAAAGAATAATAAAATCCGCCTCTACATCAACAAGCAAAGAGGATAAATCAAATGAGAGAGAAGTGAATGACCTAAAGCGAAGGCTAGATGAGAGCAACAAGAAATATGATGAGGAAAAATCCACTTCAGAAAAATTAAAAGAAGCATTGTGAATGGAAATGTACAGTGGGAACAAAAATTGGAGAAACAGAGAAAAACAAATGAAAGATTGGAGAAAGAGCTGACGGAAGCAAAAGAAGAAATTAAGTCTTCTCAAAATAAGTTATCTGCATTTTGTAGAGATACAGTGAGGCATATGAAACAAAAGATCTGGGATGAAATAATGCAAAGGTTTGATCATTTGTGTGACATGTTTCAATTGATTGATGCTATCAGACAACATTATAAGAAGCTCAACAAATATTTAGTGGACAATAAAAAGGTTCTAGAATTAGAGAAATTTGCAAATGAAGTTCTACAAACAGTCTACAAAGCCAGTGACAATGATCTGAAATCAAAAGGGATTACTAATTGGATTGAAACCTTAATGAAGTTGTCATCTATCTTTGAAAAGTGTTCGAGAATGTCTGGAACAAAGGAATATTTGCATTTGGTTGCAGGCAAGATGAAGGTGGTGGATGAAAAGGTAAGGAACTTCACAGAGCTTGGTTTTCCAGAGGCTTTTGACACAAATGAGCGATTCATTGGAAATGATGGTTTCAGAAAGAAGATGGAAGGTGCAAGGAAGATTGATTTGGGCCAGTTTCCTCAGAACCAAGATGTGAACTATTTGGATTCCATCAGAACACTAATAACCTTGAATGCAAAATTGACTGAATAATTCAAGACAAGTTCCATTTCTAATTACAATCATGAAATGTTAACAAAACTTCAAGTCAAACAACATCAGTTAGAGCAAATGGCAATTCCACCACCCGAAGAGTGGAAGTTGCTAGAAAAGTTGATACAGTGACTTGATTTATTATTTTCAATCTTTGATAATATGAGTTTCGAAGTTCCAACTCAGCTTTGTGCAGACTTGTCTTTGGGCATTGGCAAGATTTTGCATTGCCAATGCCAATATGTACTCCTTCATGTGAAATTCAATTAAAATCCTCAAATTCAGACTTCAATATTGTGATGATGTTTAATTATCTGGATTTTGTATTATTTATTGTATCATTTGAACTAGTGATGAACTGTTAACTCATTATATTTACTTCTTGGTAGAGCTTCCATTTCCAAGTTATGGATGTTGAACTGTTAGCTCATTATATTTACTTCTTGATAGAGCTTCTAAGTTATGGATGTTGAACTGTTAGCTTCTGTTATGTTTTGACTAAAAATCTTGATCAATATCCACCAACTTACACCTCACCCACATCCCACATACTGCAAAAATACTCTACATTTGATTTTATGATTAGCACAAATTGTAGAGATTTGTGTGACAAGATCCATTTTGTGGCCCACATTACTACTTGATCAATGATCATGTCCATAAATAAATCTAAAACCCCATGGTCACATCCCCTTTTCCTGAAGAATTCAAATTCAATGTACTGACAAATTAATTGTACTTCCACACACTCAATTTGAATAACATAAACAACCTCTTTGGAGACAACCAAATAAGTTAATAACGTATAAGCATATGAATCCACAACAATTGAACACTTGAAAGAAAATCAGTAAATATGTGTAACCTTCTCCATTGTATTGATCTTCAAAGTTCAAATGATATGCATTATAAAAATAGTTTATGATATGAGATGATCTATCTTCTAACTATAAACCATCTCTAAAGTCTAATTAAAAAAGATGTGATGATCCATTGATCTCCTATTGGGGTCTTGATCTCTCTTATAAATGAGAGGCAACAAGCTACAAACCCCTTACAAACCACTGACCACCTAAGATCTATTCAAGGTTTCTACTCCATGATAGGGCACTCATCATGCTGTCGGCTGGTGTTCTTCCTCTGAATCTGATGGTTGTCCCGTTGGATCTGATTCTGACTCATCTACAGTTTGTCTAATAAACATACTGACTACAGAGAGGTGATGGATGTACCATTATTCAGCATAGGTGTCTACGTTAGAGATCGCCTCTTTCATATCATATTCCATAGACATTATTTTTTTGAGTTGCTTATGAGTGTTTTGTAAAACCATAACCTCGTCATTTATTTCTTGCAACGTAGCAGTCAGAAGCCCAACAAGCTCTTCCTTCCAATCATCATATTCTCACAGATTTCCAATGCCAAAATGAAGTGTTGGGAGTGGGACTGAATTAAAGCAGTCGAAATCTTCCCTAAGCCTGTTATGATATCCATTATGTGATTCTACCAACTTGTTATATGTCAACAATATTTGTCCTTTCATGACATTCTTATCTAGGAGCTCCTTTTTTTTCTCCATCATTCTAGGCTGCAATTGTTCATTCTCCACTAATGCAATGCGTGTCTATTTGAATACTTCCCAATATTCAATAGCACATTTCATCATTTTATTGGACCTTTCTTTTATCATTTCAGATACAGTGTTATATTTGATGGTTTTCACTTCTTTCTCCAATTCTTTGCATTTCCCCTGGGATTTCAGATGGCAATTCTTCCAGTAGGCTGCATTAGCCAATGCATCAAGCACTCTCTTATCTTTTTCAAGCCATGGGGAGTACAAATCTGATGTGGAGGAGGAAGATGTTTTTTCTCTCTGATTTGCTAACTCCTTCTTTAGTTTGTCATTTTCCTTAATCAGTTTATCGATATGTGCTTTGTTAAATTTTGCCACATTTATGTTCAATTTTGTTGTCTCCATAGAGTTGGTATCTACTACTCGTTGAACCAAGAGATGACCAAAAACTTGGTTTGGATTACTAATTATAGCAGGTCTTTTATCATGGGGATACAATGACCAAATAAGCAAGGTGGCTTCGTTTGGGTTGTACCCAGATCCTGAATACATTTTGTCACTTGCTTCTTTTGTTAAGTTCATTGTCGTATCCCCTCTTTTTTTGAAGCTATCAAATACAATTGAAGAGCTAATATCCCACCCTGGCAGGAGCAACACTCCAGCTTCTTGAAACAATTCCCCACCTCTTTCAGGAGTGATGGAATCCATTTCCTTTTCTACCTCCCTTTTCAATTCCTCCAGAGCGGTTGCCTCATGTTCAGGAGTGATATCCTGTATCTGTTGTCTCATTTTTCTACCTTTATATTCATAAATAAATGATTTAAATTCAGAAGATTTAACAAAATCACAATCAGAAATAAAATATTGTCCAGCCATGACCCTCACATCATCAGATAGTTCATTTGATGCCTCAAATCTTACAATATTCTCCTCTTGAGGGGGATCGTACTGTGCAATCATAGGAGCACTGATTTGTTTGACCTGCTCACCCTCTTCATCACCCTGCTCTTCTTCACTTATATCAGTATCTACAGAAAAACATACCTCAGGAGTAGGCTGTGAAGGTATGTAATCCAAGGGCTCTATGTCTTCAGCTTGTACTCCTGAATAGGTTGCATGAGGTGCATCAAAAACAACTAGGGGAACATCCTTTACCAGTTCATTGACATGAGTGATGAGTTGCTCAATTTTTGTTAAAGGATCTTGTATCTCACCAAATGCCTTTGAATAAGATGGGACATTTTTCCTCTTCCATTCCTATGCAAGCATAATCTTGTTATAGGAAGCCATTCTTTCCTTGGTGGAAGCCTCATCATGGTTTCTTATGACATCTTCGATTGAGAACAAATGTTCATACCCTGATAGCCCCTGCGATAATCTCGCCTTGTGAATAAACCCTTTTGCATCAAATTGTTTCCTTACATCACCTAGAGGTAGGTTGTACTGTGCTAATTTACCATCAATTTCTCCATATCCTTCATTGGCAACCACTGTAAAGTCTCCAAAACATAAGGTGCTGGGCATAATTGATTGTTTGCTATGTCCTTTGAGGTGTTTGGAATCAAATTTTGCAAATTGCCTCACAATTTCTAAAAAAGCAATTCGGTCAAGAACTACTCGTGGCATCAACTGTGGAGCCCCTTCAAACCCATAAACCCTTATCACTGTACAATCAGGGAAAGCATACCAGTCTCCCTAGTTATGATTCACTTTATTTCTTCGATCATTTTCCTTTGGTCTTAGAAATCTTTGTACTTCTAGGGATAGGTTATAGTTGCACAGATACCCCAGCAACTTCATCAATGGTTTTACAAAAAAATCTTCAAAATAAAGGTAATGAGACCTACCAAATCGGCTGTCCCACAATGAAGTCCACATTTGTATAGGTTTAAAATCTCCATTTTCATCTGTATCTTTTATCCGTAATTCTTCACTCCAGACCCCTCTGACTTGTCCCTCGTACAATAGCAAATGCATAAGCAAAGAATAGTGTTCAAAATTAATATTATCACTATTATTTTTAATCTTTTCGAGCCCTCGATGTAGGGTGTTGGCCAAGTAGCTAGCATAATCAAATGGCCTAGCATCCTTACTCTATATGTCTGCAGCTAAGACCATTGGGGCAATCGACATGAGAGGCGGAACCTCTACTCCCAAAACCTGACCAGCTGAATAATAGGTGTATCAGAAATACTCTTCAAACAAATCTTCATGGAAAGGAGGGTTTTCACTACTAGAGAACCTCCTGAGTTGGCCTCCTTCATCCTTGGGCCTATGCAAAGGTAATTTTTATCTCTTATAGTTGGTATGCATGTGGTGATACTCTGTCAAGAGATCTTTGATTGTGAATGATAAATTCAGTGAACACTCTAACTGAAATATATTAGAAATGAGATCCCTAGAAATAACAAGCATGTCACCCCCGCCATGTGACTGAATAGTTCTTTTCTTGGGGTCATATTTGATAGCAAGAGCTTTAATTAGCTCTGTGTTCACAAACACATTGGGCACCATAAGTCTTCCTAGGTTCAACCTCCATGGATTGCAGACTGGTTGAAACCTAAATTGTTTTCTGTAATGGTACATGAAGAGGTCGTACCCTCGTTGCGGTGTCCAAATATCCCCTAAGCCCTTTTGTTTGTCCCATAATCGATCCATGGAAGGATTCATTTGAGCACTCCTCTTGGGTCTCGGCCCCGACCCAGGACATTGATCTATCAGGTCTTCATTTAGGAGTCTCTTAGGCTTTTTGGTTTTCTATTTTTTAGCTTTGGGTTTGTCTGCACTCTCTTCCATTATTTAAATCTTAAGCTTTTGAGTAAAATAGCTTCTCAGCTGGGTCTAAAAGTGAAGTAATACGTGAGTCTCACCAAGTCGCCTCCACAGTCCATCAGTCTTTGCTGCGTCAGAACTCCAAGTTTTTGCCTTTCTACTTCTTCCCTAAGTCAAATCTTCTAGGATTTTGTAACAACTATGCAATCAACTTGTGATATAATTCACTTCAATTCTAGTTCATAAATGCACCGTAGCATGGCTGCACGATGCCCTGGGATATCACATCAGTCTTTCACCGATAGCCACCCTCTCCACTGATGGACACCTATCCTTCGTTCTATTGGTGTGACGACAGATAATATTTCCCTGATGCACCATAGTTCCCCCGATATACTTTATGCATTCGATAATTCAAATTTCATGCCCATGGTTATAATTCATGGTTACTTTTGTTGACAACTTGACTCTATCGGTATATCGGGAGAGCACCTTAGGAGTCAGCCTGATAGAGTATTGTTACACCGATACTAGTTTGTGAGCTATTTTTATTGGGCCATCGGCGGGATTGTGATGGGAGTTCCGCTGATGAAGCATTGTTAGGCCGATCGTATTGAATTTTGTTAGGAATGAGGGAAGGAATACGTCACTATGGAATTTCAAATTTTCTTAATATTTATGAATGCAATGTGAATGTAGGCTATAATATGGATCTTGTCACACAAATTTCTACAATTTGCATTGTTCAGAAAATCAAAGTGTGGTATATTTTTGTGATTATTGATAAAATAAGATAATTCATGCCCATGGTCATAAATTATAATTCATGGTTACTTTTGTTGACAACTTGACTCTATCGGTATATCGGGAGAGCACCTTAGGAGTCAGCCCGATAGAGTATTGTTACACCGATACTAGATTGTGAGCTATTTTCATCGGGCCATCGACGAGACTATGGTGGGGGGTTCCGCCAATGAAGCATTGTTAGGCCGATGGTATTGAATTTTATATAATTTATAAAATATCATCAACTACAGTTTGACTTTGGCATATGTATTATGATTCATGAAGTGCAATATAATATAAAATATCATGGAGACTTGGAGTGCAATATAAAATAAAATATTCTGAACTTGAAGTGCAATGATTCACAATTTATTTGAATACAATATAAAAAATAATCAACTACAGTTTGGAATATGATTCATGTTGACATGCAGTGCTTGAGTGCAATATAAAATAAGATATCATGAAGCGCAATGATTCACAATTTCAATGTTCATTGAATACAATATAAAATATCATCAGACATCAACTACAGTTTGGACTTTGGAACAATGGAAACTGATTCATGAAGTGCAGTAAAAATACCTAAAACCTGCTAATTATCTTCCATTTCTCAAATGGAGTCAAGGTCCTCAAACTGATGCTCATCTTCAAATAAAGTAAAAGAGTCATCTTGATTCTAAGACTGCTCTGCAGTTGCACTTTCTTCGGCATGTATCTCAAATTCAACATTCATTGTTTGATTTGTGTCAATTTCAACATCATTGTCATCTGTCCTAGGCCCAGTCCCACTGCCACTGCCACTGCCACTACCACCAGTACCGGTGGCTGTTGGAATTGGAGAGCTTGTGTTGCACAACCCGGTCCCTCTTCTTTCACATGTGGACCTCCAGATTGCGAGTGCCCTTTCAAAAGAGAAATTTTTGACATTATACGCAGTTCCTTTCATCCTCAAGCAATTTTCCAAATTCTTGTCCAGTTTGTTTCTTAACTTTGATTTCAAAAACCCCAATGTACTGAAAACTCTCTCATCCTCCACCGACCCCAATATCATTGTTTGACATAAATCAACAAGTTTGAAAAATTCTGACATTGAACCACGCAATATTTCACTTTGACCTAAGCTTGTCCAAACCTTTTTTATTGATCCCGATTCAAAGGCCTTCTCCTTGCCCATGGATTTATACTGCTCCCTCATAGCTATTGCAAAACTCCGACATTGCTTTCTAAGCTTATTTTCATCTAAAATTCCTTCTATTATTTGTTCATTGTATGTTACCTTTTCTGAAAACTGTTTGATCAAGATTTTTACTTGATCATGAAAATATTTTGGGTTATCTCGGTTTACCCAAAATTGAGGATACATAATACCCATGGCTTCAAGTATTTCATGTCGAGGGAATCTTTCACGAATCTCTGAGGAAAGAGATTTTTAAATTTTCTTCAAATTATCATTAACAGATTTAACAATGCTGTTAAAATCTTCCTCGTTAACAGGTACTTCTTTTCTAGAGCACCTGGCTGTCTTACAATGGTACATTGGTATCTCATATCCACGTACACAAATACATAAGTGCCCGCTTGCATTAAATTGTAAATAATTATCAGGATTATTCAAATCAGTAATTTTCTGCCACATCAAATAATTTGCGCCTTCTTGTGTTAGATATAGATATAGATGATCGAGGGCCAAGCATGTAAGTTTACGTAGATTGACATATTCATAAATATACATAGTTCTATCTTGGGCTTTCTTCACAAGATTGTTCATCTCATCCAGCATGGGGAGAAGACTAGCTAAAGTCAAGAGTGTCTCTATATCGCTTAACCTATGTAAGAGGTCAGGAGCTTTGTCTACTGTGATGCGATGCTCATACATCACTCTAATCAAGGATTGATATTCTGAAAGAACTCGTTGTGTTGGTCCATGTAGGGAGATCCATCTGGTATCGACATCTTTGAGAAGCTTGTATTCAGGTGTTATTCCCTCAGCAAAATGTTGAAATTCAAGGAAATGTTTGGGACTTCGGCAAAAGTATGCGTGGATCTTGTGAACTATATTTTCAACTTTTGATACTGTAGGAAACTTGCTTACAATTTTGAATGCTAAATTCATTATGTGGGCCATGCAGTGAATGCCAAACATGTATGGTGCACAAGTAGTTTGTAACTTTGTGCAAAGACTGCTCCTTTGACCTTGCATCATTGCAGCTCCATCAACTCCTACACACACCAACTTTTTGGCAATTGTCAACTCATCCATACCTGCAATTTCATTCAAAGATTTCTTGACTAGTTCAAATAGATTTTGCGATGTTGCACTATCCTTCATTTTATGAACACAAAGAAGATGAGCTTAGCGAACATGTTGTTCTACAGTATACAAATGTATACAAACCCAAGAAGTATCGTCTACCGTAGTAACTTCATCTAAAGATAATGCAATGAAATTTGACTCTTTTAATTTCTCCTTTAAATCTTGCTTTTTCACTGCAGCAAGACAGTTCACCCATTCCCATCCAGTGTTTACTGACCAATGTGAGAAGGGAAAGTGGGGAACACTCAAATAAGATAATAAATCAAAATATTATGGGTAGTCTATCATAGGATTCCCCCTGGACAAAATATGAAAAACAACACTCATCTGAACAGTTTTTGACAGATTTGTTGTTGCCATGGCTTTTCAAAAATGAGCCTCAAGTGTACCTTCACATTTTTTAATCTTCGACATTCTATGGTTATGCTCTCCATAATCTGTGACATACTTAACATGAAGACATTCTTCCTTTGATTTCCATTGTACGATTGATTGTTCCTTTCCGTCTATGATTTGTTTTTCGTAAACTTTACCGATATGCTTTTCTATAGTGTCAAGCTTTAGCTGCATCATCTTGTCTCTTCACATTTCCAACTACAAATATTACATTTGACCTCTATTTCCCTTTCAATATCATTTTCGTTCGATACCCCCACTGCTTCAAGGAATGGGTACTTCGACAACCAACCAATTTAAAAACTCCTTGTCATTTCCCACTCGCGCCCCAATTTTGCTTTGCCTTTTCTTTTCTTGCTACCAACATCATCCTCATCCAAGTCAATTATCTCATTCTGGCTATCCAGGGTATCCCTTGGAACATCTTCTACGGTATTGCCATCCTCATTTGATACATTTTGATTTAACACAATGACAATCTCACCTTGACCTTCCTGTGGCGGTGAGGTATTGTCATTGCCATCTTCAATGATATTTGGTGGAAGAGTCGATGGTGTAGCTCCACCTTGATCTGATGGATTAGAAGCTTTACCAATTCCAAAGTAAGACTGTATGGTACCTCCACGTTTTGGGCGTTTTGATGGCCTCCCAGTCTGTTCATTACCCTCATGAGTCTTACCCTTGCAGTTGTTGCTCGACATATTGATATCTCACTTTGAATAAAAGCTGGAAAAAAATGTCTTCTTATGTAAGAAGGACATACCAACAGAGAATATAGATCCCATTCCCTACTCAAAATCATGTTTAAGACTGAAGCAAGAATGGAAAACAGATAAAAGAAATCTTATTATTATAACTAATAACTAATAACAGTATGAAGAAATGATCACTCACCTTTGAGTCTAGACTCTACGTTTTTGGGTTTCGCTTACTTCTGAATCGAGAAGTAGAATATTAGAACCGAAAAAAATGTGTAAGAACAAATAACAGTTTCAATTGTATTTATATCAATCCATATTTGGCGAATTCCGTGGGATTTTTAAATGGTATGTTAAAAATTTGGCGAATCCCGTGTGCTTATACAACGATACCTTGTAATTTTCAAGGCGAAATAGGTCCTCATAAGCAACTATTTATAAATTTTAATTGGTGAATGGGTCTTCACAAGCAACTATTTGTAAAATTTAATTGGTGAAATGGGTCCTCATATAATGTTGTTTTAATAGTATTGGCGAATATGTTGGTGTTTTATGACATGCTCCCCGGAATTCTAGGAGAAAATATTGATTGGCCCATTGGAAACGCATAGTCTGTTATGGCAAATTTATTGCCTAAACATGCCTCGTAAAAAAAACCACTGGCAAATGGACATGCATTGGACTGATAGTTCATGAAATCTGAGCGATTTGAACACCTTGCAGGATACCTAGAATTCACCAAATTTGATTTGCCCGATTCCTGGAATTCGCCAATTGGCGAAGATTCGCCACTAAAGTTATCCCTGGTTTGGTATTTGAGAAAATTTAAGGCCGAGGTCTCTTTGCCTTATCGAATCGAATCCCTTTAGTACTAATCTTGTGTTTTGTTGTGTGTCTTTTGTGTGTTTTCTTTGTGTTTGAATTATTTTTGCATTGTGTTTGTGTTCATTTTGTTGTAATCTATATGTTATGTTGCATCATGTGTTTTCATTATGTATGTTTCATGTTCTCAAACATGTATGTTGTCTTGTTGCATTACATACATGTGTGTTCCTTTGTGCTCATATTGGTTTGCCATGGGATTTTGGATCTTGGGGGCTTGTGCACTGCCCCTTGATCCTTTGGTATCTTATCTCTTCAACATTTGTACATTAGGACCCCTCTTGACATATATTTTTCCACTTTAATGTGATTTTGAGTGTAAGTTCATACTCTTACTAAAGTGGGGGCTAAATGTAGTGTCATAAATTGTCATCCTTGACAATTTCACACTATGTTTTGCTCCCCTTTAAGTTCTTGGACCTAATTAAGAACTTAATTTCCTAAATTATACATTACACAACTTATTTTAAACATTTACCGATAATTTGTAAGCATAAAACAAATTCTCTCATTTAATACTTTTCCCCCAAATCCTTAAGTTTTAAAAAATAGCGCTGGGACACTGGCATTGAGGACACTTATGTCCCCCTATTTTGGCTCTAAATTCAAATATGTCAATGTTGATATTTTATTATTTGAAATTCAAATATCTAAAGTTGATTGTCAAGATTTAATTTTTGAGAAATTAGAATAATAACATATAAATACCTACTTATTGTTGTAAATAGGAGAAATCGGGGGAAAAGCATGAATCAATGATAGCAACCACAAAACTGTCTAAATTCAAGCCATAAAGACCCTAATCTAACAATGAAGCGCAAATGATAATAGAAATCCAATAGTAAAGCAATAAAACGTCAATTCCTATGCCAAAGTTGATTCTCCTCCATTGCTCTTCTCCATTTTGCTTTGTTTGCTCTTAGATTTGTAGTATGCAATGTATTTGATAAGCTCAATATTAATGTATGATAACAAGTTCTCAAGATAGTATGATAGAAAACTTCAAAGATTGTGGTTAACCTTGAAATAGAATTGATAGCTTTCTTTTATAGAAATCCCAATTCAAATGAAGGGTGAGGATCAAGCGATGATGTATGATGATCAATGGATGAGAATAATTGAGAAGAAAAGGGATAAAGATGGGAAGAAGGGACCGCGATCCAAGAAATAAGGCTTAGATAAGAACGAATAAATTAAATAATTACAATAATTATTTAATTCAGGAGAGTGTTTATGAATAATTAAATAATTAAAAATAATTATTTAATTATAAAAGAAAAGAGGGAAATGAAATATTAAATAATTGGAAACAATTATTTAATAATGGATGGAGGGAAATGATAGTTAATTAAATAATTATAAATAATTATTTAATTATAGAGGAGAGGAAATGATAAATAATTAAATAAATAAGATTTTATTTAATTATAGGAGAAAAGAGATAATGAATAATTAAATAATTAAAAATAATTATTTAATTATAGTAGAAAGGAGAGAAAATGAATATGAATAATTAAACAAGAGTTGCGATGCAGCTAGAGTCCCTACCAAAGAGATTTGGTAGCTATTGCAATTGCATTTGTTGCATTTTTATTGTTTAGAGTTCAACTATCAATGAATTGTTTTAAATTGATAATTAAATAGATGATTGCAGAGTCAAATATTTGAAGATGGATGGAAGAAACAAAAGATTGTTAGATTGAAACCTTTGAGGAGAGAAACCCTACTTATGCCTACCATTGAGAATGGAATGGTAGGGCATTGGTATCATTTGGTGAAGCCCCTAGAATTTCCATAGGAGATATATGTCTTTGTAAACTTCATGTACCAATATTCAAAAAACAAAATATTTATAGGTACCTTAAGAGGATATTATGCAATTACAGGACACTAGTTTATCTCTTTGCATTCCATTGTTACATTGAAACAAAGTTTATGGAACCCCTAAACTTCTAGAATCAAACTCAGTTTACCAAAACCATTTTGCAATGTTTAAGAAAGTAGAAAAATTTACAATCACAATTTTTCTTTTATGACAGTGCAAATTCCTTGATTTGAATTAGTGATTTACAATATATAGATAGATTGAAATGTGGACCAAGTCGAGCTTTTAAGCATTAACCGTTCTTGAGATAGAAAATCCCTTCGTGCATTTGATAAGTGTGCTAGAGACAATTGACATTCTTGTATAACAAAAAAATTGCTAGTTGTGAAGCAATGCAATCAAAGGTGGGCATTGGAAACATTGTGTCATTTTTTGCTAGGAGTATATAGTAGTCCCTTGAGAGTAGGCTAGCTTTATGTGTTATAAATGAAATACAAAAACTCAACTCAACAGTCCTAAAGAAATATTATAGCATACCATTAAAATCATTTGCTGTTATCATGTTAATTACAACTGTTGACCATGAAGGTGGAGCAACTATCACAAATTAAGAGCAATGTTATAGAAATTGAAGGTATGCTGGCAGAACAATCAACATGACAAGTTTTTATCATAATAGATGGGACAATCTAGTGTTGCTTTATAGACAACAAGCACATCTCCTTGGAATGTGTCACCAACTCTTTTTGCATTCAGGTCTTCGATTGAAATGCTCTTTTTGAATTTTTCTCTACAAAAAATGAGAACATTGCTATTGTAGTGTTAGGAATTTGAACAAATATGTGTGGAAGGGAAATAGTGTAAGTTCTTTACCGTTTTGTTATGTCTTCTTGCATAGTTTGCATTTTCTTTGTTGGTCTTTTTGTTGCATCCATTGATATCTCCAGATATTTTTTGTTGGTACAAAATATTTGTTTTCACATAATAAAAACAAAAGAACACATAAAAAACATCAATTGACAAGTGTAGCATGCATGTTGAATACTTTGAAAATGAACCTAATATATTTTGATTAGGTAGAAACAAATAATAATTAGATATATAACAAACATATAGATTAATTAAAGCTATTAGATCCTAAAAAAATAATGTTAAAAATCAAAAGACTACCAAAGGATTGCTGAAATCTATCCATCAACTCTTACAAATCATGTTCTCTTTAAGCCAATGAGAGTTTTTGTACTAGTGATATTCAAAGCTATTGTTTAAATAAAATATCATGCCTCTATGGCTAATGGCCTCTATGGCCAATGGATGGTATTTTTCTATGTTCTCTATTTGTTTTTTTGCTTTACTTGATTATGCAACTTAGGCTTTGTTTGCCTCTGTGACAAAAATGGTGTTGTCAATTTTATAGCATATAGCAAAACAAAGTCTAGTGACTAAATGTTTTTTTGCATAAACGTTACTTGAAGGAACTCATCTATTCTTATATGATCAAATAAAAACATGCTTTAGAACTTTCTAAGAGACATTATTTCTATATACATTGAGAGAATGAATGTTTGAATGTTTTGATAACTTTTTATGACATTTCATATATGGGAAAAAAATTGCATTATAAAGAAAGGAAATAGTTAATTCAATAATCTGACCTTGTAGTTTGTTGTTGAATGATTCAATATACTTGTAGTGATGTGGATCTTTGCCTCTTGCTGTAATTGGAAGTACTAGTTCCTGTTACAAGGAGAAATCAGACACGAGTATAGTGGGTGACATATACTATGCAAGTCATAAACATGAAATAATGTTGTCATGCAACTTTGTTTGCATTTAAAACAGGTTCAATGAGAACCTTTCTTGCTCAAATTGGCATTCACACTATACGATTTATAAATATTTCTTTTTATTTGTATAGTTTGCATTTAACAACATATTTTCCATATTTAGTGAATAGTTTTGAGTGAAATTTTTTGCAATAAATGCAAATTGTGATTGCTTTGCTAGGATGGTATAAATCTATAAATGCCATCTTACTTTTCCAGATTGTTAAGAAAAATAAATTGATTTATAGAATTGCTCTTACCAATAGGAAAGTAAAAAAAAATAGTTTGTAAAAAAGAAGAATTGCATTATAGGGTTTTTTGATGAAAGTTTAAGTTGTATTAAGTATAAAAAGAAGTATTAAAATGTTAGGAGTCCCTGTCTAACAAAATGAGTTATGTAACAAAAAAAACTCAATGCATGAAATTTGAGATTGTAGAGTAGAGAATCAAAAGACTACATGCATATAAGAGAAGCTAATACATACAACAACAAGCAATCTTTTATAGCTGCTAAAAGAGTAGCTTAACATTCACATGGTTTTTACAAATAATAGCAATCATGGTCTATTTACTGTTGAGCTTAAAGCTGCAATGTAGTTATCCTCGGTTATGTTTATGTAATTATCTGGCTTTTGTCTTTTGGTGGCATGGATAGTTTGGTATTGTATGTTATTTTTAATCAGATTTTTAAGTTCAGGAAACTCAGAGGCAGGTAGAGCAAGAAACACACAGAGGCATTAATCGATAATAAACAAAGGAGACATGTCACTACTATGATATTGTTCTGGTATGAAATGCATATAGTATTGAATTGATGGTTTCTATAGCTAATGGATGGTATTTTTCTATGTTCCCTATTTAATTTTTTGCGTTGCCTAATTATGCTCTTTAGCCCTTGTTTCACTATGCAACAAAATTGATATTGTCAATTTTATAGCATATAAATCTTGTAGGCACATGCAAGTACCGTCATATTGTTCTAGTTTGAAATGCATATAGTATTGAATTGTTGAAAATACTATTTGGATTTAATATAAATGCATACGATTTATTTTATGCATTGTATGCAATTGTAGTAGAGCATGATCTACTTACTAAATGTTTAGGCATTAAATGCAAATTGTGCGAGCTTTCCTGACATGCTGGTGGGTACTAAATGACTGAATGCATAGTTAATGTATTAAATGCCACAATAGTTGAGGAGACTTTGCTAGTAGCGTTGGGTTTTTTGTGTGTTGATTCTCCTTTGTTTTTATCTATTAATTGCCAATGAAATGATTGCAATAGTAACCTACTTGCCGGCTTGAACTATTTTATGTCTAAGAATTACATAGCATATGCCATCTACCATGCTCATTTTTTGAACTAGTCCTTATAACAGGAAGAAATACTTCTAGTTGCACTAGGAGAGAAGTGGCGATATCAGTACAAGGGTAGTCAGTTAAGTGAGATTCTTGAATCAAGCTTCTCCTTTATGCTCTAAAACTTTCTAAAGGCATAATTTTTAATACATTGCAACAATGGAAGTTTTATATTTTTTATAGTTTTTTTAACATTTAATATATTTAGCAATTTTTATGCTTTTGCAAAGAAAGGAGAAGATTGATTCCAAAATCTCACCTTGTACTTTGTTCTTGGAAAATTGGCTACACTTGCATTGATATAGACCTCTCGCTCCTCTTCCAATTAGGAGTACTTGCTCCTGTTACAAGCACTGATTAGAAAACTCAAAACAATTTAATGTGTTTCTATAAAAATAGGAACAAAGTTGATGAAAAGAGTTGCACTAGTTAATAAAAATTGTAAGTGCTAACAAGATTATACAAATTAGGAGGCACAAACAATTGTGTCAAAATCTGCCATTACATTTTGTAGAATAAAACAAATTTCTTCTGTTGGAGATTAATTTTTTTTTTATGAGCTCAATATAGGCCAAGACATGTGTGTCTCACAAACATTATATTTTATTATGTTCAATGTTTTTTATCCATCATTGTTATAAAAACTTGATATCATTTTTCTTTGGAGCATACATTTTTAAACTGTGATCATGCATACACTTAGGTTATGTACACATGTATAATATAGAAATTTGATATATTTTCTTTATAACACAGGCAAAGGGGTCAAACTTAAATACAGACAAATCCTTATAGATTTAAGTTGCTTCTTCATTATTCATAATGCTTCTTGTTTCTTCTTCTCTGTCAGTTGTAAAAACACCTATTTATTTATCCTCTACCTCTTTTGTCATTAACTCCTTCCTAGTGCCCTTTGTTTTAATGGTACATTAGTAATAACCTATCAAAATACCAAATTTTCTACCAATTGTATATTTATTTATTTATTATTATCTATTTAAAGAGGAAATGGCCTTTCATGTATTCAAATATTGCTCATAAAGGAATAAGTTAAACTTAGCACTCATTTTCTGCACAAAAGCCTACAACCAAGATTATTAGCCAAAAGAGTCCATTCTTTCAGGTACTAAGAAGGTATAACAAGGTAATTTGTTTCCCTTTGATAGTTTTTGTTTTATAACATTTTATTACAAGTTTCTAGTTAATGTTTTATTATTAAAAATTGTCAGTTAATATTTTTTATTACAAGTTGCTAAGCATTTTGTTCCACAAAATGTTTCAATGCTAATTAAAGTCATTCCAGAAAAGAAAGATACCAATAGTTCTGAAGAACCTGAGAGTGATGAATGTGAAGAGGACTCTACACAAAAGATATAGAGGGTGCTTTGTTTGGAGTGAGAGCAATTTTGAACAACATTATATTATTTTGTTCAATATTTTTTTACCCTTGGATGTTTTAAAAACTTAATATACTGTTTCTTTAGAGCACACAGTCTTAAACAATATATGTAGCTTACATAATACATGATACAACTACAAGCAAAGGTGGAATTTGTAAAGACCAAAAAATTAAGAAACCTTCAAAATAGTATAAATTGGAAAATCTTTATTTTTATTATTGGCTTAAAAACTTATGCATTGTAGGGCAAGGGAAAATTGGATCCCAAACAAAAGGGCTTCTTTGACATTAGTGGGACAACACCGAGAGGTATGATTTCTTGAATAAACATTTTGACAACTTTCTAGTATTTTACATTGAAAAAATACTTTTGTGCCAATGAAAGCCCCCCCAAAGGAAGATAACAACTCTGGAAAATATGACAGTGACGAGTCTGAAGAGGAGACCCTACAAAAGGTAAAGGGTTTATTTATTTTTGAATGAGAATAATGCAAATTAACAATGTTTGTTACTGAGATGTGACACAAATTTGTACAATCTAGCTAATTATTTGTGATAAAAAAAACTTGTTGGGGCTCTATTGAAGCATTTTAATTCTTTTTAAAATGTCAAAACTTGTATCCAAACACATTGCTAAACCTGTATCCAAACAAGAAATCTCCAGTGAAGAAGAAACTTTTCAAGATAGTGATGAAAAACCTGCCCCCAAAAAATTGGAAGTGAAGGTATTTTATATATTACTTGTGTAAATAGTATTCAATCACTAGAAGGAGAGTTTGAGGTGTGGAAAATGGTAAATATTAATGAGTTAGCGTTTGCAGTGAGTTGAATTTTCTAATGATAGATTTGGAAATCCCAAGCCATAGTCACTTTCCAAGCTCCCAACACGTTCTTGCAATAGAAAGGAAAAAAGAGGCCAGGTTTCTAATGACAACAGACGCTAGGCATATAGATTGACCAAGAGGAATCTGGTTAGCAGATAGGCAAGATGAGGAAGGCTAACCATGTTACCACATTGTGAAGAGTAAGAAAGAAGAAATTATTCTAATTTTCATGCAAAACCAAAATAGGTAATTGAAATTCAAAACTACATATTACAATAGCTTAATTTGAAGGGTTTGGGCCTTTAACAGGAGATAGTAAACTCCTCTTCACTGTTGGTGCTACAAAACCAAGGGGATAGTTTTTCTGAAATGGGTAAAGCACATTATGATTACATTCCTTCCATAGAGCACATATATAAAAAAAATTGTATGTTCCTAACTATCAGAGCAAGAAAAAAATTACAACAACCAAATAAGAACCGAGATGACTGCAAAAAGAATTACAAAATATAGATAAGGTAGGGTGCTCACCAATAGGAAAAATCAACAATTGGTATACTCCACTCCTGCTACTACTCCTCCAACCTTTAACCAAATGCATAAAGACACAAAGGAAACTCAGAGGAAGACAAAGAAACAAACACACAAGGAATTAATCGAAAAAACGAGAATTGACACACAATAAACCCAAAGATTTCAACAAAGTGTCCTCAACTACCATGGCATTCAATGCATTAACTATGCATTGAGCCCTTCAGTACCCACCAACCAAGCTCATACAATTTGCATTTAATGCCTAAATATTTGCATTGAAACATTAGGAATAGCTTAAATTTTTCCCTGCTTTGTTGCTCATTGGTCAGAAGGTTTTTTTTCTAATTTTTAATCAAAAAATTAGAAAAATCCTAACAAAAATATAGGGGCCAATGAGAAAAAGAAAAAATTGACAAAAAATACCATTTTAATAATAAAACACTCTAAACAATAGGAAAAGCTATTTATTTGTTTGCTGACATGATTTCACCAGCAAAGCTCGCATGATTTGCATTTAATGCCTAAATATTTGCATTGAAACATTAGGAATAGCTTAAATTTTTCTATGCTTTGTTTCTCATTGCTTATAAGTTTTTTTTTTCTAATTTTTAATCAAAAAATTAGAAAACCCCTAGCAAAAATACAAGGGCCAATGAAAAAAAGAAAAATTGACAAATTTTTTTTTTTATAAAAATAAAACACTCCAAACAATAGGAAAAACTATTTATTTGTTTGCTGGCACATTTTTTGAAGACCAAATTAATTGAGAATAGCCAGGCAAAAACATAAGTCTCTGCCTAAAGGCAGGGACTAATAAACAAAATTTATTTAATTTATTAAAAGAAGAATAAAGATAAAATGAATTAATTAAATAATTCAAGCATTATTTAACTAATAGAAGAATATGACACTAAGAAATAATTAAATAATTATAATTATTTAATTATATAGGAAGGATGGAAATTAGTACAAAAATGTTGCTCACAGGCTAAGGACATTTTTCAGTGTCTACAATTGCATCATTTCAAATCTTCTAGCATTAACAAGAAAATTATTGGAGAACTTATGATCAAGAGAATTAGCAAGCAACTCAAGAGCAACCATTAGAAGATTTATTGCAGTAATTAAGGATCCAACATCATGTCAAAGTGTATGCAAGTGTGTTCATTTTTATATTTTCATATTGTTTGTGAAAACTAATCCTTGTAGGTCTTCAAGCAATTCAAGTAATTCAAGCAAACAAGATCCAAGCATTGAGGAGATGTATATGACATCTGTCCTTCAAGGAATCCATTGAAGGGTGGTGAGTTGTAGCACTTTGTGGATTCATCATTCCTTCCTATCATTTATCACATTATCATTGACATTTTCATTGTGGAAGTGGAAACAATAACACGGGGTTTGACCAAGGCAAGCCCCTAAATGGCACAACCTTTCTTCTCTCTTTGAATGTACAGGTTTTAGATCTGAAGAAGATTGAAGATCAATTATTTGTTGTTACAATTGAAACCTCATGAAAAATCAGTTATAGAATTATCCGATAGTGATTTGAAAGTGCGACAAGTGGGAAATGGAAGCTTTGATTCGACACTAGAGGATTGTGAAAAAAAATCTGAATTAGCCCTACAAAGATAATGGCACCTAGGGTGCCTATGTCTTGCATTTTCAGCTCCAAACTTATATCATAGGTGCACAGTGTCATGCTTAGTCCATTTCTACAGTTTGTTTCTATATGTGATTTCTTAGATCTGTTATATTTGCATCAGAATAGTAATTTGCATCATTAGATCAATTGCATTTCATCCTTAGGTCATTTTCAGATTTGGTTAAGGGTTGGTTGACTCACCTTTCGGGTTGTAAGTCAATCATATACGTTGTCCAAATCCAATCAAACTCCCACATCTCATTTCATCACATTTTACATTATTCCAAATGAAATTAGGGAAAAGTGTTCAAACCCTAAGGTGCAAGATCTAAGGTTTTCCTTTCCCCATGTTTCAGTTGACTTATCCAAAAGAGGGGTTTTTAACTTCAAGAATTAATAGAGCATATGTTGGTTGGGTGTGAAAAGTCAGCCAGGGAACAAAATTCTTTATGCTTTTTGCATCGAGAGGTCGTGACTTATAGTGAAGGAGTGATTTCCATTTTGTTTATTCTCTATTGTATATGTTGGCTAGGTAAGAATAAAGGAAGAACACTATAGTCTTAGTGAAAGGAGAGTAAACTTCATTTTAATTTCTATCTGTGTTTATATTCTTCATACGCATAGAGAGAGTAAGGAAAGGGATCGATTATGTGGCTTTATCTTTTTCCTGGAGGAGTGTGCATCATGAGCACAAGAAATCACTATGAAGAAAAGATAAATCTATGTGAAGGTTTACTTTTGGCAATAGTCGAAGGTCTTTGTGCAAACAAAACTGGAGTTTCTCTTCAACTTGAAAACTTGTGATTCTTATAGAATGCTGAGTTAAGCTCGTGTCTGAAACTATTGAAGTTTCAAAGTGCAAGAGCACATATATGTATTTAGGCATGTTCTTATTTTGGTTTGTCCTGTGCAAACCTATATTTACATTTTATTATTTCTTTAGTTTGAGAAGAGAAAGTTTTATATTATTTATTTTAATGAATAGTTCCATTAAGATAAGAGGGAAATGATTCCAAAAACGTCTAATTTTAGATGATCACGGTTTTATTAATTGTTAAAAACAACAATGTGAGAAAGTAATTAAACTGTCTTATGAATTGGAGATATAAAATTAATTTTCTTAGTAAGAGCTTATATTCCCAATTTGGGTAATTTTTCTTTATATTTATGTATTTATGTATATAAGTTTGTATCGAGTGACAAACAAATGAACATGTATATATACATACATACACACATATTGGTATTTATTCCTAAAATTTATAAAGAACAATTCTGGATAAATGAATGAGAAATTATGAGTTATGAGAATTACTTTCCTGGCTAATTTGTTCAAGTATGGACAGTCAAATAGGCTGAGTTAATGATGATTTTTTTATATTTGAACCTAGATATATTTTGTGTACTTAAAACAATAGTATTATCATGAATAACCAAAAATTTAATATGGTGTTCATTATGAACAAAACCATAAATATTTTACATTGAAAACCTAAAACCTTATTATGAAGAGGTAATCTTCTATATAAGACATTATGTTATTATTGAACTTATTTGACAAATTGTCAATATTATTAGGAGACTAGGAAGGTTGAGTTGATGACATTTTTCCATCTTGTTTAACTAAAGTGCTTAAAAATATAGGAGAGTAGTTACTCTCATGGTTAATAGCAAGGATTTGAACAAGTGGCAGTTGCCAAGACTCAAAATGCTACAAGAACGTAACATGGGTATTCGAAGTCAGATAATTTAACCAATCTAGTCATGTACTGATTTAAGAAGTCATCACATTATAACTGAGAATATTTTTAAAAGTCAAAGCTGGATGGTCAAACAATCAATTGAGTTAAATTGTAAGTCAGTAAGGTTTCCAAGTTGAGTTAGAGGTGGGTGAACATACGACTCCACTTTTTAAGGAAGTGGTTGAATTATATTCAAACTTTGGCCAAAGTAAGTGCAAAAGTTTTTGCTTGCACTTGTTAGTTCACTATGCTCCAAATTTGCATAACCGATCAATAGTGTCATACTTAGTTAGAGAATATCTATAGTTGTATGACCATATTGGTTATGTAGGAAACAACACTAGAGAATGAGATGGAGAATTAGGGGTTCCTTAGTCTATACTCTTCATTGAAGGGTAGGGCCACTTCCAGTTGGAAGGTGTGTGGGGGACCGCCGATTTGTGGTTGGAGGTAAAGTGCTTGAGTGATGCTCTCCCTCTTGTAGATGACAATGTCGAGACTTGTGAAACAAAAGATTAATCCAAATATGGAATTCCTAACCTTAAGCTTATTTGTAAATTGTAAACTTGTTTGCTTGATTGTAGTTCATATATAAAATTGTAATTTGAAAGGTGTATTTCTTTTATAAATTGAAATGTGATGTTATTTCAAATATGACATGTATTATGTTTTCAATCATACAAAGTGAAATAAATGATGTTAGAAAAGAAAAGAAAAATGTACATCCTTATTTTTAAGGAATTAAAATTATTTACTTCAAGGTTAAAAAACCTAAGCATTTACTATGTTATATGAGATAGATTGTTAAATGAATGGACTCATTTACCCTAGGTATGCCTCATCATTGTATAATATAATTTGAATCCTAGATGTTATGATATATTAAAATTCCAAGAATGTTACGAGGATGAATACCTATGGTGTTCATACAACCCAATACAAAATAAAAATTCATATTTAGACTTTAAGAATTTCAAGAGGCAATGTCAAGAAAGGGTCAAGGCCCTATTGTCAAGAAGGTACCCGCTATTATAGAAAGATGACTTATCTATTCCCCATGATACCACTTGATCCCATTTAAAAACAACTTGATCTTTCTTGGGATCATGAGAGGCAAATAATGAAGTATGTGGTATATAGATTGATGCCTAAGTTTGATGGTTATGATACATAGGAGGGGATTGCACATGTTGGAGTATTTGTAGAATTCGTGAAGAGATTGAAATTTCTTGAAAAAGACATGTGGATGATATTTTTGTTAGGTCCTTACATGGAAAGGAAAAGAGTTGGTTTGATGGTTTCTCATAGCATTATTTTTCTTCTTGGAATTGTCTTGTAGCTGCATTTGGAGAAGTATTTGCATTGCATCCAGACCTTGTTAATTTTGTCCAAAAGTTAAAATAAATCAAGTGACAAGAAGAAGGGTCTAGCATGGAATTCAATCATAGGTTTCTTGTTTCCCTTTCCAAGATATCAAAAATTTGCATACCTAATGTTCCTGCTTGTATTGATATATTTATTGGAGCCTATGATGTTACTCTAGGTTCTCATTCAATATAAGGAATCTAATTTTAAAATATGTAGCAAGCATAGTTGTTCCTTGATTTTATTGAGAAAATAAAAAATTATTTGATTGCATTAATCATTTTCCTCATATGTAAAGGTTGTTGGTAATGAGCATGCTATTGTGAAAATCAAGGATGTGGATATTGCATTAAGTTCAAGTACAACATCAAGTGATGATTATGTTTGTAGGCGGGTAGAGGAAGGTGTTAGTGCACTATATGACAACAATGAAAATGAAGATGAAAGTGTTTACACCTACCTTCAATTGGATTAATCATTTGTAGCTGATGATAAAGAAGAGATTACTGATTATTCCCAATTTGAGAGTGAGATACATGACCCTACTATTAGGAAAAATGACATGGACAAGGAGGAAGAGGTGTGTACAAGTGAATAATTGAATCAATCAACTTTTAAAGTTAATTATATATAATTTGTACTTGATGGCATTGATGTAAAGGATGAACATGATTTTTTTTGTGGTTTGATGTATTACCCCTTTTTTCTTTGGTCTTGATGTTGAAGCTACTAATCTTTGTTTGCATGATGATGACTTAGACATGGTCGCACTTGGTAATAGTATTGTTGAAATGAGTTTTAGTGCAACAAATTTTATTTGCTTGAAGACCTTGCCCTTGATGATTGCATGGATGGTGATCATGTGGATGCATATTGAAAATCATTCATTTGGTGCAAGATCCATTGTCTCCCTCATGTATATTGTACTTCAATAGGATCACATGAAGGTATTATTGATGTAATAAATGTGGAAGACAAAAAGTGCCACAAGTCTAATTTGAGTAGCACCAATAACACGATAAGTTACTAAGAGGAACTTGATATAGTGAGTCAATTTAAATAATTTAGTTCTTTATACGAGGTGTATTAAGGTTTGTATTGTGATGTTGATGTTGTTTGTGAAGAAGTGGATCAATTTTATGATCTTGAATTGGGCTTATTAACATGTCAGACATGGAGGTTTGTTGGCCAACTATTATTTGTGAATATGAGATGACAAAAAATTGAGTGTGAATCCTTCCTTCATGATAAAGATATGGATTATTACACTTCATATGAAAATATTCCTAAGTTTAAGTGCTTCACTTGGGCCCAACATATAGTTTATGATGATGTTGAGCAAAAATTGATATCTTTGGTTGATGATCAATCGATTGCTCATAATTTTTATGTGCTAGAGCTTCAATTTTTTCAATTTGAGCTACTTGAGGAGGAGCTTCCTTATGTAGGTCAACCTGTTAGTATGGCATATGTTTCATTGAAATGTGAGTTGGAAACATTTTATATTTGCTTCAATTCAGTTGACGAGGTCAGCAGGTATGATGAAGTTTGTGTTTCTATTAAGGTTGACCTCATTCTTCAAGTTATGCCTTTGATGATTTTGAACGTCAATAATACATCATGGCATGATTTAGAGGCCTATTTTTTATGGTTTCCTTGAAATGGAAATATTTATCATGGATATAGTCTTCACTCTTTTGGAGGTAATCATAAGTTGATGTATGTGAGAAGAAGCCCACACCTGATGTAGCTAAGTAATGGAGATAGTTTCAGGTTGAGGGAGATCAAATACTTTGGTAGGAAGGTGTTTGATAGAGGAAAGCATATGTAGAAAATTTTTTATGGTCATGTGTCATGGGTTTTCATGTAGGGCCTCACCTACAAATAATATTATGAGTGCTTGCAATCATATCTTTATTTTATTCATATCTCCATGTCTTTGGCTACAAGTTGTTGCCTCCATGTGCATAGTGTTTCCCTACTTTGTGTTGTGATATTTTGTAAATATTATTTTAGTTTTGAAATCACTACCTTGTATTTTGTGATGAAGTGTAAGTTAATCCCGTTCCCTTTTTTTTTTCTCAATTTAGTATACTCTTAAAGATCTAGATTCCCACTATGATTGCAATAGACTGACATCCCCAACTAGAGAAATAGTTGGGACTCAAATCTATAATGTCATTTTTGCTTGTCCCTTTTCATTTTGTGTGTCATCATCATATTTGAACTATTGGTTATAATTGATATAAGGCATCCTAAATGCATCCCATATGTTCAAAATATATCTTTTATGTTGTGTTGTTTCCTCTTATACTTCAATGAATCATCTAAGTTGTTAAAACTCAAAGTTGGCTAAGTGTTGGACTTCTGTTTTTTTATGTTTGTCAAAGTTTCAAACTTTCAAGGAATTCCATACCTACATACCTTCCCTATTGGTCTTAATAATCTACTTGTTCCCTTGTAAAATTTGTCCAGGTGTTGTTTTTCAGAGTTTGGAGTTTTGCATCTTGTCATCCCAGTTGAACTTGTCATCCTTTGTGTGCCTTTACAAAAAATATGTATTTTCCCTTTAAGTTCATTTTCAAGTTTCAAAGTATTGAAATTTCTTGTATCCAGATATCATTCCAATGACATGTGGTATAAGTTCTTTCCAATCCAAAAGGTTTGAAAGTTTATTAAATGTATAAGTTCTTTGTTCCAGAATCAAACTTTTAGAGTTTCCCCATCCACATGTACCCATTTCATTTCACCCTAATTCCCCAAAACCCTGACAAAAGAGCTATTAGAATTTGCTAAGCTTCCAATCTCACAAAGTTTTCTATTTTATGAATTCTATAAAAGTGAAAAAAAGGGAAGAAATAAGTTCAAGTGTTGCAAAGTTTGTGAGTTCACAAACTCTACAAAAGGTTGAGATGGTTCTTAAGTTCGTAAAAAGTGTAAAAGTGTGATATGGTTCACCACATCATTAGAAGTATAAAATATTTAAGAAGGAAGTAAAGAAAGTTGTGAGGTTCTTATTTTAAGTTCATGATTTCACAAACTTATTGAAATGAGACATAGGTTTGTGAGTTCTTCATTTCACTAAAGGTGTGACACAACGGAAGAGGAAGAGAGGGACAAAACCCCATAAAATTGATTAGGGACATGTGTGGAAACTCAACTAAAATGTGTGTCTTAGTGTATACTAGATTGAGGTGAAATAGTGCATTAGAATAATCTACAAGGATGTTTAATATGTAGTTCCTACAACTAAGAAATGGGTGTGCAAAAACAAGACACACACATAAATGAAGGTAGACCAGTTCGACATAGAGATACAAAAAACCCCCCATGACACATTATAAAGTAGCATGAGTATGAGAAGGAACAAAAATAAAGTAAAAAAGAAAAAAATAAAACAAAATATGTGAAACTTTATTTTAGTGTACATTTACAAAAGCCTATAGTGCATCAATAGAGTTTGACGATGTCTAGAAAGAACAAAGTGCTAAAGTATTATATTGATAGAGAATGAAAAGAGATAAAAAGCACCAACATAAAGTATGCTAAAAATATTCACTTTAAAAATTAAGACCCAAAAATGAGTTGATATGTGCAAGACATGACCCTTCAAAGTTCTCAAAACAAGAACTATACAATAAACTCACCAAGAAAAAACAAATTTTGGAAAGGTGAAGCATCTAAACAAAAAGCAATTTGTGTCATTGTAAAACTAGTGAAAATTTATCCCACTTAAAAATAATAATTGAAAATGGTTGAATGGCTAAAAGAAAAGCTTGTGAAATTTACCAACAAAAATTAGAACTCCATTAGGGCCAATTTGGAGTTGCATAGTGTTGGTGTCAACATGATGTCAAAACATTACAAAACCACCTAGTGAGCTATGAAACCACCAAAATAGCTTCAGAAAACTACTTATTCATTTCTATACAATTGTCAATGAATATTTTTGGAATATTTCTCTAGATTTCCAAATGACCACCAATTTACTTAAAAATTACCCATAAAGCTCAAAATCACCAATGTTTACATAAGAAACCACTTGAATTAGTTGTAAAACAACCTTGTAGTGGTAAACCAACACATAGGAGTGGTTTCAAAGGTCAATTAGGTTGATTGTTTAATCATTGTCAATGATTAGATCACTATCAATTTGAAAGCCAATGAGTGATGGGGTTTAGGTTGTTAGCTAGCAAAGTAAAGGTTATTGGGTGGCTATAATACCAAGGGTGTTTTGAGTTGTTAGTGGGGCTTGTTCCTTATATAGCCTCTCCAAAAGAATAAATGGCAAGTGTAAGGTGGAGTAGACCAAGTACTACTTGCTACTACTTACCTAATATCTAAACCCTAGAAGCCTTATAAAAAAAATCCCTATAAATAATTAATATACCTCATGCTTGGGGTCTTACGATGCCAACCAATATTGTGTGATGCAAAGGTGTATAATAAAAACTCTATGGCTTTGAGTTGCATGATTTGGTAATTTTTTCTTTGGAGTTAATCACTCAAAATTAGATGTGTTTATTTTTGTCTCTAGGATTTTTATGAATTCTAAATGTAATACCATAGTTCTTTCTAAGCCAAGAAACACCAAATCAAGATCTTAAGTCAAAGCTACAAAGTAAAACCCTTGACCCTCAATAAAAAGGGATAAGATCCAAATTACTAACACACTCTTATACCACACAAGATTATATAAAAAAGGGGAAATAAAGAAGTGCAAGAGTGGACCCAAGAACTAAGTGAGAGAAACAATGTCACACAATAATAAGAATAAAAAGGCAATAATATGATTGCACAATGAAAATAAGAAGTTATTTTAATTATAAATATGATATATAAGAGAATATAGGGTTACAAAAAGATAATGGGAGAGACTGAAGTATGACATGAACCTATATAGGAAATGCTTGAGCAATGATTCCTAACTAATAATTGCTACTAAGTCACTAAGTGAGAAGTCTTAATAGAAAAGTAACTTTTTTTATATATTGAATCAACAAAAGGGTAACTTGCTAAAGGTATAAATATGCCTCTAGAATATGCTACATTTCAAAGAAATGACACCTACACAAATAGAAATATCTAATCAAGCTTATCCCACATGCATGATAAATTTAGGATAATAAAATAATGCATAACTAATAACTCATTCTAACATAAATCATTGTCTATATCCTCAAAAAAATTGATAAAAGCATGTGACAATGAATAAAACCATGTAAGTGCATGACCACTCAAACTTGATGAGAACAACTATAAGTATTGTAAATTCCATAAAAAATCTCCTCCACCATTATATTTTGTAAAATGTGATGTCACAAATCTACTTGATGAAGGATAAATCAAATTGTTACATAATAAAGAAATATGTTATATCAATTTATTAAGATATTTATATTTTGATGCTTTCTCTTTAATCCACTTTTTAGATAGAAAATTTAACTAATTAAGTATTTATCATAAGGTGAGATATGATTCTCTACATGTCCTATGTTGATATGTGTATGCATATCATGTGTAATAGTGGGTGAAGATATATCACCAACTAGTAGCACAACATATATTGAGTAAAAATTATGAAAAATCCTCATGTTTTTCCTATTGATTAGGTGTAGCTAAATAAAGTGTAAGATAAGATACTTCACAAGCACTCGAGGATATATCATGCGAAAGCATGAGTGGATCCAAAAGATAATCTCTATCTAAAATTGGTATATTGTCATGATACAAAGAAAAATCCATGGGATCCATTATGGAAGGGCTAATATAAGGTTAAGAATGATAATCATGAGTAAAAAATGGTCTAGGACCAATAATAAAGTGGCCTATGAAAGCACATGACAAAGAATGGATCTATAAGAAATATGACATGAAGTAAACCATTATTTAGATCTTCAATCAAAGTATCACCAAAGATATGTATCAAGGTACAATCATCATGTATAGGAGCACAAGAAAAATATAAAAATGATATAACATGTAATTTAACCTTCAACTCCACTAAATTAAGCTATCATATAGGTGTATTAAGATAATTTCCATCATAAACCATGTCACGATGTAACAACGAGTCAACAACCTCATCAAAATAGGATAAAGGAAGTATCACTATTGTCCTTTCTAAACATATAATAAATTGATCATGTTCCATGAGATAGATAAGAGGAATATCTTGAAATACATGTAGGATATAATGACTTCATGTGAACATGAAGAAGCCATATCACTACGAAAAATGAACATGTCTATACATCATAAATGTATATGGGTTTTTGACATGAGATGTAGATGAATTATCATGATTATACTTATCATCATGCACAAAATAAGGTAATTCATTCAAATCATGTGAATCTATGGATATACGGCCACCATGAATATATCATGAAGAGGTATAACAATGATATGCATGTGTGAGGGAGGTGTGATATCATCAATAGCGAAGATACTAGATGTACCTCTATCACATAATAAATCCTTGCTATGTTAAATGGTTGTCATTGTGACAAGACACAAGATCATCATGAATCTTATAAGTAAATAACATAAGAGCATATAAGAGGAGAGGATGAGTGTTAACTAAATAAATGAAAGAAAGGGGTGGGGAAATAACACCTCCATATGAAACATATTTACATCCATAATATAGGAGGTCTTGAGTATATCAAGGATGTATGGATCACATGTAAAAATATGAAATATATGCATGTTTATTAGCCAAATAAGTATCCTAAGAGCAACAAGGGTTTATTATCCAAGGGTGGGTAAGTGGGATAAAAAGGTATATTTCATTATGTATATCTAAATCCTACTCAAAGTGTAATAATATGTAAGAAAATGTGAATATAAATGCTAGGAAATATTAAAATGAATAATATATTAGAATTATATCATATATAGAAACCCTCAGAAGAGTGAAGGTATAGCGGGCTAAAAGGTGTAAGATCAAGAAATTTCACCTAAATTGTAAATAAATAAGTAATCGTTTTTCTAAAGTTAATATAGGCTAGTTAAAATAATACACACAGTTAAACATAAATTAGCCTAGACTAAATCAATAAAATATGGGAATGATAAATTATGTAAACTTTGGTGGTTTTTTTTAAATTAAATGCAAAATTATTAGGGAACTTACCTATGTGAACTACAATGAAGATGAAACTTTATGCAATTCAAATTCTACTCTCCTCAATACTAGAAATGAGTGGTCTCAATATAATATGTCTCTCAAGACTATAACAATTCTAAATTTTCCCATAGGTTGAATTTATGCTATGTGAGATTGATTTAACCTACCACAGGAATGACCTAATACATGAAAGTTATTTTTAACTTGTATGAGTAAACTTTCTAAAAATAGAAATATGTGACATGTTTTATCATGATTGTTCCTCTTGATTGTTAAGGATTGATAGTATTGAAAAATACCTTGGGGATATTATTGAATTAGAAAGGATAAGTTCTCCTAGGTTGACCTCCTTGTTTGGATTAACTTTATAGTCCTCAAAATTATTGAATATAACACTCTTAAATCATACTTGTGTCATGGAGTTATTTGATTTAGAATTATATTCCTTTTATTTCTCCAAAATGAAGTGTTCCTATAATGATTATTCCTGTAATATGTATGATTTCTTAATGATTCTTATTATCTTGAAACAATATTCATTAAATGCCTTTAAATACCAAGATATTACAATCAATCACACAAATGTGCACCAAGTCAACTCACAACTACTAGTGAAATAGGTAATAATTGACAAATAATTGAAATTTAGTTCTCTTAATTTTAGATAGACATGGTGAGGATTGATCACATGTTTCATGGGATTGACCCAAGACATGCAAATTATAATACTAAGGTTAGGAAGAATGTATAAGAATTTATGCAAGGACAAGTGTAATAAATGATGATTATATCAGAATAAGTGCATATATGGATAAGTCAAGGTAAAATGCATAGAATTATATGTAAATAATGGTGGGGAAAGGTTTGATAATGAGGTAAAACTTGCATAAGAGTGTGTCTTTTATATCTGTGTAGTGTAGAAAATTGTGGCTCTAGGAAAATTCATCGCCATGGAAAATTCATCAATGAAAAATTCACCGCCAAGTAAAATTCACTGCCAACAATTCATCGCGGCAGAAAATTAACCACATTGATATTTTTTAATATATATTTCAAAAAATTTGATTTTATTAGAAATATTAATGTAGTTAATTTTTTGCTGCGGTGAATTGTTGGCGATGAATTTTACTTGGCGGTGAATTTTCCATGGCAGTGAATTGCTGGCAGTGAATTGTTGGCGATGAATTTGTCGGATGTCAAAAATTATACTTCCTTGTAGGTGATAATATGATTTATCTCTTAGTTTGGACCTATTTTAGTGACCCTTGCATTTATATATTTTTAACACCTCCTAAATAGGTCCTAATTCCCTTTATTATGCATTCTAAGGCTTATTTTTATCATTTTTCGACAAATTACAAGCATTGAATAAATGAAACCAATTGTTATTTTTCTCTTGATACTCGATGTCCTAGAAATTTGGGCTAGGACCCATATGCCCATGGGCGTATGGGTCCCCCTTCTTAGCCAGGAACTAATTTTAATGTGTTTTTGGTGGCATTTTAACATTCAAAATTCAAACCTTAAGTGTCGGCTTTCAGGATCTAATCTTCAGGAAATTAGACAAGTGCTTATAAATACCTAGTCTTTTCACCATTTCAAAACTAGAGAACACACGAGATACCATTCAAGCAAGAAAAATTGAGTAGCATATTTCTTCATACACATTTAAATTTGTAGGTTTTCAAGCATAGTTGCAGATTTGATCAAGCTTTATTACATAATTGAAGGTTGATGCCTATGAAAGAACATGATGGATTCTAGGTTTGGGAGATGCATTTCTAGCCACTTCCCTCAATGCAATGACTTGTTTCCTAAGTTTTCTCATCTTCAAGTTTCATTCCTCTTGTAGCCTAAAGCAAGGTATCATTGCATTCTAGATTTACTAGGGGTGTTTGACTTCTCCCTAATTGGATCTTGCCATTTTCATATAGGAATCTCTCTCTAATACACTTGAGTAGGGTTTCTTTGTATTTTAGCTCATAATAACCTTAGACACACATAAGGTTAGGGCTCACATATTGTCTTTTATTAGATCTTTGGCTATTTGTGGAGGTTTAAATACCAAAACAAGGGTTTGATCGAGGAAAATCCCCATATAGCCACCCCAAACCATCTCTTTTGTAGATTTATTGTAAGTACAAATCCAAAGATGGAAGGTTTATAGGGTAGAAAATAAAGAGCAAGCAAAGAGCTACATGATAAAGTTAAATTTTTAGTAAGGCTTACAAAGACCCATACACCCTTAGGCATCTGAGTCCTCCTTTGAATATCAAGTCCAAATTTTATGAAAGGTGCACAATTTCCAATATTCCCCAAATCTGTCTGTAGTTTACTGTTTTCATCTATGTTTTTTTAGGAATATTGCATTTATCATATTAGGTCATATAGTCTAATTAGGTTGATCATTCCAAATCATTTCTAATCCATTCCTAAGACTCAAAAGGATTAGATCTAGGTCTGATTGACTCGCCTACATGGTTGAAATTAAATCTATACACCTTGTTGATTTGTATCCTAATGAAATCCTAGAAAAAGGTGGAATTGACCCTAGGTTTTGGACATTAAACTTAAGGTCCCATTTTTCTACATTTTATTTTGGTGAACCTAACATTTTGAAATTATAAATCTTCTAAAATTGGAAGTGATTCAACCATATATATAAGGTTTGCATAATATTGTCTTGCATTTCTCATTTAGGGCTTCATATTTGCATCATAAAAAGTCATAAATATTCAAAAAAATGCATCATAGCCTGCATTAGGGTTTATTTCAGTCATTTAAATCAGACTTGCATTCAAAATTGCTTTGAAAAGTGTGACTTATTGTTCAAATATTGTTATACACTTGAATTTCACTTATATTAGGAAATTTTGGAAAAACAGTCACTGTGAAACCACTTTGCAAATAGAAACAAAAACTTTAAATAACAACATAAACATTCAATTTTTCTATTTTCTGAACCCTTATGAGGGACTCAGACACCCCTAGGTGTCCTTGTCTTGGTACAGGTGGCTCAGTGAAATTGCGCATACATTTTTGTCTTTGTGCTTTCATTCTCTTCCTATTTGTAGAAGTTATTTTGAAATTCTAAAATAGTGTCATTGCATGTTAAAGAAAGTTATCATTTTTCTTCAATCGTTGAAAATTGTGAAAGAGTTTTAATCTTTAGTGATTGAAATTTTTAGATGTGTAGAGAAAAGATTTCCATTTTTTGAATCATTACATAATTTGGGTAGGCTAGTTTTCATTGTTCAAACATTCAAAACCATAGATTGTTACAACACATTACACAAATTAGAAACTCACAAAACAATAGTAGAATCAATCCTAAACTCAGGTTTGCAAATAGTTACACAGTTAATCTCTATTGCTAAAGCCTCTAAAATTGATACTTTTGAAAAAGCCCTACCAAGACCCAGATGCCCTTGGGCATCCCAGTCCTCCAAAAATAGCTTCAAAAATCAGAAACAAACTAATATTTACTATTAGTTTATAGGTATACAATCTAGTTTCTAGATATGTAAACCTATTTTTAACCCTAGTTATCTTAAACATGTATTGAAAATTAATGATTTATCTTGGAGAAAGCATAGTTATCTGATCATGTAATATCTCTTTCTGTAAGTGCATTGTATACCTATCAAGCCCTTTAGTTTTGATGAATTTGATATGTTAGATGAAGCCCTTGAGGACTTCAACTCACCTAGATCATCCACTAAGGCTTGTAAAATTACTAACCCACAACGAACAATCAATGCAATCATACCTCAACTTATTATTTAGCCACCTTCACAACAACCTCAAGTCTAGACCAAACCTATGCTTATCATAGGACCACCTCAAAATAAACCAAAACCTCTAGGTTCCATCTTAAACTTTGCAAGATAACTCATTAGTAGTAATGTATCACAACAACCAAGTTACCACACAATTTCTCATGCATATAAAACAAAGAAAAATAGGAAACCAAGACAAACACAAACCATTCCTGCATTGATACCGCTTCCACAACCCATTTTTCCTAGTGCCCCTTGCTTACCTCAACATAGTGGAAAGGAGTATGATCTTGTGGAACAACTCCGTATCACTCCTGCTAATATTTCCTTGTGGGATTTGATTCAAAACATCACCTACTTACCATATCATGCTTCAAGATGCCTTCAACAAGTTGTGGTCCCTCATAGTCTGCAACCAAATGATGTAGCAACCCTAATTCAAGTTATGAACTCAGTTAATCTTGATATTTTCTTTCATCAAAGTGAATTACCTCTAGTGGAAATACATAAAAAATGATGCCTTGATGATATTAGTTGTTATTAATAAATATGGGATTAGGCACACCCTTGTTGACAATGGTTTGGGACTTAATATTTGTAGTGTAAATATTTTGGATAAAATTAGTGTGGACAAGACTAAAATTCAACCAAGTTCTTTGTCCATTTGTGGTTTCGATAATGTGGGGAAGCAACTGCTTGGTGTGATAATATTACCTATCAAAGTCAGATATGTTACTTTACAAACTCCTATCCATGTCATGCCTCAATAACTTTCATATAATCTTCTCTTGGGTAGACCAAAAAATCATGAAATGAATCCAATGCCTTCAATGCTGCACCATTTGCTAAAATACACTTACAACAACAAGCTTTACACGATAAAAGCTGATCCAAAATCTAAAAATTGTTTACAAACCGAAAAAGGGAATGAAAAGTCCTTTGAGAACATAGATACCAACTTCAAAAGTGGAACCTTTGCAAAGAGAAGATAAATATGAGTGCCTTTCATCAGTGAGAAAGTTTTTGGATGATGATTGGGGGTCATTAGATTCCACACCTACATTCATGAGGGAATAAAAGATTAGAAAAAAAAGAAAAGAAAGAGAAAGAAGCTATGATGGTATCAACAATCCGATATTGAAACATCCAAGACACGAGAGCCCACAACTTCTAGTAGTGAGGAGAACATGGATTACACATCTACCTATGATAAAAGTGACTATGAAAACCACCTTCCTCAAAAGAAATGGAAAATTTTTATGGAAGAGGGTACCAACTTTTGAAACGATTCGGTTATAATGGAAAAGGATGTGGAGTGAAAGAATAAGGTATTTATGTTCCTATAGAGATTAATATTCAAGAAACAACAAGAGGTCTTGGTTACTGCCCTTCAAAAGAAAAAAAATAATTAAAAATACCTTCACTTAATATCAATGTTATCACATAAGATTCTCCTAAGATAAGTTTAAAATTGGTGCATCCTGAACTGATAATCAAAGGGTTTCCTATTGTTTGAATGCTAAGGCATACTATGAGAAATAAAATGAACCATGTGAGGAATAAGATGAACCTAAAACACCTCATGATGTTTCAAATCACAATGCATTACTTGTGGGAGACACCTACAAGTGTCGATGGACCCATCTAATGAAAAGAAAGTGATACAAATTGGAGAGTGTCTTGATGAGGATGAACAAGAAGATCACACAACTTTATTACATGACTTTCCTAAAAAAAAATCTTGGACTTACTCAGATATGTTGAGTATTGACCCTGAGATAGTCACACATAACATTTTTCTTGAGGAAAATGTTAAATTGATAAGACAAAAGATACAAGATGAATCCTAAGATAGATTTACTAGTTAAGGCTGAGATTGAATTTTTTTTACATGTTGGTTTCATCTACCTTATTGATTATTCACCTTGGATCTCTAACATTGTGGTGGTGGCAAAACCTGATAATTGTATTAAGATATGTATGGGTTTTTGAGATATTAATAAAGCATCTTTAAAGGATGATTTTCCCCTTCCTAATATTGACATGACATTGGATTCAACTACGGGACATGCTTTGTTATCATTTATGGATGATTTTTTCAGGATATAATCAAAATTTCATTAACCCTCAAGATCAATACAAGATAACTTTCACTACGCCTTGGGGAATGTTTTGTTGGTTTGTTATTCCTTTTGGATTGAAAAATGTTAGAGCAACATATCAAAGAGCTATGACATTAATATTCCATGATTTCATACATAATATATTGGAAGATTATGTTGATGATATTTTGATTAAGTTTATAACGTGTCAAGATCATGTCAAAATCCTTTTATTTTTTTAAAAAGAATTTATAAGTATAACATGAGGCTACACCCATAGAAATGTGTCTATGGTGTACATAGTGGAAAATTGTTGGGTTTTATAGTATCACATAGAGGCATCGAGGTAGAAACAAAGAAGATTGTTGCTATAATAAACATGCCACCTTCTAAAAAAAAGTCATAATTGTGTAGCTTACAAGGAAATATTCAGGCTATTTGTTGTTTTGTCTCATCATTGGTGGATCAGACTCTTCCCTTTACCTAGCTCCTTAAGAAGGAATCAAAATTTAAATGGGGTGAGGATTGTCAAAGGGATTTTGAGAAATTGAAACAATACCTAGCTAATCCTCTCGTCTTTCAACCATCTAATCAAGGAAAACCATTATCCTTTACATATCAGCATCAAACCATGCTCTTGTTGCATTATTGGCTCAACAAGATGAGAATGGAAAGGAGCATATTGTTTACTACATTAGTCAAATATTGATTGATTATGAAACTTGATATATACAACTATAAAGAAACAATGTTTGGATCTATCTTTTCTACCAACAAATTGAGACATTATTTGTTAAACATAGAAGTGCATGTCATGACAAAATTTGATCCTTTAAAACATCTCTTTGCTAAAATAGACTTGTTTGGACATTTGGCTAAGTGGGTTATGTTGTTAACTAAATTTGACCTTAAGTTTTTTCCTCAAAAAAATAATTAAGGGTCAAGCATTGATCGACCATTTAGCTGAGGCTCCCTCACCTCTATCACTACCAAATGTTGACTCATTTTTGATGAAAATATGTTGAAAATTGATGATAATGAAACATGGGAAATGTATTTTGATGAGTCTAAGTGTCGAACTGGCTCTGAAGCAAGGGTTATATTAATATTGCCTTCAAGAAAGCCAATTCCCTTATCCTATCATCTAAATTTATTATGTACAAACAACACTGCAAAGTATGAGGCCCTTATCACTAGGATACGTGCGACCTTGTCCTTAGGTGTTCAACATATTCCTTTTGGTGATTCTCAATTGATCATTAAAAAAATCAATACGTCCTATCAAGAAAAACATGATAAGTTATCACAATATAAAGACCTTACAATGACATTTCTAGAGAATTTTGAATTGTACACTATTGACATTGTTCCACGAAAGGATAATTGACATGCAAATGCAATGGTAAGCACAACTTCCCTTGTTTCTCTCGAGGATTCTTCTATGAAATTCACATTCATTGTCTACAATCTCATAAAACCATCGATAGATGAAAACATGAAGGAAACATTAGTTGCCAATATTGAAGCTTTTAGTGAATGGTATACACCAATATTCAATTATCTAAAAGAAGGTACCTTTCTTGAACCAACTACCAAGAACGCTAGAGCTCATATTCAAAAAATTGTAGCTCAATATATAAACCTAGTGGATGTGTTGTATAAGCGATCATTTGATGGTCTTCTTCTTAGATGCTTTAAACAATTTGAAATCCCTATAGCCCTCGAGGAAGCTCATGTGGGTACTTGCTAGGGGAATTTGAGAGGAAGATTGTTAGTTCGAAAGTTAATACACATAGGATATTATTGGTGAAACATGGAACACGATTATTTTGATCATGTTAGGAAATTCCATAAATGTCAAGAGCATAACAATTTGATCCATACTCCTACTTTCGAACTTTGTGCCCAAATTTCTACTTGGCCATTTTTGGTATGGGGTTTGGATCTTATTGGAAAGATTTATCCTTCTTCTTTAGACCATACATTTATAATCACTACAACAAATTATTTCACAAAGTGGGTAGATGCAATTCCTCTTCATTCCACAACTGTTGAGGTAATCTATCATTTTATTTTGGAAAATATTATTACGTGATTTGGTATTCCTTCAGCCCTAATTATGGATAATGGGACACCATTTAAGAATAAGGAAGTGAAGAAATTTTTGAAAACATTTCATATTCAACATCACTTTTCTACACCTTATTACCCACAATCTAATGGTCAAGCAAAAGCAATAAACAAAACACTTGAACAAATCTTACGTAAAACAACTAGTAAACCTAACAAGGATTGCACACTCAACTCTCTTATACATTGTGGGTTTATCACAAAAGTATTTTCACATCTACAGGAAACACACCATGTAATCTCATTTATGGTGTTGATATAATAATACCCTTAGAGTTATAAATTACTTCCTTAAGAATCTCTTGTAAAGGCCTTATTGATGATAACACTTATAAAGAAAAATGATTACAACAGCTTGAAATGCTTGATAAACATCCTACAAATTCTCTTAAACATCTCCAAGCTTATTCAAAAAGAATGTAATACAATTATAATGATAATGTCATTCCTCATTCCTAAATAACAAAGGAGATTTAATGTTGTATGAGAATCAACACAGTGTTAATGCTGCTCCAGATGAAAAAGGAAAGTTTAGCCCAAACTGGCTAGGACCTTATATCATTTATGGAAATGATGGGTCTAGAGCATATAAGCTTAAAGAAATGGATGGTAAACCTCTCAAAGAACCTATAAATACTACACATTTGTGTAGGTATTACACTTAAAAATATTTTGAATATTATGTGTGATAAAGCATATGGTTAGATTAAATAAATGGTTTCTATTTTATCTCACATTGCTTCGTTCTTGACAAAAAAAATTGTGTGTCTTGAATTATTTTGAGTAATTGTTCATTTACTTGAATTATTACTTTATTTTTCATACTATTAAATCATATGTGTGTTGTTTTAAATTAGATCATTATATGCATTTAATTTTAAATTAGATCATAAGGGCATCTAGTTTAACATAATTACACTTAACCAAAAATGCAGTATCTAAATAGAAATATAAGTGTTTAATTAGATCACATTAATCACATAACAATTATATCATGGAGACATTTATTAAATAATCTTACCAAGATTGTTTAATAGATCATACATAGAAATAAAATCATACTCATATATAGATCATAGAGTTTATATACATCATAATCACCATGTTAGCAAAATGTGGTGTCATAATATGATACATCTAGGAGGGCCTATGGCTAACAGACTCCTTGGGGCTTGGTGGTGGTGGTTCTCATCGAGAGATAGTGGTTTGGGAGTGGCTCATAGAGCTCATATTCTCTTATAGTCCATGTATCTGGCCTATGGCTATGCCCTCACATACGAGAGTTGTGACGTGCTCCTGATCTATCTGATCCCTATCTGCTTATACCCTACTAAGTTTTTACTATAAGAAATCCCATATCTCACTCTCGAAAGAAACTCAGGTGGCTCGAAGCTCCTCATATGCAACTGTGAGCTCCTCATGTGTAGCTCTTGTCTAATCCTCTCTAGCTCAAACCTCCTCAATATCATCTCTAATTATAGAAATGGTCATCATAGCATCATCATAAGATGTCCTCCTCCTAGATAGGGGCTTGAATAAGTTAGCATGGCGCCCTGTGCTAGGTGGTGGCCTACGCTTAGCTAGTGTTGCTTGGTGTGTGGGCATTATTGGAACAATGTCTGCGATAATTCAACTAAAGATGTCAAGCCAGTCTCATGTACCAAATATAACAAAGAAAACATGACATAAATTATAATGGGATGTAATCAATAAACATATTAAATCTAATCATACATAGAAAATAAATAACATCACTTGGATCACCAACCCACCAATCGAGATATTGATAAGACACTATGGGTGTCATGTCGAGACTCCTTTGATGGCTAGGAAGTGTGGTGTGATTTGAATGAATGCTCTCTCCATGATTTTGAGACTGGATGCCCATTGTGGTCGATGGATGCACTCAAGTGATGAGAGGACGAGATGTAGGTCTCTCGTCGAGGGAATCTGTGGCCTCTGCTGGATCCTTGGGCTCCTCTCTCATTGAATGTTGATCCTCATCCTCCTCCTCCTCTAAGTCCTCCACTATATACTCCTCATCAATTGTATCTCCATCCATGCCCCTATCCTCTCTCTCATCCCTTCGATATGGTAAAGGTCTTGGACCATCTATAGGATGATTGTCAAGGAAGATGCACCGAGGTTGTGTTGTCATCCACCACCTATCATAAGAAATTGAGGTGCCTACATCATCCAAGTCAGATGATGGTGTGTATCTTGCTCCTCATCCTTTGAGTCACTAGGAGTGACGTCTGTGAGTGTGGGATGATGGGTGTCTCTTGGTCTAGCACTGCTACGTGTAGATCTCAAGAACGTAGGTTGTGGGTTGGGTGCTACCTATATCTAACCAAACTAATGCATCACACAGTCATAATAAAAGGGCATGATAATATAGTCATGTCATCCAACTAATAGTCTATCTCGCTGCATCTTGGCTAACTATTGTGTAAGACTTGACCATTGCTGTAGAGTTTGGTACAGTCTCCATACTATGTCTTCATCCTCTAGATGATTGAATATGACCCTCTAGTGCAACAGATCTTCACACTACCAGGGCCGTTTAAGTGTATAAAAGAAGGCTCATGCATAACCGAATATTATCTCCATGGGAAACCCGATCAATCTAGTGCATATAATATGCTCAAATGCCCATACCTGAAGAAGTGTACAATGAAGAATACTTTGAGCCTCTTGATATACAAGGTGTACAAGATCATAATATAGATGTGGGAGCATACTCCATCCCAAGGCATATATTGTATGATGCTCCTCAATGTCTTGTATAATTTGGAAAAGGCCCCCATCAAGGTGTGAGCCTCATCCATCAGGTGTTAGAGCTAAGGTGACGATGGCACAAATGATCTGACGAACCAAGGGAACATCAACATAGAGAAGCCACTTGAGCTCACTGTGAGCTCTAGAGTCAATGAGAGATATGCAGTGACCTGCATAATAGTAAATATCATGTCTCATCTGTCGATGTGTATAAAACTCATTAAAATAAATGATCTCACCTCGAACATGTTATCTGAATATGCGGTGAATGTCCTCAAGTGTAACTTTCATCTCCCCTATTGGGAGATGTAACGTGGAAGTATCTATGTTCCACTACTCAACTATTTCCATAATCATAGTATCATGATACCTCATGGGTGGCATGAGGTATATCCAATACAATCCAGTAGTGTGAAGAATACACTCCTCCTGAGTAAACCGTGTGAATCGCTCTCAGAGAAGGAAAAATAATCATCCTCCCAAATGTTGTTGGGTGTGTGGTGGGACCTACGAAAAGAAAAAGGGAATCATCAATAACATGGAAAAATGAGAAATCAAACAGTTAAAAGCAAAGCAAGAGTGACTCAGGACATAGGCGTCATTCTGGGACAGGGGTTCCATTTTGGGACAGGGTCACCCAAGGTGGACACTGTCACCTAGTTTGGACATAGATGTCAAGAATTTTAAAAAATTCTTAAAAAAAATATAGAATATTAAGGTAAATCACAAGGAGAAGGTACACGAAACTGACCACTGGTGTGATGGTACCCTCCACAACCTTTGCTCGCAAGAACTCTAGTTTCGGGGGATCGGACGGTCATTGGCTCGACATCTCACTCCTCTGAACAAAGTTATCTCTCTTAGAATCTCCAAATAGTAAATGTGAAAATGATGGTCAAAAAGATGATTTTGCAGTAACATATTGTAAACTTTATTAATAGCATATTCCAATGAAATCGCCATAATGGGGGCTAGTGAACTCCGATTTTGATGTCATTTGTTGCATTAGATTCATAGTTCCATCCTCGATCATATCTGATATTTATTGATAAATGGTATTTTGGTATCATAACCCTATCTTAAGCATTATCATAACTAAACCTAGCAATTCTATGTCGTTAGATTACTACCCTAATTCCACCTCTATAAAGCAAGTGGAATCAAGGGGCATACATTTACCCTCGAATTTGGTTCTCCATAGAAGTTGACATGTTTATTTGAAATCATAAGATGATTTTGAACAACTAACAAATCAATTTTGTAGGATGTAGTTCCTAATGTTGTGGTTTTGCAAGTGACTACACTAGGGGATTCGTTCTCCCATTCATAAATGAATCATAATATCTATATGAGTATCCTTTTTATGTAGAATAATTTACTTTCACTACTTTAGCTTGCATATGCATGTAGTGTTATATGGCCGCTAAAGTGGGGGTTAAAAGTAGTGTAGAAAATTGTACTCCCTCGTAGGTGATAGTGCAATTACACACTTAGTTTGGATCTATTTTAGTGACCCTTGCATTTATGCATTTTCAATACCTCCTAAATAGGCCCTAATTCCCTTTATTATGCATTCCAAGGCTTATTTTTATCATTTTATGACAAATTGCAAGCATTGAATAAATGCAACCAATTCCTATTTTTCTCTCGACACTCAATATCCTGGAAATTTGGGTTAGGACCCATATGCCCATGGGTGTATTGGACCCCCTTCTTAGTTAGGACCTAAATTTTAATGTGTTGTTGGCAAAATTTTAACATTCAAAATTCAAATTTTAAGTGTCAGGCTTCAAGATCCAATCTTCGAGAAATTAGAGATGCTTATAAATACCTAGTCTTTTCACCATTTCAAAACTAGATAACACAAGAGATAACATTCAAGCAAGCAAAATTGAGCAACATATTTTTTCATACACATTTGAATCTATAGGTTTTCAAGCATAGTTGCATATTTGATCAAGCTTTATTACATGATTGGAGGTTGATGCCTATGGAAGAACATGATGGATTCTAAGTTTTGGAGATGCATTTTGCCACTTCCCTCAACCTAATGACTTGTTTCCTAAGTGTTCCCATATTCAAGATTCATTCCTCTTGTAGCCTAAAGCAAGGTATCATTACATTCCAGATTTACTTCAGGTGTTTGACTTATCCCTAATTGGATCTTATCATTTTCATATAGGAATCTCTCTTTAATACACTTGAGTAGGCTTTCTTTTCATTTTAGCTTATATCTTTATACACATAAGGTTAGGGCTCACACATTGTCTTTTATTAGATCTTTGGCTATTTGTGGAGATTTAAATACCAAAATAGGGGTTTGATTGAGGCAAATCTCCATATAGCCACCCCAAATCATCTCTTTTGTAGATTTATTATAGGTACAAATCCAAAGATGAAAGGTTTACAAGGCAGGAAATAGTGAGCATATAGAGAGCTACAGGATCAAGTATTGAATTTTTGGCAAGACTTATAAAGACCCATATGCCCCTAGGTGTCAGAGTCTTCCTTTGCATATCAAATCCAAATTTTTATGATAGTGTACAATCTCCGGTATTCCGTAGATCTATTTGTATTTTACTATTTTTGTCTATGTGCTTTCAAAATATTGCATTTATCATATTAAGTCATATAGTCCAATTAGGTTTATCATTCCAAATCATTTCTAAGATAAAAGGATAAGATCCAGGTTTGGTTGACTCGCCTGCATGGTTGAAATTCGATTTACACACCTTGTTGATTTGTATCCTAATGAAATCCTAGAAAAAGGTGGAATTGACCCTAGGTTTTGGATATTAAACTTAAGGTCCCATTTTTCTACATTTCACTATGTAATTGTATTAAATCATTCCATCAAAATTGGTCCAAAAATAAATAGGAATTGGCAAAGGTATGAAAATTCAATCATTGCAACAGGCAAGCTTAAAGGATCTAAGATTTTTAAGATGGTTTTGTCTATTTTTTAATTATGCATTTTTATTTTTATCGTATAATTTTTTTACGAAGGAAAGCCCATATATCACTCTTTCACCTCTATGTTTTATGATACTTTGTATGGATGTTTCTAATGGTGATTCTTCCACATGGTTTAATTATTTTGGTTCATACATTGACTACAAACATAAACCAAGCACTTTGATATACTAAGTTCTCTATTTTAGATCAACATTGATCTAGTTCCTATACTTTTCTCTTTCCTAGAATAGATCATGAGTGTGATTTAGTCCTCTAGATTAGATAATAGGTATAATCAAATCCCTCAATTTCTAAAATTAAATTTCCAATTCCAAGACTAATAATCCCAAGATATGATTACTACCCATTGATGTGAATGAAAAAGTTTAACCTATGTTTGTAGATGTGTCTTTAGGACATAATATTGGGATAATTTTTTTATGGAACATTAATCAATAGTAATTCATAATCACATATATGATCACAATCTCAATCTTATTTTGTACCAATCACATTTTGTTCAAAACCCAACATTCTTTATTTTGTTGTTTTGATCCTGTTGAATCAGCTTGGGGGCGTAACCATCATCAAAGGAATCAATTACTCTTATCTCTATAAATAATAGGCTCCAAATATTAATTATTAGCACCACATTATTCCTAGACACATATATACATTTAGATAAATGTTCTCTTCATGAACCAAAGGATAAATTATCCATCAAACAAATCATGCCATCAAGATAAAATCAAACTAATTACATGAGATCATAGGTAAAATTAATTACTAAGCCCCAAAAAACTTAGGATTCATTTGTCACTAACTCTTCATCATTAATCTAGTTCTAGATTCCTCATATCAATTATTTATTAGAGCAACACAATAGTCAAAGTATTGAGATTTTAACATTAATATGCTTAGACATGATAATCATTATTTATAATATAATGAACAAAAATATCCATAAATGAAATATAATGTATCAAAATAAAATGGAGAAAAATATTACACAATACAAATATTTAATGTGGGAAAACCATACAATAAAAAACCACAAAAAATGTTATTCAATCTTATTGAGAAAACTTACATGTAGGAACCTTGCTTTTCACCTCTCATTTCCTCCTTCCACTATACAACCTCAATGCCTCTTACAAATTTTTATAATTTCAAAATTCATATATCGAATAATATTCAAGAATTATATAATTTGATTGACAAGAATCCTTAATTTAAATAGGGTGAAGTCATTTGCTGCAGTTTTTGGTGGTTATATGTCTTCAGTTAAGGTATATGGTAGTTTGATTAATAAAAAAATATTTATATTGATCTATTAATGAATGACCATCCTGCAGGTTTAATATATACTACAAGATAAATGATCTTTAATTAATAAATTAATCTAATATTTAAACTATTAATTAAATAATCAACCACCTATGACCATGTATTCCATTAATATAAATATAAGGTGAAACCTTATATAAAATAGAGCCTTGTTAATGTTATCGAGATCGCTTAGAAATAAGTGTGGACCCCAATAAATACTATACTATAATACAAAGTTAACATTACACCGATTTATAAGTAATCCCTAATCTCTAATTTATATTTATCATCTATTTCATGTCTTAATGTTATATATCTCAACTACTGATTTATTTTAAGATTTAATCATCTCATTAGATTATAAATTAATTTTAGGAAGTGCTTTCTTTTCCTATATTTTAGTGATCTTGTAATTTTCACACCTATTCTTAAGGTAGATTTTATTATTTTCTTAAGTTTCAAATTTGATTACTTTAATTTTTATCATAATTTCTTTAAGAGTTGAATTTTTTTTTATGCATAAAATACATTATCTAAGAGTTACTTTGTCTTGATTAATTTGGATGCCTCTTTGCATATGTTTAATTTCTATATCTTAGTCATAGATTCAAATTAGTTATTTTCTTTGATTTGCATTCAAGCATGAATCAAGGATATTCAAGTTTTTTCATAATATGTTGCATCTTAAACCTTGATCCTTGGAAATCACATCCTTTTCCCACATGGATGGTGCTTTGTGTTCCATGAATAAATTGCGTCAACGTATTTATAATTTGTCATCATTCATACAACTTGCTACCACATTTCCTTCCATGCCAGAGAACTTCACTTTATGTGTTCATGATATTTATAACGATTTCACTCTTGCATGCCATTTAATAGTTACTTGGAACTAACTTCCAATAATACCTTTAGGAATATTGATATCCTTTTTAACTATTCATGATGTTTCTATACTTAAAGACGATAATGACAAAATACCTTATATAATTCATGATAACCATTCATATGTCTCCTAAGACTCATGGTTTCTTGATGATTTATCTAGTGAGGAATTGAGTAATGTGTTGATGCCAAAAATTGGCAAGGTAACAACCCTTTGTGGGAAACTCAGTTGAAGGGGGGACCTATTGCGCTAAACTGAGTAACCTCCAGATTTTATAGAAGTCAACTTCTAAAATAACTAGGGTTTAGAATGGGAAAAGGAAGCAGATATAAAAATAAAAGATCTAACTAGGGCGATGCGCCGAGATTTAGATATAAGGCACAATAGACCTATCTTATAAATAGGGTCTAAGGGCCCGTTCAACAATCTGTTATGTCCCGAAATAACAAACATCAAAGAGAAAGACCTGGGTAGTTCATTTCATGACATAAAATAATTTGCATAGAGATTTACTGAACAAAAAGAGTCGGAGACATGGTTCTAAATCAACGTTCTATTCAAATTATTGAAGTTGCAAACAAACTATTCAGTAAAAACACAATATAATGTTGTCCAATAGTTAAGAAACAAAAAGGCCAAATTACAAGGGCACAGTATGTGAGTCTTTACAATTTTATAACAAAAAAAAAGGCTTGGTGTCTCCCTAATTCTTCTGTCGATATTTCAAGAACTTTTGCCAACCTCTTTTCTTTGAAAGAAGTAGTATATATAACAAGGGGCTTCCACCGCTTGAAGGACTGTAACAGAAAAGATTCCCCATCATGAAGGATGATGCTCGCAACAATGACTCACCACGGTCATTGTAACAAAAAAGATCCCCAAGCATGAGCCAAGTCATTCATGAGCCAGATGCATCTTCTGCAAATGATGGCAGTGGTCTTGACTTACCCTATGCGAACAAGTGTCGCCTCCCAGCGAAGGCATTTAGAACACACAACAGTATATGGCAGCTTGGTGTTCACACCACTCCTTCTAATGAAGATGCGTCAGAAGGACACGTGGTGACATTTCATAGCTCGTGGTTCATCCTACTTGTCCTTTGACAAGATCTTGTGATGAGGAGACATGTGGCAACATTTCACTATTGACACCGCTTGAGGGGCCCTCCAAAGTTTGCACGGGTGGAGGCTAAGTGGTATGCAGTCGGGGCCCAACAGAGAGTGATACGAAAGTAGGCTTAACATGCCCTATTTATTGACACATGGTAGTAGAACGGGGCTTGGAAGAGAAGGGAAGGGAAGCTCCCCTTCGGTGAGCGATTAGGTGACATGTGGCGAAAGTGAGTCGAGAATGCCAAAAAACTGGCATGGATGCTGTAAAAGCATTGAGTGCGGTCGGAAGTCGAGAAAAATATAAAAAACAACTCGAAGGGAGCATGAGATATATTAATTATCCACAGCTTTTGGCGACTATCAGGGGTGTTTCACCTATAGAATGATGAATCCAAAAATATCTGGTTTTGTGACCATGGCCCTATCCATTGGGCATTGGAGTCAGAGCTTAGAAAGGGCGATCTGCAAGGCAACCGGTCGACCTCAAAAGGTGTTGATATGGCGCATAGATTTGTGTGCGCCTCGTGCAAATCAATCACTTCTTTAAAAGGCAACATTGCAAATATTCTAGACCCGTCCTCGAGCTGAAAAAGTAGATGCGTGATCTAATGAGTTACGCCTTTGATGTCTTCGACACTAGGAGGTTGGATGAAGCTCTGGAAAATGGATAAATCCTGTTTCCTCTCTGCAATTTTGGCTGCAATTTGCTCCATGGTAGCCACTGATTTATCAGAAAGAAATGGAGAGGGCAAGCCCATCTAGGTCAGTTGGGAAAACCTTGCTTGTATGCTATCCATAGTTTGCCCCAATGTGATTGAGCATCATTGAGCATGAAGGGTGGCCTCATGGCAGCGGATGAAATCCTTTGCGATCCTAGCAGTTAACCTCCGATTTTCAACCCTCGCTCGTACCAGATCCTCGCTTGGCACAGTGTATAGCTTTTCTAGCAAATTTTTTGCTTGGGAACCTTTTCCCCTATGAATCGTGGGAACTGTTCCATTGTGTCATGAACATCCCTGCATACATTTTTTGCCTCCACCATGAACTGAAGTGTGGGCTGGAGAGTCGGACATAAAGCCTTAACTCTCTCCCAGTAGGAAATATACAGTTGTTGGGCTACTAAGCAGAGGTCTGATTGTGGAGCAGGAGTTTGAACGATCTTCTTCAAGAGATTAATCTCTTCATCCCTTGTCACAATCTCTTGTGTTAGCCCTGCAATTTGTTCTGTGACAGAGGAGAGTTTCTCCTGCAGGTCTCTCTGTGCAGCCAACCACCTCTCTTCAGCCTGAATTTGGGTTGCAGACTCTTCCTCCAAGGAAAGCTTTATCTTCTGGAGGTCTTCTTGAAATCGAGCCTGCACGCTCGCTTGATTTGTCTCCTTTTCTTATACTACTTGCTCCAATTGAACGCGTAGTCGCTGCAATTCTTCATTCTTTTGTTGAACTTCTCTTTTTGATTAGGCTAACCTGTCTGATAATTTCTAGTTCCTTTGTTGTAGCTCATCTACTTGACTCGACTCCTGGGATTGGAACCTCTCAAGCTCCCCTTGCAAACTAGCCTGCTCTGCTTTCACATTCTATGCAAGACACACTTTTTTTGTTTCCTGTGCTTTGTCTTTGGCCAACAAGACTTCTATCCTTCCTTTAACGGCCTTGAGCTCATCTTCTACCTTCTTCAACTTGCGACTCAACTTAAGAAAGTCAGTGATCACCACCCGTTGTGTCTCCTCCATTAGCTTGACTTTATCCTATGGTCGGGCAACACGCAAGTCCAATTCGATGGCATGGATGTCATAGTCATCGGGTTGCATTTCTCCCTATAGTTTGGTAACATTAGGATGCATGGTTGCGAAATGCAACGATTTTTGAGCCTCCTTATAAATTATCTGGACTCCGGGCTCCGCTGGCTTCCTGACATCCTTTTCCTTTTGCTTCTGGAGTCAGAGAGCTAGAGCTTGCTTCGTTGTATCACTCTCGACAAGAATTGAGATGATGATTTGATGTGTTCGCCTATGAAGGGTTCGTCGGGAGGGACAACAAAAGGAAATGAGAGGCAGGTGACCTTAGACATTTTCTTCTTCGAAAGGGCAACTGTGATCGGAGAGAAGGGAGGAATATTCCAAATCCTAGGTGACAAAGGCATGGGGGAACTCATGGGGAATGATGGTGGCAATGGAGAGACGACGGGCTTTGACTGCTGCAAAGGTTGAGTTAGAATTGACTCAGAGGAGGCAACAAGGATGATGACTTCAGATACCAAAGGGGCGGTAGCCATCGATACAGATGAGGAGGCAACCAGGGCTTTTAGTAAAAATGGGGCAGCTTGAAGGGAAGTGAAAGCCATCTATCTGATATGAGAAAACTGGGAGAAACCTCCTGCAACCATTGTAGCGGGGACAAAGAAAGATAGACCCACACTTGGAGCGATGGGTGCCATAGGGATCATGGAAGAAACAAGAGACTGTGAGCCGAGAAGAGAGGGAGAGAAAGATACCTAAGCGGTGGATTCCGTCTTCGAACCTTGGCCTATCACAACCTCCTGCAAACCACCTCTTGAAGTAGTATTAGTGCGTTGTATTTTGCTTGGTGGAGGGTGTAGTGTTCTTTAATCAGCTTGATAACTAGGAATATTAATTCCTCAACTTAAGGATTGGACATCACAACAAGCAGCTATAATTTGTCAAAGAACCTCATTTACTTATCAACCCGAGGACGTAGACTTGAAATGGGACAGCAAAATATATGCACTAACCACCCTTCCATACATGCAAGATCTCCTAAAATGCTAAAACTTCTAAATTCTGGAATTACTTTACTGAATAACTTGATTGGAAACAAAAGCTGAAAGGTAAAACTACTCTGTTTCTAGTGGATGCAGGAACAGTCAACAGTACTGTATTTTTGTTGCTGTAGGAACAGACACATTTAACTTTTACAAAATAAAGTATAACTATCCTAACCTACAGAATGAAAGTACAGGCAATTTCCTAAGTGGGCCCCCTTAGGTCATGCCAAAGTAATCAACAGATTAGGTGAAAAGCTCCATAAACTTTATTGATTTAAAGTGAACAAGTACATAGCACAATCCTTCTTAACTGTATTTCTGATACTGAAAAACGTATTACAAATGACAAGATCTTCCAGCCCATTGTTTGAAGGAGAATGGGCTATTTATTGAAAACTAATCCTAACTACTAACCAACCTTCCCTTATAAATCAGGAGGTATTTATTACATCCAACTAACTTTGATTAAAGAGGCGAATGACAATGCAAGGACCAAGTCAAATTGGTTTGGCAGACTTAAAGCGCCATCATCCTGGATTTGAGCAACAACAGGATGCTTGGCCTAGATTCCTGGAACATTCTTCTTGCTTGGCGGATAAGTTTGAAACTGTCTCCCCATCTTTCGTTGTTGAACCAGTCTTTGTAGATTTGGCCTTCTACTCTTCAAGTGGATTTTAAATTCCTTCCTCTAATCGTGGCACCTGCAAAATAACTCGTCATCTTTTCCTGGAGAAGAAGGTTAGCTCAACACGTTCATCTTTAAGACAGTCCATTGCTTCATTCATTCATTCATTAAGTATTAAACTAAGGAAAACATCATTTCAGATATGGCTACAGAAAGTTTGGTAGTGGAGGCTGCAGGAAGGTTTTATGATCACAAAAAGCCATAAAGTATTTATCAGACTAATAAAACATTAAAGATAATAATCATGGGACTTTTCATCATAATATATTCATCATATTAAGTCATAAAAAGGTCTATGTTCTATCCCATAATCAGACTGAATGTTTGTTTTTAGCATAATAAAAATGGAAAAGTACTTATAAAAATATGATCAAAATGCACCAAAGTATTGGCTCATCACTCCCCTCAACCAACTACTTGCTGGACCCTTTAGCAAGTCTAGCATTCTTCTTTTGGGATAGGGTTCTCCAACTTGGGGTAACCCTATTATTTCAGCAATCTTGTTAATTGATGCATTGATTGTTATGCCCCTAACTGTTGCTTCACCATTTTGAAATGTTCTTGTGAATTCCTCCGCAATATCTGTGCTGAAAGTCCCGAGCTTCACAAAGTAATTGAGCCACCCATATTGTCTGAAGAATGGTACATGCAGCACATCCTGCAATAGGATGTTGTGGTCTGTAGGGTCATGTCGAATCCACTGACCTCCCATTTCTTTGGTTTACTGTAATCAAATGTGTTGAAGTATTGCTCTCTTGGCTTTTACAACAAACTCCCTGCAATCCAACTAATGAATCCTCTGCAATTCTTCATTCATTCATTAAGTATTAAACTAAGGCAAACATCATTTCAGATATGGCTGCAGGAAGGTTTTATGATCACAAAAAGCCATAAAGTATTTATCAGACTAATAAAACATTAAAGATAATAATCATGGGACTTTTCATCATAATATATTCATCATATTAAGTCATAAAAAGGTCTATGTTCTATCCCATAATTAGACTGAATGTTTGTTTTTAGCATAATAAAAACGGAAAAGTACTTATAAAAATATGATCAAAATGCGCCAAAGTATTGGCTCATTAGAGGGTTCCCAACATATACTGCTTTTGTCAATTTCTACGTTCCTCTAGGCTTTCCTTCGATCCAGGGTCGAGATTACGAGGACCCTGATCATGAAATATTCCTCCACACACTCTTAACAACTGTGCTAGGCTGCGTCATTGTTTCTTATTTTTTCTTCTCTTTCTCAGAGCATGGTGCGACACCTTCAGGGTGGGCCTCTTCATCACTCGCATTGGAGTCCGTATGTTCTTTGTTCAAGAGTATCAAACTGATCATCGGTGTCAAAAACCGATGGGTGTTGGAATGAGGCAATGAGGCTCTTGATCTCCTGGCAATAAATCTAGAAATCGTTGATCTTTTTCGTCTTCCATCCCTGTTCCCTTATCAAACTATTTCCAGGAGCCATTAATAAGGGAATAGGGTTGGAAGACAGAAAAGATCAACGATTTCTAGATTTATCGCCAGGAGATCAAGAGCCCCATCGCCTCATTCGAACACAAATCAGTTTTTGACACCGATGATCAGTTCGATACTCTCTAGAACAAAGAACATACAGACTCCGACACGAGTGATGAGGAGGCCCACCCTGAATATGTCGCACCATGCTCTGAGAAATCGAAGCAAAAACAAGAAACAACGACGTAGCCTAGCACAACTATTAGGAGTATGCAGAGGAATATTTCACGATCAGGGTCCTCACAATCTCGACCTTGGGCCAAAGGAAATCCTAGAGGAACACAACAATTAGAAAAAGCAGTAGATGATGGGAACCCTCCACCAAGCAAAGTACAATGCACTGATATTGCTTCAGGAGGTGGTTCACAGGAGGTTGCGATAGGCCAAGGGTCGAACACAAAATCCACCGCTCAGGTATCTTTCTCTCCCTCTCTTCTTGGCTCACAGTCTCTTATTTCTTCCACAATCCCTATGGCACCCATTGCTCCAAGTGTGGGTCTATCTTTCTCTATCCCCGCTACAATGGTTGTGGGAGGTTTCTCCCACTTTTCTCATATCAAACAAATGGCTTTCAATTCCCCTTGGTCTGCCCCATTTTTAGTAAAAGCCTTGGATTCCTCCTCATCTATATCCATGGCTACCGCCCCTTTGGTATCTAAAGCCGCCATCCCTGTTGCCTCCTCTGAGTCAATTCTGACTCAACCTTTGCAGCAGTTGGAGCCCGTCATCTCTCCATTGCCACCATCATTCCCCATGAGTGCCCCCATGCCTTTGTCACCTGGGATTTGGAATATTCCTCCCTTCTCTCCGCTCACAATTGCCCTTTTGAAGAAGAAAATGTCTGAGGTCACCTGCCTCTCATTCCCTTTTGCTGTCTCTCCCAGCGCACCCTTTGCAGGCGAACACATCAAATCATCAGCTCAATTCTTGTCATAGAGTGATACAACAAAGCAAGCTCGAGCTCTCTGACTCTAGAAGCAAAAGGAAAAGGATGTCAAGAAGCCAACGGAGTCCAGACAATTTATAATGAGGCTCAAAAATCATTGCATTTCACAACCATGCATCCCAATGTTACCAAACTACAAGGGGAAATGCAACCCAATGACTATGACATCCATGCCATCGGACTGGGCTTGCGTGTTGCCCGACCACAGGATAAAGTTGAGCTAATGGAGGAGACACAACAGGTGGTGAACACTGACTTTCTTAAGTCGAGTCGCAAGTTGAAGAAGGTAGAAGACGAGATCAAGGTTGTTAAAGGAAGGATATAAGTCTTTTTGGTCAAAGACAAAGCGCGGGAAACAAAAAAAGTGTGCCTCGCACATAATGTGCAGGCATAGCAGGCTAGTTTGCAAGGGGAGCTTGAGAGGTTGCAATCCCAAGAGTTAGGTCAAGTACCTGAGCTACGACAAAGGAACTAGAAATTATCAGATAGGTTAGCCTAATCAAAAAGAGAAGTTCAACAAAAGAATGAAGAATTACAGTGACTACGCACTTAGTTGGAGCAAGCAGTATAAGAAAAGGAGACAAATCAAGTGAGCACGTAGGCTCAATTTCAAGAATACCTCCAAAAGATAAGGATTTTCTTGGAGGAAGATTCTGCAACCCGAAGTCAAGTTGAAGAGAGGTGGCTGGCCGCACAGAGAGACCTACAGGAGAAACTCTCGTCTGCCACAAAAAAAATTGTAGGGCTAACGCAAAAGATTGGGACAGGGGATGCAAAGATTAATCTCTTGAAGAAGATCATTCAAACTCTTGCTCCACAGTCAGACCTTTGCTTAGTATCCCAACAACTATATACTTCCTACTGGGAGAGAGTTAAGGCTTTATGTCCAACTCTCCAACCCACACTTTAGTTCATGGTGGAGGTAGAAAATTTATGTAGGGAGGTTTGAAGCACAATGAAACAGTTCCCATAATTCATAGGGGAAAAGGTTCCCAAGCTGAAAAGTTGCTAGGCAAGCTATACATCGTGCCAAGTGAGGATCTGGTACGAGCGGGGGTTGAAAATCGGAGGTCAGCTGCTAGGATCACAAAGGAGTTCATCCGCTACCATGAGGCCACCCTTCATGCTCAACGATGCTCAATCACATTGGGGCAAACTATGGATAGCATACGTGCAAGGTTTTCCCAACTGACCCAGATGGGCTTGCCCTCTCCATTTATTTTTAATGAATTGGTGGCTACTGTGGAGCAAATTGTAACCAAAATTGAAGAGAGGAAACAAGATTTATCTGTTTTCCAGAGCTTCATCCAACCTCCTACTGCTGAAGACATCGAAGGTGTAACTCATTAGCTCGCGTGTCTACTTTTTCAGCTCGAGGACGGATCCAGAATATCTACGATGTTGTATTTTAAAGAAGTGATTGATCTGCACGAGGCACACAAAAATCTATGTGCCATATCAACGCCTTTGGAGGCCGACTGGCTGCCCTTGCAAATTACCCTTTCTAAGCTCTGAATCCAATGCCTAATGGATAGGGCCATGGTCACAAAACCATATATTTTTGGATTCATTGTTCCGTAGGCGAAATGCCCCTGATAGTCACCAAAAGCTATGGATATTTAATATATCTCATCCAGAGGATTTCACCATGCTTCCCAGTAAGGTTGAGGGTTATATTTTACCTTAATAAATATGCCGCCCAAATCATCCTCGGGGTTGTAGTTCCACTTGTCGCAAATGAAAACCAACTTGAGGTGCTCCAACTTTTCCTCTAGTAGCTCCATTGATTTCCTTTTTACTATGACCACTATTTTGTAGCTCATAGGGCATTCAAAAAATCCCCTCTTCTTCTTCTTTGGATCAGAGCAAAAGGTCTAGTCCATAATAGACAGTTGTTGAAACACTTCAAGGGCCAATACCCGATCGGTGACGAATGTGGGGAGTCAGATTAGCTCTTCACAAAAGCCACACACTCAGACGCATGTAAATTCCTCCCCGAGGAACCAGTCACACTTGGGGAACAGGGATTGCATCCAGCCGATTTGATCGCCTGACAGGCAATAGTAGTCATTATCTTCACCTGGATCGCGCAAAATCGAAATCAAGAATTTGTCCGAAAATACATAATAATCATAGGTGGAAGAGAGGATGGGAGTCCATACCGAAACCGGCTTTCGATGCTTCTTCTCATCAAATATTGACAACTCTATTTTATCCCTGAAGAAATTGAGATTTTGATATAAAAACACATAGGCAAGAAGAGAAGGATATCTGAACTTACCAACAGTTTCAAACTCAACAATCTGCTTCCGCATATCTTTGATAATCATTTATGTGAAATCATACCAGAAAGGGTTTTTCTACCTCCTTAGTTGAAAACCTAGGCCCAACTGAGATTCATACACGATCATGTCATCATCCAAGCCAAACACAAAATCCATCATGGAGAAGGCATCTTCCAAGTCTGCGTGGACGAAGTCAACATGATGATTCATATTTTTTAACAGCTCCTGGCAATCCTAGGGCCTTCTAGTCTCTGCATTATAAAATTCGAGGGCATTCCTTCTGCCCTTCCAAAATTCTGAACCCTTTTTCTGGTTGAATGAATCCATCGACAACGCTTTGGTGCTATTCCTGGGAACACACAACATGTCCCTAAGGGCCTCCATAGTTATCACTACTCTCAAACTTCTTCCCTCGATGGCATCAATCATTGGATTGAAACATCAAATACTTTCGTGAATTATTTCTGGGCAGTGGTGCACATAAGGGACCATATATTGTGGGAGCCCGCAAAGCCATTGCTTGTATGATAGTTGATGGTTGAAGGCTTTCTTCATTCTGGCGAAAGTAGCTTCCCTAAGGCCCTTAGGGTTAGTTTTGAGGATGGGGTCATAAATGTTATTCCACTCTTACTTTATGAAACTTGCATCCCTGAGAGTCCCCTTCTTGGCTGTCCGCGTGCGAAACCACTCTGACTTTTATGGGATTCTAGGCATAGCATAGGACTCATCCTCCTGAAAAATATTGACCATGGGTGGTGCGAGCATCGCATCGGCTAAACTTTGAGATGTTTCACCTGGCTCATTCATTTGTGGATTCTGAGCTACTTTGGGGGCAGTGGATTCCATTTTTCCTTTCACTTTTGAAACTTTCTACGCCTCTCTTATCAATTCCGCTCTTTGAAAATTCTCTGCACCAACTATGTATCCAAAAATCCTTCTTTTCTTTGTTAAAACAACTGCATGCAATACTTATCCTTTTATGTCCTCCTTCGAGTGGTAGAGGACGGTTACCTTTTCTGCATTAAATTCGGCATGTACTGCTAGCCTTTTGGTTTGTGCGAAGCAAACTACTTGCCATTTTGAAATGACAAGGATTCATAATGACCCTAGGTACCTACCACCCATGACGCGATTTTCCTTGGAAATTGTGTTGGTGATTTGAAAGTAGACTAAGCGTCGTATGCCGTGGTAATTAATACCCTAAAAAAAATGATTACGCCAAAGTATGCGATAAGCATCAAATAGATGCGCATCCTTTCTTGGAGTTTGAGGAACACCTGTAGGATGACACCTCGACATCTGACTGAATAGACTATCACTGGATACTGCCACCAGCTTGTGCTAATTAATTAGGTTGCCTTAATTTTGTATGCAACAACTCGTACCTGCAGCCGCAACTGGGTGAGAGTCTTGAGCGAGCCTTGGTGCAATGTTTGCGGTGGTACCTGGTTAACCTCATGCTTATGGTATGCCGATTACCACACTTATCCTTGCTGCTTCTATAAATAGGCGTCTAGGCAATAGGGAAATCAAACTTAGCAATTTTTAAACAAAATTAGCACTAGGTGATTGGCTTAGCATTTGGTATTTGCAGTCTGCATAGTATTAGCATAGAGTTCCACTTTAGGTGTCTTGCATAGGGCCGCTGCCTGACAGTCGTATAGGTTTTGACACTATGAATACCCCAATTAGGCTGACCTCCCATAAATCTCAAACGACCTTTTTGGGTGAGATTTCAACTAGACTCTTGAAGAGGATGACAAAGAATAAGCATTCTTTGACAATCATAGCCATAAAATGGGTTCTAGGACGCGATTGCCTCGAATATGAGGACAAGTACATAGTGAATACTGATGTGTGCTCCCACTTTGTGGTGTCAATTCTTGACATTCAAGTCCCTAAGCCACTTATCATCCGTTTGGTGAAGGAAATCTTTCCAAAGAAGTATCTGAACAACCTCGGGGAGGTGGTGGCAAATGTTGCATTTGGTGGAGGAATCCCGATTGCGAGTGACCTTCGCAGGTTCATTGAAGAAGATGCGGTTGTCTTGTGGTTGCCATTCCTGAGTGGTTTCCACCTTCAGTCGTAGGAGGTGCATTGCCAAAAGGTCACTCGGGCCTATCACTTTCTCTTCTAAATCTACAATGTGGTGTCGTTCTATGATATTGACTAGTACACCGATTTTAGGAACTTGGTGTTCCCTCCACTACCCGTTGTTGCTTCTTTGGATGGTGTCATTGGCCCAGTTGTTGCTGCCAAGGATGATATGGCTCTGTATGTTGTTGTTGTTGCTGCTTCTTCTCATGACTGAAGATTTCCTCATTCTTGTGCTTTTAAGACTTAAACTTGCTAGTCTTTTTGTATATAGCCTGGGAAAGCCCTCATGATATATAAATATATATAAGTATTATACTTTTCAAAATCATGGCCTTAGAGCCATTTTTCTATTGTACTTATCAGAGTATATAAATATAATGAAGATATGGCTTATGTTTAAAATTTCTGCCTTGCTGCATATTGCTTGTTCCTTTTGGCATATGTGTTATTCTCTACATCATAATGTGAATTTTTGTTGTATCATGGATTAGGAAGACGGACCAAACAAACAAAAGAACAAAGAGGAAAATAACCAAAATAATTACATATTTACATGGTAGAATTGTCTAAATGAGTTCTATAAAAAACTTAAGGTGAATTCCCTTGACGAGAACCCCTATCGCTTTTCTCTCTATGATTTTTGATTTAAATGCCTCATATTGCCTGTACTGAATTATTATGAATAAACCCTCCCAAAAGCTGTTAGATTTCTTGTGCTGACCGGGTCTTGTTGTCTACTCATTGAATTTTAACATTAGGCCCTTACCATTTAGTCTCTGGTCCAAACAACCGTCAAATAGAGGAAACACACTTGAACCTGCTAAGTTGTGTACGATTGATCCCATGGAGGGTAGTGGGTGATGGTTTCTTGGTGATGCTCAATTTAGGTTGCATAAATCGATACATAGGCGGACATCTTTGTTCTTCTTTCAGACTGGGACGAGGCTGAACACCCAAATGTTAGGCTTGACTGAGAAGACCATTCGTGACTGAACTAGATTTGCTAACCTTTGCGCTATCAACACTTCAATCTTGGGACTTGTTGGCCTCTATTTGTGGCAAGCTGATTTAGCCTCTCTTTTCAGTTCTATTGTAGGCTGGATGATGCCAGGATCATATCCTCTGAGTTTATCATATGACTAAGCCACCATCCCCTCATCATTCTCCCTTGAAAAGTGAACGAGTCTTTCTTTACCTTGATGCAGGACGTTCTTTCTGAATTTAAGTTTACTTGCATCTCTGATATGAAAATCCATATAATTGCCTTCATTTGCTATGAGATTCCTCTTATTATTTCTATTATTTCCAAAAAAGGGGTTTTCAGGGGTGACCCAACTCTTTGGAAGCTTATGGAGTCCTCGTTGAATGTCTTGTTCACTGTCGGTTTTGGCGACCCTTGATTGGAATTTGTCGGTAAATTCTCCCAACTGCGAATTGAACAAGTCCATGTGTTCAATGCTATCAAATACTTGCCAGCTCTGACCACCATCTAGAGTTGTTGGTCGGAATATCATTTGCACAAAGCGTCGGTTATGCATTGGGTAGGGAGCTAGTTTGAATTGGGATCCAATTTCGGCCATGCGATTCGCACAACATTCTATTCTCAAGGAACAACTTGAATATTGAAAGTTTCAAAGCTCTTGATTAGGTCCCAGACTTTGTCTTCATAGGATCTCATACGGGCCTCCTTTGCAGTATTGATATTTCGAACTTGATTGATGATTAGCTCAAAATCCCCGAACAAATTTATTTGCTTGATGCCCATTTTCTCTGCTAGGCTTAAACCTAATACAAGGCCTTCATATTCAGCTTTGTTGCTAGAACCAGAGAGCTGGGATCAGAAAGATCTGACTGTCTTCTCACCACTTGGGGAAGTCGGACATATTTCAGCTCCTACACCGATCTTACACTTAGCACCATCGAAGTGTAGTGACCACAACTCTATGGTCAAAACGCCTTTGGGCTCTTGTGTCACCTTCGGGATGGCTTGGTCCTCGTGATAAATGACATAAGTCCCTAGTCCAGTGGCATGATAATTGCCGAAAGGGTTTTTATCAATGAAATCGCTTAGGAGAACCTCCTCTTGATTGATCTGATCTCCGATGATTTATTCATCTTCTAGAAGCTCAATGCAGTACATCTCTTCGTTGGTGATGGAGGTGTGAGCGGGCTCAAAGACTGTCTTAGCTTCATCCGCAACATGTTCTGAATGCAAAGGTTCAGACACCAGCTTCATTTTGGATCCATGTCTAGTCCTTATAATCAGGTGCGACCAATCTAAGGAAAGGTATCCACCTAGTTTAGAAGTGAATTCCCTGGACAAGCACTAACTGAATATTGGAGGAATATCAATGATCATGGTATCCTGCTTGACTATGATATTGGGGTAGGCAAACAAAGTTAATAGAAGGTCCTTAATGATCCCCACAATATTAACCATGTTCCCATATAATTGCATGACTCCTTTATTCAAAGGTTCATAGCTCAGTCCTAGGGCTTTGGCTATTTGCTTGGGCATGACCGTTGTGCTGGCGCCAGAGTCAATCATGGAGTTATCCAATAATTTCTTACCCACAATAAGGGTTAGGAAAAACAACCTCGGCTTAGGTTTACCTTCATCGATTTTGACTGTGGATTCTTCCTCTTGATCCTCAGTTGAGGTCTCTTATGCAGTATTCGCGAGAACTTTGGCCGGAGGTGATTTATCAATAGCCTCCCTTTTAAGTGATTGCTCTTTTGGTTCTCTGATTGGGCTTTCTTGGAGATTTCTCTGTAGCAATGTATTCTGCTCCAGAATGGCTAAGATCTCCCATAGGGACATGTTAGCGGATGATTTTTTAAATATTTGTTCCACTACATTGAATGGTGGTGGACTTGGAGGATTTTTCTCCTTAGCTCTTGTTGTTATGACCTCCCTTTGTGGTGGACATTGTGGTACCACTGCAGAGGCACTAAGCTTGTGGTTGGGGGCACTTCTAGGCTATAGACTGACTAATTGCGGGATGACTGTTTCGCCCGTAAATCTTTCTTTGGAGCAAGTGTTGTAATCAAACTGCACTTGCGGTGTCTCTAAAGTGGATGCTTCGAATGTGAACACTGCTTCCTCTATTTTGATCCATGAGAAGAGGGCATGGTCGGGAGCTATATTGTTCTCTTGTTCTAGAGACATCCCTTGCATTTGAACGATGAGTACCACGTTTTCTATTTGGGAAGAGGTATAGGCATAACCCCCATTGTTTGACGTTGCGCCTTGGCTATGCTACTCCACCACCTTTTGTTGTAGATTGTTGCGTGGGCAGTTTCAGGGCATATGTGAATCATTGCAAGGGAAACACTAGGGGTTTTTGTCATCGACCAAATTATTTTGCCCCACCGTTAGCTCTTTGTTAGAGCTTAGGTTTGTATTTTGCAGTGGAGTGGGTACTGGTACTATTTGATTTGTTGTTTGTGCCTAAGGATTTGTGCGAGTGCCTTCTTGGAACTGGTTTTGTTGGTAAGGGGACCTTCCACCCTGATAATTCTGATAGGCCAGCTTTGGAGGAGTGGCCTGGGTGCACTTGATGACAATTATCTCATTGGCGATCGCTCACAACATTTCCTTTATGTCACTCATCTCATCCTTCGAGGAACCAGGTGTGACGTTCTACGGTACACTTACGTATGTGTACATGGATTGAGGAGGAGCAGCTGCAGTGGCAAGTGGCGTTGCTTGGGTGGAAACCAGTAGTTCGGGGAATATAGGCATGATGGGCTGAGGTGGAAACTTTCCAACATCAATCAGATTGTTCTCTACTTGAATTGCGACACTATATGGATCCGATAGAGTGGTTCCACCGAGTGATTGGATCATCATTGAGATATCGACATTGATGGACTTTAGGTAAAACATGAATGCCAAATCGGGTGGTGGGCGGATTGCAGCCTGAATTCTTTGCCAAGTTATATGGAACCAAGCGTTGAAGTCGGTCAGGGCCTCATATGGAACCCACTTGATGATCTCTAGCTGGTGATACTGGGAAGACCTATCTCCGTCGTTCGAGAATCTTTCATAAAAAAAATCCCCAAGCTGATCCCAAGTGCCGATAGAGTTTGTCGGCAAAGTGCGATACCAATATGATGCTTTTCCTCTGAAAGAAGGTGCGAGCAACCTCAGTGCTACGTTTTGGTCTGTAACTCCGTGTACCAAACATACATCTGCCACATCTTGCATATGTTCGGATGGTGTTCTTGAGCCATCTCCGGTGAACTTAGGAATAGATTTGAGAGCAGAGACTAAGATGGGGGCCCAAACGGCAGTCGCTATTGGTGTTCTAAGAGGACTTTCGACGTCCCATGCCACATAGTTTTCGTTAGCGATTGGTAACATGGCTGGTGGAGGGGTTAGGATGTTTGCATGATGGATTCTAGTTGGTACTGTTCCTAGTGGTGTTACCAACAAACCATAATCTATAGCTGGTGATACTAGGAAGACCTATCTCCGTCGTTTGAGAATCTTTCATAAAAAGGATCCTCAAGTTGATCCCAAGTGTCAATAGAGTTCGTCGACAAAGTGCGATACCAATCTGATTCTTTTCCTCTGAAATAAGTTGCGAGCAACCTCAGTGCTATGTTCTGGTTTGTAACTCCGTGTACCAAACATACGTCCGCCACATCTTGCAGATGTTTAGATGGTGTTCTTGAGCCATCTTCGATGAATTTAGGAATAGATTTGAGAGTAGAGATCAGGATGGGGGCCCAAACGACAGGTGCTACTGGTGTTCTAAGAGGACTTTCGATGTCCCATGCCACATAGTTTCAGTTAGCGATTGGTAACATGGCTGGTGGAGGGGTCAGAATGTTTGCATGATGGGTTCTAGTTGGTATTGTTCCTAGTGGTGGTACCAACAAACCGGGGTTATTTGTTGGTTGGGATCTTGTGACAAGTCGATGACTCATATAATTGCTTAAGGCCTAAGCACATTTAGAATGTCCCACCGGGCGTGCTAGGAAAAAAAAAACTGTTGATGCCAAAAATTGGCAAGGCAACAACCCTTTGTGGGAAACTCAGTTAAAGGGGGGACCTATTGCGCTAAACTGAGTAACCTTTGGATTTTAAAGAAGTCGACTTCTTCTATAACTAGGGTTTGGAATGGGAAAATGAAGCAAATATAAAATAAAAGATCTAACTAGGGCGATGTACTGAGATTTAGATATAAGGCACGATAGACCTATCTTATAGATATGGTCTAAGGGCCCGTTCAACAATTTGCTATGTCTCGAAATAACAAACATCAAAGAGAAAGACCTGGATAGTTCATTTCATGACATAAAATAATTTGCATAGAGATTTACTGAACAAAAAGAGTTGGAGACATGGTTCTAAATCATTGTTCTATTCAAATCATTGAAGTTGCAAACAAACTATTCAGTAACAACACGGTATAATGTTATCCAATAGTTAAGAAACAAAAAGGCCAAATTACAAGGGCACGGTCTGTGAGTCTTTACAATTTTCTAACAAAACAAAAGGCCTGGTGTCTCCCTAATTCTTCTATCGATATTTCAAAAACTTTTGCCGACCTCTTTTCTTCGAAAGAAGAAGCAGTATATATAGCCAGGGGCTTCCACTGCTTGAAGGACTGTAACAGAAAAGATTCCCCATCATGAAGGATAATGCTCGCAACAATGACTCACCACGACCGTTGTAACAAAAAAGATCCCTGAGCATGAACCTAGTCATTTGTGAGCCAGATTCATCTTCTGCAAATGATGGCAATGGCCTGGCTTACCCTGTGCGAACAAGTGTCGCCTCCTAGCGAAGGCAGTTAGAACACATGACAGTATATGGTAGCTTGGCGTTCGCACCACTCCTTCTAATGAAGATGCGCTAGAAGGACACGTGGCGATATTTCGCAGCCTGTGGTTCATCCTCCCTGTCCTTTGACAAGAGCTTGTGATGAGGAGACATGTGGCAACATTTCGCTATCGGCATCGCTTGAGGGGCCTACCAAAGTTTGCACGGGCGGAGGCTAAGTGGCATACAGTCGGGGCCCAACAGAGAGTGATACGAAAGTAGGCTTCACACGCTTGATTTATTGACACGTGGGGGAAAAACGGGGCTTGAAAGAGAAGGGAAGGGAAGCTCCCCTTCAGTGAGTGATTAGGTGACATGTGGTGGCAGTGAGTTGAGAATGCCGAAAAACTAGCACGGAGGCTGTAAAAGCATCAGGCGTAGTCGAAAGTCGAGCAAAATATCAAAAACAACCCGAAGGTAGCATAGGATATATTAAATATCCACATAATGTTTGCTTAATTGATGAATATGATGTATCCTCTCTTACACATGATGCTATTGATAATTCATTGTTTCATGTTATTTTTAATATTTGTATTATTAAAGAACCAATGAAATAACTATATAGTAAAAATGATGATGTAATTTTACAAGTTAGGTCATTCTTGCATTCATTCTATGAGAATATTTATGATGATGTTACATTACTTAACATCTTTCAAGATACTTTATTTGAAAGAGCAAGGTAATAGTTTGATTCATGTCATGATTATTAATCATCATTATATGCTTTACCATTCACTTGTATATATTACTTTACTATTGGTCCTATAGTGTGTTTTGAATCACATGGGCTATTATTTTACTCAGCCCAATATCATTCAACCTTAAGAGAAAGGATCAAGACCAACCCCAATTATTTCCCTTCAAGATAAACTAGGTGTCTTATGGAGATGTGAACTCCTCTTGGATATTTTACACCACCCTTGGAAAAGATATTTAGATATATCTAAATAATTAACATTGAGACCCATGTAAACATTAACATATAATTATTGTAGAAAATACAAAGGAACTTGATGAGGAGAAGGGTTTTCCCCTACCATGGGAAAAGCCATTAGAGTTCCCCACATGGAAAGGATGAAGATGAGTCTTTAGAATAATGAAATGTGGATAATGGTCAACGATTTGAAGGTAAATCTTAGATAGATTTCCTAGTCGGGAAGACCAACCTTCTAAGGTCTGTGAGGAACAAGATATTTTTCCATCTCTTACAAGGGTTGTATTTTGCATTTGTGTTATATTTAAGGTAGTTGAGAAAATGAAATTTTGGATGGAGAACACTCTAGTTGGAAAATTCATGAGGAACAAGTTCAACATCAAGAGATTGCACCAATAATAAGTGGAATCCAGAGTGGTACTTAGAGTTTGTGGCATTAGCTAAAGGTTTCTTCCTCCTAAGGTTATGATGGGTTGTCCTTGGTTCCTTGGAAAATATTTCCTCTTCCTCAAAAAATTGAGTTTAGGATTTTATTTTTAGAATGAATTTTTTAATGAGGGACCCATATGAAATTCAAAGAGGAAGAAGTGATGACTAGGAAAGACAAATCTATATGTCAAATTATAGCCTTTGGTCCATTTTTCAAATTAAGGAGAAGACTAATCTATGGTAGGTTATGTGTTAATGCTCTGGTTGATAAAGCTTAGCCAGTTCCCTTTTATTTGAAATCTAAATATGGATAATAGGCTCAATAGATCAAATGCAAAAGGTCACTAGAGTTCTACAACAATTATTAAATGTTGGGTCATCTAGATAGAGGTTTCCCAAGGCTAAAGAATGTAAAACATGTTTGGATAAGGAAAACCCATTCATCCAACCTAGAAGGTGTGAAGGATCTCTTTGTTTTAGTAAGCCTAAAAGAATCAAGATCATTCAAGCTTAGGAAGAGATTGAGGGGTTGGATCTTGAGGATATTTCTCCTTTGTCTTCCCCGAATTACCCAAGTCAAGTACAAGTCATAAGATCCAATGAAGAAATTTTTGGTTCCCAAAATTGCAGCTCCACTTCCTAGAAAAAAACCTCACTCACAAGGCCAACGTTGTCATCATGCAAATAAAATTAGTTCACCAACATACCATGGAGGGTGGAAGTCAAACTCAACAAGAGTGGCTTTTATCTCCTATTATTTGAGATCAACTTAGACTCAAGAGGCTATTCTTGGGGGTACAAGTATTAAAATTAAACAAAATAGATAATTACAAATTAATAACATCCCAAACCCGACATGTTGACTCAGCCCCAAAGATTGTGACAAAACCAAGAAAAACTAGCTGCCTCAAAACCTATAGTTGATACAAATGTACAAGCATAACCCACAAGAGATAGATTCATTTAACAATTCTCTTGATGATAAATCCTTGGTTATATTACTAGTTTATGAATGCATAGAAGGTACTAGTTGAAATCCTAAACTACAGATTAATGTTTTGATTTGATTGAATGATTAGAGATTGGTGCAAGGTTCTAGGTTGGTGTTTATTCCTTGGGAAATAGAGTTATAATTTATAAAGAAGAAAATAAATTGGAATAAAAAAGTGGAGCTATGTATTTTCATACAACAAAGATCATGATATTTGTAATAGAGCATACTTATTAATCTACAACAAAACTACACATATTCATATATAAAGTGAGAAAAACCATTACAAGCCTTGCAATGTTTTCAAAATGTTAAATTACATTCATCTAACCCAACATTACATTAATGCCAACAAATGTGGCAAAGGAAAATACCTAGCTACAACTAAGAAACCCTCTTGGATATACACATACCATCATAGAGACATTTTGCAACAAAATACACTTACGACATTAATCTCCCTTGATTCTATAGGTTTGTACTTGACCAAAATGAATTGGATTGACATTTGTGGCTACCTTACGAAACACTAGAAAATATTTGGCATTTTAAGACCACAATTCAACCAACCTCTTCTTTAAATTGAACAAAAACTCTTTATTTATCATGCACAAGGTGAAAACTTAATCTACAACACCACTAGATCAATGACATAGGATCACTCCCACCCATAAATTGATTGATAACATGAGAAATAAATTTTGGTATGTGGGTGAGCTATTGCCACTAAGGCAAGTAGGCGGTGAGTTAAAGTGCAATGCCATTCCACTTAGCACCAAAAACTCTTTTGAACTTTTTTAAAAAATAACACAAGCTCCTTTAACTCTACTTGTCAGTGAAAAGATGGATTATCACAATCTTGTCAACATTTTTTGTGGTTACAAAACCACATAAAAATACTGATGAACACCACATTCCCATTTTAAAAATCTATATTTTACTTTCCTTTATATGTTACCACTTGAGGGAAGTTCTCAAACCATCCCAAAAATATGACAATCACTACATTGCCATGTTAAATCCTTAGCGAGAAAATTGAACCATGTCGGCACTTGGGGAAAGTTCTAAAACCACCCCAAACACCTGAAACACCTTGAAATGAATGCCTCCCAAATCCATCAACACCTCTTGTTAGCAAATGAACACGTGTCAAAAACCCTCAATGGTTACAAAACCATCTCAAACCTCCAACACATAAATGAACATGCCTTCGCCCTTACCTTCTCATTTTTTTTTAAAGCCTATCAAGATTTGACAAGGTTATGAAATCCTTGTTGAGAATTGATAGAGGTTTCAAAACCTCCTTACTTTGTTGACACCCCACTTTAAATATTGCCCTAAAAATATTTAAAACCATTATCGAGCTCTAACAAGGTTATGAAAACCTTTTCAACCCTTGGCAAAGGTTTCAAAACCCATCCAACTCATTGATGCACCAAAGACTAACAGATTTTCAATTGAAATGGAAATCTAAAAAAACCAACATCATACCTCAATAAGGTTGTGAGAACCTTGTTGACTCTTGACACAAGTTTTAAAACCTTATCAAATCGTCAATGAAGACTCAATATTTAAAAACAAACTGAAAAGGTTAGAAAACCTATGTTTGGCCCCAACAAGGTTATGAAAACCTTGTTAGCTCCCAACAGGGGTTTTAGAACCTCTACAAAATACCAACACTTAGCTAAATATTTCACAAAATGAATAATTCATCAAACCTTTGTCGAACTCCAACAATGTTTTGACAACCTTGTTGGGTTTTGATAGATGTTTCAAAATCTTAGTAAAGGGATGACAACAAAGACATACAATTTTAGGGGCTTGTTGAAAGTTCAAAACAAGAGGATGAATATTGATAGACATCGAAAAATACCATGTAAACACTTAGACAAAGAAACATAAGGGATTAACCACTTACAATTGTTTTCAAAGCTCCAACAATGACTTTAGTTGGGGATGAGTGCCTCCTATAAACACCATGAGAATCCAAAATCCCTAGGTAGACCAAAATGGGGGAACACAGAGGGATGAAGACAAACACATAAAGAACAATGAAAATATGTACATGACAAAACTTCACAGCCAATTAGCATGACAACATGTAAACAACAAACTAATGACTCAAATAAAATTTTAATAAAATGTAGGCCAACCTTGCAAAAGATGGATGGAGCTACTTTCCTCTGTCAAATATCGTTGTATTGAAGGAGCCAACTTCCCTCAACTTGAAGCTATCTCCTTCATTTGATTGCAATAAATGCAACCTTCTTCTTATATGCACAAACATGAGATTACCTCTTAAAGAATGACAACCCCATTGTCAACCTTTCCATTCCTTGGCAACCACAATATATAAGTCACCAAACCTCTCCATAATACATAATTTTTACCCATATTAGCCTATGACATAACTTGAAAACTTAGATTAGCCATAAAAAACTATGGTATTTTCATAATTTCTAACCTCTTCAGGGGAATTGAGGAAAAAATAAAACACCTCCAATTCACATTGTAATAAAAAATATGCTTCATTATGTTGCTGAACTATAAAAGGAAGCTCATCCTCTAGCAACTCAAACTAAAAAAATTGAAGCTCAAATATATTAAAAACTTGGGCAATTGATGGATTGTCAACTTGGAATAAATGTTGCTACTCAACATTATTGCAAGTTATATGTTGGGCCTATGTGAAACATTCAAACTTGGGCACATTGTCATCTACACTAGAAAAGAAGTTACACCTTCATTACAAATGAAAGCTTTGTACTTAGTTTCATTTACCTTTGGGATAACAATCAACTAATATACCTTGGTGTTCACTTATGCTGATGTAATCTTCATCAACACAACAATTTGGATCATGAAACATGTCATGTGAAGAGTTGCACTCTTTGAATTATTTCGTTGTTTCATTCTAGATAGCTTGACAAGAGCTCCTTTGAAATTGTTAAGCTTTGTGAGTCTCAAAGCTTCTTCCATAAATAGTTGTTCAATAATTTGGACAATGATAAACCAAGTCCCTTTAAACTATAAAAAAACTATGATAAATAATAGGTTTTCATAGTCCATATTAATGGGGTGATTTAAAACAACAATGTAAAAGTTTGCTACATAGTTTACATAAAAAAAAGGGAGTTTACTATTCAGCAATAAAAAACACTTCTCTAGTTTTGCAATTGACTTCCTTTGAGGAGAGAAGTCAGAGATAATATGAAAGATTCGTAGAGTACAATGTAAGAAGAATGTATATTGTGATGTTTATGATATTCAAAAATTCAAACCTTTATTTCTTGTTTCTTTACATCATAAAGGAAAATTAAATAGTACCTGTAACAACCTCCAAAAACCCAAAAAAAAATACATACTAAAAGAATAATTTATGCACACCACAAATCCAACAATTTCAAATAGATCCATTAACAAACAAAATATAATATAATAATAATAACCTATTAACCAATTTTTTTATTTTTTAAATCTAAGAGTCTTCCTATGAAAACCTGTGTACACAATTGTTGGGAGCTAATTAAAGTGTGTTAAATGGAAAAGGCTGTTTTCAGGCGATTCAGAAGCGGAATGCTAAACAATCCCACTGGTTCTCACATTTCTGAAAATAAAAATACCAGGCAAGCTGTCTGATCAGTTGCTGTGTGTCTACCTGTTCTCTTTCCAAAAACTTGCAAACCTCGGTAAGAAGTTTCTATGGTTGGGTACATGAATTAGAATGTATCATATTCAAATTCAATCGAGTAACCATCAATGTAGAAAGGTGCTGCGCAGCATGTTTTGCACATTATTGACAGATGCAAGAATTCCTATTTTAGTATCCCCATTAGGGGAGATCAAATAAATCTGACCTGGTTAAAAAATTACTCGTTTTTCATCAAATCTTTGAAGTTCAGCACAATGAAAAATAGGTACAGATGAAACCCATGCACCTTTTTATTTATTCCTGAATACAATCTATAATGATACGAAGCACCTCTATCCAAAGACCTTTCAACCTTAGCTCATGACGTAAATCACTGAAATCTTGAACATCAAATAATGAATCTCAAACTGAAATACAATGGAAAGCCCTAAAAAACAACACTCCAACTCAAAATATCCACAGTTAGGAATATATTACAGACCATCACTATAGTTATCAAATCCTGAAGGATCTTGCCCTAGTTCAACTCCTGGCGGATCCGGACTTTTTGGACAGGCCAAATTTGTCAAATTGGGTCCGGGCTTTTCAATTCCTATAATAATTTTACCCCTTTTTTTGAAAAATCTGGATTTCCGAAACTTTTTGGCGATCCGAATGAATCAAATTTTGAGAGCCTGGTAAGTATGACTACCACTGCATTACAAAGCAGTTAACCGCATTAACGATAAGATGTACATGAATATACACATTATCTCATAATATACATCTGGAAAAAGTCGATCACAGTACCTTCTTATTATTGGAAAAAATCCTTGGAATCTTGCTCAAAACATGAGCATCAAACATTTCGTACCGCTTTCTGATTTCATTGCGTGTAATTTCGGCATATCTACCTATATAATCCCGGTACTTGTTATAAAAAGCAGGAACTGTAAGGGAAGCCAGGACACCTGCAAAATTCACACTAGGATATCCAGAGATTAACCATTAAACAAAACATCAACAATATTAATATGCAGTTGGATCCAGGAATCCATCTCACAAAGTCGCACTGCAAAAACAACCTACGCACTACACTACTAGTACAATCATGGAGAAAAGTTATTGCTTTGTATCGCCAAAGCAAGCATATTAAAAGAATGTGCAAGAACTTACATATATATACAAGAGTTAAGAAATTGAAGCAGGCACCAGCCGTGGAGAGAATCCATAGCACAAAAGCCACCTGCAAGAAAAAACTAATGAGTACCTCTAATATTTTGCATTATCCATGACCAAGTTTCCTTATAGGCTAATTTCGGTTAGGCTAATTATTAAGTTTTTTGCAAAATTCAAATCGATAGCATTCTCTTAAAAACTCGCCAGCATTTTTCAGCTCTGCAACATTGCCAGAATCTACACGAATATATCTTTTTTTAACTCTTAGTTGTCAAGATCATGGTTGAAAGTCATACTTTCCACTTCACAAGACACAAAACACTTAAGGGAAATTATACGTTTGACATTTCAGGTCTCCCTATCAGTCCTATCGTCAGGGAAAAGATCAAAGCCTATATATATATATAATACATACATCTATCATCTAGAGTTACAAGAAAACATTTCATCCTTCAAGATGTTTTCAAACTGGATTTTTGGAAGATTTGTCAAAACATGTAGGTTTAAAAAGAAATCTCAAACAGTTAGATTTTCAATAATAAGAAAGTTCCTGATTAACATGTCAGGCTTAAGAGGTGATCTACAACCTTATCAATCCTTATTAACCAAACTAGATTTCTACTCAATCAACATTGCCATGCCATCAAGTTTTTGCGACTTTTTAATTTCTAAGATTTTATGTTTTGGCAGAAAGGCCTCAGAAAATAAGTGCTTACCTTCAAAAACAATTTTAAATCCTTGCCAAGGGCAAATTCTCGCGACACCTTGAGTCCATAGTTTATGTTTTCCCTCATAGTAGCGCTTATTTTGTTTATTGTTTCTTCTGACACTTTCAATACAGGGACAGAAGGTGGAGGCCTGCATGTATAATCAAGTTAATTTCCCTCATTTTATTTGAGAAAGAAAAGCAATGAAGGTAGACTGAGCATGCAGAATTTGATGGTACAGTAAATAAAAAATCCCACCTATTGAGTACAGATGCAGCATTTGACCAAACAAATAAGATTGTAATCAAAAGCAGGAAGATATTGGCAACAATGGACAATAAACTGTATCCACAACATTCAATCAGGAACCATAAAGTAGTAGCAACTACAAGGATGCTAATGGCAGCATTTCTCCTCCTCCAAAGGACCACATCTGCACCTGTCCAAAATAAGCAAAACTCACTTGTCAGAATTATAACTGATAAATAAAAAGAGAATCCAACGGCATAGCCTCATAAGAGGGAGATGTGCAGAAATATTTTCAGCTTTTAGATATTAAATTTTAATTAGATGAAATTCAGTTCCAATTAAAATCATCAATCTGCATATTTGCTTTGGACTCCTTAAAGAGTTATGCTAGAAATGCATATATGTTTGAATCGAACGTAGCATACACAATTATAAATCAGGTTGTAAGATCCCTGTTGAGAAAATAAATTCGAATGCAAAAGAATAGTAGCCGGCAACTTTGATAAAATAGTTGAATATATTTAAATACAACTCTCACAGTAACTCTAGAAATTATTTGAGAAAATTCAATTAAATTTGCTGAAAATAATCCAAAGGAAAAGTTCTAGTAGATTTCATGAAAGCTTTTCAAAATTATCATCTTAATAAACCAGTATATGGCAGCCCTTCATAGGAATCATCAATCAAAAATTCTTAAAGGGATGATAAATTAAGTGGCCATAAGAAAACAATCTCAACAAACCCCCAGCTCTGAAATCAATTTTTTCTTGAACTAAGGAATGATCTTAACTAGCTGCGTATGGTGGTTTTAATAGCTAGGTAGGCATATCTAAATATGAGTAATGTTTCTAAATGCCTGAAGGTGGTAGTCTTTCATGTTTGATTTGGTTTCTTACGATAACTTTTGTTTGATCCAGCCAAGCTTCGGTTACACGGACTTTTTGGAAGTCTTTAAAATGATGAAAAAAATAGGACTCGGTATATATCAGAGATTAGGTATTCACGGCTTTCTTGGTTATTCTCTTAAACAAAAATCTTCTCCAAGATCATTTCCAGGAAAAATTTAGTATTTCCTAGCATAATTTTATTATTTTATTATTTGTTGGCCTGCTGTTTGTCAAATGGATATTATTAATTTCCTAATATTCAAACTATTTGCCAACTATTTTTCTGCTTGAGTAGAGAAATTAAAAAATACCAACTCTCCTAATTTTTTCTTTTAATCTGAAACATATGGAATCTCAAAAGAAAATGAAAAAATATCTCAGTGAAAATTGATAATAACATAGATCAATTTACTCTTACAAAAATATTAGTCAAGATTTCTAAACGTCCAAGAATGTGTAGCTTGTAAATTGTTTTAGCTATAATGGTGTTCTGTTAGTCTTCAACAATCTGAAAGATATGTTCTTCAACAGTGACTTTATGGCGACATCCTTATTTTCTCCTTTTCAATGGAGTTCGTACTCTTGATTGTGTGCTTGATCATTTATAAACATAAATATAATTTCCATGCCAATTAAAAATAAGTTCAACAATATAGGTTTCCCAAAAATTAAAAAATGGTGGTTTCTTTCCCCTATCAGAGAAATGGGTTTGTGCAGAGAACATGCCCAGCGGAAACAACAATCTGGTGGTTCTAGAACTACTAGTGGTTGTAGTACTACAAAATACAGCTTTTATAAGGGGCATAATACTCTACGAAATTGTGCATTAGCAGTAGAACTGGTTGTATTTATAAAACACCTCTATTTTAGATGATTCTTGGACATTTGATGGGAGTGATTGCCACTCCTATTTCTACTGTGTGGGTGGCTCTATTGAATTGCACAGTGGATGGGATCTGATGGAGGAGTCCGGGGCTCCTATTTTTATGTGTAGGTGATTCCATATGAGTCACTACAGCTTTTGGAGGAATGTTGAGGCAGGTGCTGGAGAAGGGGTCTGAGGTTTCCCATTCCTACACAGAAAATTTAAGATATAGATCTGCCATCCATTTACTGGCAATTCTTTTAGAAAAGAGTGTTATTTCTCATTCTCTTAATTTTTTGAAGCCTGGCAGTGATTTTTAGTTGCCATGAATCCATATTAATGCAAACAGCTTCTAAAAATTCTAAACAGTACTTAGTAGCCTCATTTCCATGGGACCACCACTGAATTATTTTAAGGCAATGGTTGCAGCTCCTATTTCTATTATGGAGTGGCTTGCAAAGTTCCTACTGTTTTTTAAGGAATTTATAACCAAGAACCAAATATCTATGAATTTGAGCCTACGTTAAAAGTTTAAATCAGGACTGGCAAGGAACTTAGTTTTTTTAAGGACAGTGTACTGTATTAGCGGGAGGAAGGCATGTAAGGTGCATATAGGTACCATTTTTAAGGACTTCGTACCATAACAGCAGGAGGAAGGCATGTAAGGTGCATATAGGCACCATTTTTAAGGACTTTGTATCATAACAGCAGGAGGAAGGCATGCAAGGTGCATACAGGTACAAGATTATAATTTAGAATCAAACATTTGTGAATTTGATTTCCTACCAAAACCTTCTATAAAGAACTCACTCTTTACGACTTTGCACTGTACGAATAGAAATAAAGCGTATAAGATGCATATGGGAAGGATTTGAGTGCCTAATTGCTGTAAGAGGGCTAGAACTTAAAGATTTGATATTTTGCTCAAAGTTATTTTCTAGCCAAATAGCAGCCCTATTTTAAAATTTCTAACAAAATTGAGTCATCTGTTTTTGTTGTGCATTTCCATAATAGATCACAAAAAGAAGTATCAGTTTTCCTTGTAGGCTTGCCTATAAAGCATTAGGTCACAAAATATATTCTCCTAAACTTAATAATTTTTTGGGTAAGGTAAGGGGTTTGATTAACTCCTAATTTTTTTCTACAGTAGAGACTGCTTAAATTGATCAAAACCCCTTTGGAAAACACCCTTCCTGGGCTGCAGCATAGATTATTATAAAAGTTTTCAACTTTTGGGGAGGTTTTCTGAAACTGGAGAAAGTGAACAGTTTTAACAAAGATAAAAATAATTTGGGTATTGGAATAAAGATTACCCTTTCCCGAACTAAGATTTTGATAGAGAGATGTGTGGAGTTGTGCAGCAGTATCCATATCCACTTTGCCATTCTCATCCGACATTATTGTCTTTCTCTATCGCGCAAAACGAGAATCGCCTCCCACTTCAACCAAATCCTCCAACTAACAAAACCGGTAGATATATGTTAGCAAATAAAAACAGCTTCTACATAAACATTTAAGAGCAGATAATTAAAAACATTAAACTCCAAGATAAAAGGAGTTGGGATTAAACAATATATATATTTTTAAATTCCTAAAACACTCAGATAAGTAGTTGGTATAAAATAAAGAGTTGGATTGATAATGACAATACAAATCTCTTAAATACATCGATCTAGATATTTTAAATATATTTATCTAAAACATATTGGATATATCTATTGGTGCCTAGTGATTTTTAGGTAGATGTATTAAAGATATTTTTAATTTACAATTTAAATAAATTAAATACTTGTCTTAACATATTGGATATATCTATTGGTGCCTAGTGATTTTTAGGTAGATGTATTAAAGATATTTTTAATTTACAATTTAAATAAATTAAATATTTGTCTTAACATATTGGATATATTTATTGGTGCCTAGTGATTTTTAGGTAGATGTATTGAAGATATTTTTAATTTACAATTTAAATAAATTAAATACTCGTCTTGAATATATATTTATATCAATAGTGTAAAAAATATTATTTTGATGATTTTTAGATAGATGTATTTAAGACTTTTTATCTATAATTTTATTAACTATATCAATAGTGTATGAAAATAAATTATTTCAATAATTTTACGTATTAAATATTTATTATTAAATATTAATACTTTGACATGTAAATGATTGTCAAATTTAAAATAAAACATAAGAGTTTTTGTTAACACATTCATGCCACTACACTCCACCCCTTGTAACCATTGTAGAATGCATATCAGTGTAATAAATATGGAAATTAAATGAATAAAATAAATGTATTTAGTTCTAGATTCAATGTAGATTTTTTTATTATATTTGGTATTGCAAACTAATTTTCCAATGTACCATAAAATCAAGGCCTCCCATATGACTTGTAAAATTGAAAAACTAATTGTATGACTCTTTGGTTTGCTTCCATGAGTGTGGAGTTGGACCCCTGCACGAAACTAAACTAAGGATAATGCATATGCATATCTTTGAGTTGGGTCTTTATAACTTATTGGCCTATGTGTCTACAACCTATAAGAATTGAATGATAGTGTTTAGAAACACTATTGAGTAGTTTGTTAGGTAGGGGATTCGCCTTTAGTCAAACTCCTTAGTGAACCAATTCTACAATGATGAACAAAGAGTGAAGATAATAGGCAATCGTGTAGCATGCCTTAAATGATGAAATTTTGATGCTCTACTTATTATCTTTATGGATATATCGTGAATGCTCTTAGATCTAGATCTTTAGATGTTGTGCAAATGAATTCAAGCACATCTTTCAATACACCACCTAGTATGCAATTGGAAATAATCAACAATTTAGCTAGCTCATAATAGCTAGTAAGGGAATGAAACAAGGCCCACTTTTGAATTTAAAAGTTTGAATTCAAATCCTCATTGAAAAAACTTACTTAGGTTAATTCTACAATTGTGGATCTAAACTAAGGAGGAGAATGATGAATTTAATAAGGGAATCTAGACTATTGGGATGTGTGAAGATGTAAAAAGGAAAAAAATAAGGTTATTTTCCAACTTCCAAACAAAATATTCCAACTTGCGCATAAGGTAATGTGTAAAGAAGCATCTTGTCAAAGTAGGCCCAAATTTACATCCATTTTGAGTGTATGCACAAACTACTATGAGTATGCATGCCAAAATAAAAGCTATCAACATATTTTAAACACCCAAAGGACACAAATATAGATGATGATTCTTGTACTCTCCTCACATTGAGTATTCCATAAAAAGCCTATAAAACATAAAAAAAACATGTAACGGGTAACATTTGTCACATGCTTAAAATGGCCAATAAGTAGAACTTGCTTGAAAATTACAATAAAAAATATTAAAAGGAAAAAGGAAAAGGATAAGAGATAACATCTAAGTAAAAATTGGTAGGAATTTAACTAAGAAGAAAAATTATAGGACCTAACTAAGTAGGATATTTTGGCAACATAGAATGGTTGATAAATTTCCCCTCAACATGAGAATTATTACGAGTTCGTAACTACAAAATATATCTCACAGAAATAATGTTAGTGAAATATTTGCCCCACCAATTGGTTACATATAAAGGAGATAAGGAGAAAAATATACAATCATGGATAAAACATGTAAAAGTGGTAAAATATATCATGACGTGATAAGTATGTAAGAACATAGGTATGTTATGATTGTGAAAACACATAAATAAAAAGGGAAGGAAAGGTACCCCTTAATTTTTTCTTGAATAAAGAAAAATAAAAAGATAATGATAGCCATAGATGCTAGATAAGGATTTTGTAAGCATAATTAAGACACAAAAGATATGAACATGACAAGAATCATATCATATAGGTATGTCAGCATACGATACATATCTACGCATAAAAATATTATCACAAGATATAAAAGTGATCACAATAGAGAGTATTAAAATGTCATATAACATGTAATCAACATAAGATGTAAACATGAGATCACATTGCATCATGATGATATTATAAATAGGCAAGAGTGATATCATAAGTACATCTAAGCATGTGAGGATCATCATAATACACATATGACATACATAGCATAAAATACAAACACCAACGACACAAAGGAATATCATGGGCATGGAACATAGGGACATATACGTCAACATAGAACATATGAAAATTTAGGAGCTAAACATGGAACAATAAAAAGATAAAGATGTCCCCACATGGGAAATAAAGCATAAATCATTATATGTAAAGTGAAATGAGAATAGGAGATGTACAAAAAACATGACATAAAGAAAAGACCAAAGTGTAAGGTCATATAAAGTAAATGGAAGAATAAGCAAGGATGATCACACACACACATGACCTAAGAAAAAGGCCAAAATAGAAATAATATAAAACACAATGAATAAATGACATGAACAACATAACATATATTCAATGTCACTTACAGTGTCATCATGTACCACCAAAGGTTTATTTGTGTCATCCACATGCTAATTAGGAACATGGATACATCACAACATAAGCATAAAACCAAGAAAGGAAAGAAAAGTACCAAATTCAATAAGTTGTAAGAAATATATGTGAGGTTACTTAGCTAAATAATTCACCTCCATTAAATGTGTTTATAACATGCTCTAAAAATGTATCACGAAAACCAAAACCCTAGAGGGACTATCCATCTAATCATGAAGTATGCCCCTATGAATAAAAGTATGATGTATAAATATGTCAAGTATGATGTACAAAGGTGCCAAGTGTTATGTATGCTATAAAATAATTTACTTAGATGTTATATCATGAAATTTATTCTTTTATGTATGGATAACCTCAACATGTAGCATGCTATGATCCAAATACTCATTAATAGAAGAATATTAATCATATAATGGGATATGATTAACCTCAACTTGTATTCCCTCTTTGTCTATAAGATCTTAGACTTTGTGTTTTAATATAATGCATCTATCAACACCATATCCATGTATGCGATGATAAACACAAAATATTTAATGTTTTGTCATGTATGCTTAAACACATCCATTGATGTAACTCAATGTAAAGTAATAAGTTTTTGTTTCAAAAGTTGGTCCAATATAATATGTGGAGGCTCCTCCAATAGACTGAATTCTCTAAATCTCTTTGGTTTGGTATATACATGATTTCATAACTAGGCACATCCTCATTGCCTTTATTATCCAAATATACGATGACTAATTTATGAATATAAGGGGAAGTGCTAGTAGCATGTTGATGTAAAAGATGATCTTCCAATAAAGCATTCACATTTACATACACAAGCACATAAATATAAAAGTGAATGATAAGGATTTCTAACTACTTATCATTTTATAAGTGGAAGTAAACTATAAAAAAAAATATGTTTAAGCTCATCATCCCATAATGTAGTACTCAAATTAGTAGTCAAAGATTAAGATTTGAAAATGTAATCATTATTTGGTCATGTTCTTCTTTCTTGCATTATAGTACTTGAATAATACATGTCTTAGGCTCAATATTGTAATGAAAATGTTTCATGGAAGCATTAGCTAAATCTTTAAATGAAGTGATATAAGCATGAGGAAATGGATTAAACCATGTAAATGCATGACCACGTAATCTTGTTGGAAGGAATTTAGCAAGCAAATCATCTTGGAAATAAGTGAAGCATGAAGTTTGGAAAGTCCTTAGATGAAGTAATTGATAACCTCTAATATCATACTTGTAAAAAAAATTGCTACAAATTCACTTGGTGAAGGTTAATTCAAAATATCCTATGCCAAAGGATTATGTCATATCTCACCACTTTTATCTTTTTTGTTAAATATTTTCTCATAAGCATCAATACACATTTCTAGATAATCAATTAAACTAATAAGGGGGTTCAAATAAGATGACTTGACATTATTAACATGTTTCATATCTATATGAGTATCGATGTCATCTTTAATAGTTGGGAATGATGGGAAAGATGTATCATCAACAAGTGGCACATTAAGCTCACATACCAAGATATTTATGTTGTTATTTATCCTCATACATGTCTAAGTCATGTGTTTGTTCAATAGAAGGTGTAGAAGAATGTACTCCATAATCATTGAAAGATACATGATGAGAAATCACAAAAGGATCTATAGGAGAATCCCCATGGACATGAAAAATGTTATATATTTACAATACATAGAAAAATACATACAATTTATGAAGGAAAGGCCACTAGAATATGAAACATGATGACCATAAGAAAAGCATATTCTAGGGAAAATAGTAAAGTAATATATGAAATCACATGACAAGGAATTAAATAATGTATAATAATTATGAGATGAATCAAACCATTGTTTAGCTAATTATTAACCAAAGTAGCACCAAATAAATGTATAAAAGTACTATAATCATGTATATAAGTATAATATGGAGATTGTAAATCTTGTCAATTACCATGGACAAAACCCAATCAAATACAACTAACCATTTTAAAACTAAAACCGTCACACAAATGGTAACTCAACATGTACACAATAGGTTTCATCACCATGTGTAGTGTTAATTGGTATTAAAAATATGTGGAAACTACATATTGATGAGTGCACAAGATGTATAAGAGAAAAAATGTGATGAAGGTCCAAGTGGCATGTACCCCATATGTCACACCCTACATTGCAAAAGGTAAGTGCTAAGAGAGATGAGGACAACAATGAATATGTAGATAATGGAGTGTCACCCTCAAGTGTATCCCATTTTGAAAATGAATATAGATGAAAGGATGAGTGTTGGAGTTGATAGAGAACCCCACAACTCCTAAAAATCACCTACAACCAAAACACCTATCACAAATGAGAGATCAAAGTGATGATTATGCTCATGCAACCTTGAGAAGGGAATTGATTAATCCACACAAGCATATGATATTGATATTAACTTGTAATTTTATTGAATTTGAATAATTAGATTTGAATAATTACAATAATGAATACTTATAAAAGTAAAAGTGCAAACCCTATCTATGAATATTTGATTAAAGTGTGGCAAGTGTCCTAATCTTATTCAATGAGACCACTTGACCTATAAGAAATCCAAACTAATAATTAAAAAAACTCATAAGTTTAGCTTAAGTAATTAATGTAATAATAGACCTAATAATTAATTAATGACTAATTAATCATTAGGCGATTTTACTAATTACTCCAACACTCCCACTTAATATCAACTTAGAGAGAAGCTAAAAAATCCTAATGAAGAATGCAATGATGGATGCATGGATGGGTCCTAGCTACAAAGCTTAGTGAGGTACCTAGGGATTTTTTTAGTGGCAAATCTTTACCAATTGGCAAATAGTTCATATTTGTCAAGTCAAAATTGGCGAAGATATTGCAACCAATGGGGTGGCCAAATCACCTAGATTTTATGAATTTGGTCCAATGCATTTCAATTTTCCAGCGATTAATTTTATGAGGCATATGTAATTAATAGTTTCACCATAACAAACTACGTGTTTCCAACAGACTAATTAAGATTTTCGCTTGGAATCTCGGAAGCATGTATTAAATCACCCACATATTCACCAATACTATTTAAATGACATTGTGTGTCAGGACTTCACCAACATCATTAAATGTTCACTGCATGTGAGGACCCATTCTGCCAATAAAATTTACAAATAATTTTGTATGAGGACCCATTTCACCAATAACATCAAAATATAATTACGTTTGAGGACACACTTCGCCAATTACATTAAAAAATAATTATGTATGAGGATCCTTTTCGCCAGTACTATGATAACTCCATGCTAATCATAGGGCCATAATCACCTTGAAAATTACAACATATGTGTTCCATCAAGGTTTGATTTTCCCAACATTTAAATGTATTATTATATTATCATGCAGGATTCTCCAAAATTTTGCTATACCATTTAAAAATCCCATGGAATTTGCCAAATATAGATTGATATAAAAACAATCAAAACTCTAATTTAATTTTACAAATTTTGTTCAATTTTGGACTTGTTATTTGTGAGCTATTGATTTGGAAGTTGGAACCTTGATCATAGGAAATTTACAAACTTACAACTACATGCATTGTTGCATTAGCGAATAACGAGTCAATAAAGGCAGGTGAATTATTTCTTCATAGTGTTATAAGATTTTTTATCTCTTTGCCATTCTTGCTTCAATCTTAAAGAAGATATTGAGTAGAGAATGGAATCTATAATCTATGCCCTTAAACTAAGAAGAAATTTTTTGGCAGCTTTTGTTTCATGAGAGATCAAGATGTCGAGCAACAAGTGCAAGAGTAAGACTCCTCAAGGTGGTGAAGGGAGGCCATCAAAATGCCCAAAAAGTAGAGTTAGCATAAAGTCTTACTTTGGCAATGTTTCTGATCCATTAGATCAAGTTGGAACTAAATCATCAACTCTTGTACAAAGTATTAATGAAGAAGGCATTAAAAATACCTCATACGAAGATGTTGGAACATGTTTGCTGCTGCACCAAAAGATCAACCTATTAATGCCCAAGATAAATGGATCCATGGGAGGTGGTTAGTCCATGTCTTGAATCCGAAGGGAGATGTTGGAAATTAGTCCAACAATCCCCCCCCTCAATGTCACCCGAGGGGATTCGAACCTTTGACCATGAATCTGATACCATTTGTTGGAACATGTTTGTCATTGTGCCAAAAGATCAACCTATTGTCACTCGATACAAATGCAAGAGATAAAACAAATCCACAAGAGACAATTAGTCCATATCCTGAATCCGAAGGGAGATGTTGGAAATTAGTCCAACATAAGATTGGAATGAGTTTCAGTTAATTGAGTTAGATGAGTATGAGAATGCCACAAAAGATGTTCCAAGGGATATCTAGGGTATCCAAAATGAGTTAATTGACCTGGATGAAAATGTTGGCCTACCATAGATGATGATGTTGCAAGGAAGAGGAAAAGAAAAGCCAAATAAAAAATGGGGCATGAGTGGAATATGGCAAGAAATTTTTGGATTGGTCAAAGTACCCATTCATTAAACCAGTGGAGAATGCAAACAAAGATGAACCTCCAATAGAATGCAAGTGTAAGATTTGTAGTTGGAAATATAAAAAAAGATAAGAATTTGTAGCTAAATCTTGACACTATAGAAAAGCATATAGGTAAAGTTTATGAAAAATAAATCATAGACAAAAAGGAAAAAAAAAGTAGTAAGATGGAAATCAAAGGAAGAATGTCTTCATGTTAAGTATATGCCCTAAAATATGATGAGCATATGTAAAAAATGGTGAAGCTTTCTGAATGTGGCGGTTGAATTGAAGCTCTGTTTGAAAAGATAATGGCAGGAGCACAACTAGCAGAAAATGTTAAGAGGATTGTTGTTTTTCATATTTTGTCCAGAGGGCATCCTATGAAAGACTACCCAAAATATAATAATTTATTATCCTTTTTGGGAATTCCTAACTTTCCTAGCGCACATTGGCCAATATACTTTGGATGAGAATGGAAAAATTGTCTTGATGAGGTGGAAAACAAGATTTATAGGAAAAAATAAAAGAGTCAACCTTCATTGCATTATCTTTAGATGAAGTTATTGTGGTAGATAATACTTCTTGGGTATGTATGCATGTGTATACTATACACCAACATGTCCACCAACTTCATCTACTTTGTGTTCATAAAATGAAGGAGATTTTGAAATCACAAAATCTATTTGAACTAGTCAAGAAATATTTAAATGAAATTATAGGTATGGATGATTTCACAATTGCCAAAAATTTGGTGTGTGTAGGAGTTGATGGAGCTTCATTAATGCAAGGTCACACAATAAGTCTTTGCATAAAGTTATTGTTGGAGATTGAAGATTGCATCAAATGGTTGTCATTGATGTCAACACAGTACTATATGTATGACTCTTTTACTGAAAGATATTTCCCATTGAAGATGACTATTATATGTGGTTTGGTATGTTGGTTAGGTCCGGTTCTTGTATCGTGTAACAAACTTGATTTGGATATTCAAAGACCTTGGCCGACTCAGCATGTGCAATACTTTATGGATATTCAACTGACCTAATTGATGGGTATGATACATATATATATGCATATATGTCTCTTCAGAATACATGATGAGGAAGTTGAAATATAATAGAAGATATATGAAAATATATGGAAGATATGGGTTTTTTTTGAGGAAGGATATAGAGGCAAAAAAGGTAGAAAATATAGTAGAATAGAATAAGCGAAGCAAGTAAAGACATTAAGTGCCTGATCAGAGCAAAACTATTGAGTGATTACTGATATCTAGTACTACATGTACTAAGCTTCATCTGGAATTGAGTCCAACATAAAAAGGCATAATTCATCAGTTCAATTTTGGCGGTAAGCCATCACTTTTGTATCTTTGTGGCAGTGAGCCATCCGGGTTGTAGCCCTATGGACAATGAGTCCTTACTTCAGGTAGTGAGCCTTTTTGTAATCAATTTTGATATTCTCTATAGTGTGGGTTAATCCTCACCATAGTTTTTCCCTTATTGGGTTCTCCATGTAAATCTGGTGCTACTGTGTTTATGTGATAAATTTCAGTTTTTGCATTTATAGATAAATCATTAATGGTTTAGTTCTGGTAAATAGTGAAATCAATTAAATTGGTGACAACTGATTCACCTCCCCCCTCTCAGTTGTCCTATTCAAAAATTGGTATCAAAGTGAGGTCCTTTGGAATAAGTCAAACAACTTGAAGGAGATCTTGGAAGGTTGAACAAATGATGAAGGGATCTAACCTAGATGAATAATTGAGAGCAAAGACCTCAAAAAATAAGAATGAAGATCTGAAAGAAAATGTCAGGCAAGCTGGTGAATGTATTCAGAAAATAAGAAATCAGATCCGAAAATTTAAGTTGAAGCACAAAGAAGTTTATCAGGAACTAAAAGAAGCTAAGGAGATTGTTGAAATTCTAAGGATGAAACTTGAAGAAAGCAAGTCTAAAATTGGAAATTGAGCAAAGCAAAGAAATTGTCAATAAAAAGATAGAAAAATGTGAAAAGCTTGAAAAGGATGTAGTAACTCTTAAATTTGATCTGGAAAAGGCAAAAAGTTTGGAAGACAAATTCAGGATCAGCTTAGGATTACTTGATGAATTGATTTCATCTCAAAAGCATGCAAAGGATAAAGGTGGTCTAGGACTCGAAGAAGGACAAAGCTCAAAAACTAACCCAAGTCTCAACAAAATAAATAGTCAAAGGAGAAGCAGTACTTATCAAGGTAAGAATAGAAGGATCAATATCGAAAGGATACCAAGTCAACAACCTAATAATCAAATGTACATAGATTTTAATGGCTTTTGTTACTCATGCGATAAATTCAAACATAGAGCAATAAAATCCAGAAGTATGATGAATGAGAATAGATTAAATCAAAATATTGGATTATTTGCTGGACAATGCTATGTGTGGAACAAGTTTGGACATAGATATATTGAATGTAGAAGTCAAACAATAATGAAAAAATTCAATACTGGTGGAAGATTTCATTCATTCCAAGGTTATTGTTACATATGCAATATTTTTGGATACAAGGCCAACCATTGCAGGACAAAGATGAACAAAAACTATCATAATCAAAGACTGGCTGTATGCCACTCTTGCAACAAACTAGGACATTTTTCTAAATTCTGCAAGAACAAAGTTGGGAAGAAATTGAATCCAGAACAGAAGGACAAGTTAAATCTAGAAGAAGTGAGAAGAGAAATGATAAAGATTTGGTGAAAGAAAGAAGGAACCGAGAACAAGGACAAATCAAAGAATCCTGTATCTGGACCTGGTGTAGATGCCCTTTCTATGAACTGAATCCAGTAATGGCTTCAGGGGGATCTATCACAATTTTTTTTATCTAGCCCCTAGTATAAGAGGTGTCATGTGATGAAAATTCTCATTTTGAAGGCAATGAAGAAAAATTTGATGGAAAACAAGCGATACAAAGGATTTGCAGAACTATTTTTGGCTGCAATACATTTCACAATATGGTTAAAAAATTTGGTGGGAGAAGGTTCTGACATACTGAAGTACAAATGATGATGTCACAAGCAATAAATTATCCTTTATGATGAAACCCTAAAAGAGATAATAAGGAAGATTGAGTTGTCATTTTGAAGCAAACGAGCCGAGAAGTAAAAGAGTTAGGTTTTTGGCAAGTGAAAGTACAAAGAACTAGGTTGAAGCAATGGAGTCAAAGGCAATGGTGATATTCAATCCATAGAGCAATGAATTGCAGAAATCGAGTAAGTTACAGATTGACGAATTTGATCAAGAAAAGATTAGGAATCTCAAGACTTCTCTTTCAGCTGAGCAAATGCAAATGGTCAAGAATCTAGGGCACAAGGGATTAGACATTTGGAGCGAATTTCCATAATTTTTGAATGTGGATATTGTTTGGGCTATTCTAAGTAGAATTCAAGGTGAACAAATGATCCTTTAAAAACCCTATGAAATCATGAAAGAAGCAATTGCAGCGATAACATGATTATGCAATTATGGACCCGTTCCAGTCAAGAAGTCTGTAAAGAACAAAGAGGTCGAAGCCCTAACTAGAGTTATAGGAGATCAAAGGGAACTTATAATTCACACCATAATCAACCCAGTATAAGGTATGTAGCATATGGAAAATCATATAAGATTTATTTCAAGAATAGGTAAGGTTCTAACTTTGTGATTGTTGTTTATGTTATGCATCAAATGGTTAAGAATAAGGAGGATTTTGACCTGTGTGAATTATTGAGAAATCAATTAATGGAAAACATAACAATGACAAAGAATGATAGCTATCCTTTTCGCTTTGGATCTCTGGTTATATGCTTGATGATGTATTTTTTGAATTCATAACCGCTGAAAGAAAATGTTGTGTGGAAGTCAACTACACCTATTGGGAAACAAGTTTACCGATATCTGAATTGTCTAACTGAAAAAGAAAAGGTCTATAAAGAATATTTTGAAATCAAAATGAATGCATGAAATTTTGGTGTGGTTTCTAGTCCGGTTATGATATATAAAGTAGGATCCTCCTCCAAAAAGAAGAAAATAAGAAGAATCAGTTCACGTTCCCCTCTGGAAACAAAGAAGAAGAAGATAGGGGAAAAGGGAGAAGAAAAGGAAATGAAAATTGTAGAAACATTTGATTTGGTATCAACAGATGATGATGAAGAAGACGCCACTAAAGAAAAAGTGTTAAAAATTCTTGAGAAACCTAATGGATTGAAGAATATTGGAGATGTGTGGTTGACCCTACCCTCATATGAACAGGATGAAATTACAAACACTCTAGCCATTTACATAATTCATAATGATATTGAACGAAGAAAATTGACAAGTATCTTACCTGAAGTATTGATCGAATAGATTGAAGATAGATTAAAGGAACTATCACTTGGTGAAAGAGAAGAAAAAGATGAAATTCAATTGGCTATGAAAGAAAGATGTCAGAATACACAAAAGAAGTTGATTGAGAGTAAAAATGAGCTAAAGACCTAAATAAAGACTGTAAACAGTGTATACAGGTATTGTCTCTAGTGGCCTACTGCTATTGGGAGCTACAAAATAAAAAATGATTCTATTGAGCATGAATTGAACACTATTGGAAAAATTTATGATGTTCTTCATGACAAGGATGGAACACAAAAGAAAAGGATCAACTCCTTGCAATCTAATCTTGTTGTCATCATGGTAAAAAGGGATAATATTGTGAAGACCTTTTGAAAAGTCAAAGAAATAACTAAGTTGAGATTGGAATAGCTTTCTGGTCTCTTGGAAGATGTTGATAACAATGCACAAAATATTGCTATCCCAGATACTCTTCTAGAAACAATTGATTCTATAGCAAAGAACAACAACATTTGCCTATGCATCAGGCTAGTAGTGGATTCCTGGAAAACATATCTTCTGGAACTAAAAGAAAAATACAAGGAAGTATTTTAAAGAAAGAAGGATTGAGGTAAAGAATCATTTTTTATGATCTCTTTGTAATAAAAAGGGAGAGATGGAGAAATAAAGAGATGGAGAGATGAAGAGTCAGATGGATTTTTTTTGTGAAGAACAATTTTGATAGGGGGAGCAATCAGAACAGTCAATGTGATATTCTTGAAAAGCTTTTGTCATTGATGTCAAAGGGGGAGAAAAGAAGCATGCGAAATAAATGAAAGATTTACAAAATTTGTTATTGTTGGCTCTTCACATCTTGTGTTGCCATCGATGACAAAGGGGGAGATTGTTGGAGATTGAAGATTGCATCAAATGATTGCCATTAATGTCACCAGGTTGTCATTGATGTCAACATAATACTGTATGTATGACTCGCTTACGAAAAGATATTTCCCATTGAAGATGACCATTATATGTGGTCTGGTATGTTGGTTTTTTAGGTTTGATTCCTACCATGTAACAAACTTGATTCGGATATTCGAAGACCTTGGCCAACTCAGCATGTGCAATACTCTATGGATATTTGGCTGCCCTAATTGATGGGTATGATACATATATATGCATGTATGTCTCTTTGGAATACATGATGAGGAAGATGAAATATAATAGAAGATATATGAAAATATATGGAAGATATGGGTTTTTGCAAGGAAGGATATAGAGGTAGAAAAGGTAGTGAATATATCAAAACAAAATAATTGAAGCAAGTGAATATAGTAAGTGTGTGATCAGAGCAAAAATATTGAGTGATTAATGATATCTAATACTACCTGTATCGAGCTTCATCTAGAACTGAATCCAACAAAAAAAGGTGTAATTCATCAGTTCACTTTTGGCGGTAAGCCATCACTTTTGTATCTCTGTGGCAGTGAGCCATCCGGGTTGTAGCCTTGTGGATAGTGAGTCTAGACAATGAGTCCTTACTTTAGGCAGTGAGTCTTATTCCAAACAATGAGCCTTTTTGTAAGTGATTTTGATATTCTCTATAGTGTGAGTTAATCCTCACCATGGTTTTTCCCTTATTGGTTTTTCCATGTAAATATGGTGTTACTGTGTTTATGTGATAACTTTCAATTTATGCATTTATAGATAAATCATTAATGGTTTAGTTTTGGTAAATAGTGAAAGCAATTATATTGGTGACAATTGATTCACCCCCCCTCTCAGTTGTCATGTTCAACAATTACAAACTACTTGTTCATCATACATGATTAACATCACTACATGGCACACAAAATGAATTTAGCATTTAAAATTTTAAGCAAGTTTCCTTTGGTATCAAAAGTTGAAAATCTAGTCTGTGAGCTCTACTCATACTTCTTCCGAAGTCCCAAACATTTACAAAATTTTAAAATTTTCTAAGGGAATAACAGGAGGAAAGATGCTTCTTAAAGATGTTGATACTAGATGCATCTCCTTGAATGGACCAACACAAAATGTTTTTCAAAATATCGATCCTTGATTGGAGTAATTTACAAACATCACTACATAGTAGACAAAGCTCCTAACCTCTTACATAGGTTAAGGAATATAGAGACACTCTTAATTTTATTTGGTCTTCTCCCCATGTTAGATGCAATGAATAATCTTTTGAAAAAAGCCTAAGATAGTGTTGCAAAGATGGTTGTTGTTGCACCAAAATATTGACCTGTTAATGCTTGATACAACTACCAGAGCTAATAAATCCATGGGAGGAAATTAAGTCATGTCATGAACCCAAGCACTGAGTTGCACAACACAAGGAGACCAAGGGTGCACACCTTGCAACAATCCCCCTAGTGCAAGTGAGGGGTTCAAACCCGTGACCCAGGATCTAATACCAATTGTTGTAAAGACAGTTGTCATTGCATCAAAAGATCAACTTGTTAATGCTTGATAGAACTGCTAGAGTTAATGAATCCACAAGAGGCGGTTAAGCCATATCATGAACCCAAGTATTGTGTTACACAATAAAAGGAGATCAAGGGCGTACACCTTGCAACAACAAAAACTATGTATATTCATGAATATACTAAACTACATAGAATGACATGTATGACCCTCAATAATCTATATCTATCAGATTATCCATTTCAAAGTCCAAAATTTATAAGCTAGAAGTTAATTATAGATTTGAACAGTCTTAAAAATTATTTATCGTTTAATGCAAGAAGGGATTATGTGTCTTTGTATGTGGATTTGAGATACCAATGTACTATTGTACAATGGTCAGGCACTCTACTAGAGAAGTACTTGTTACAAAGGAAGCTTTTAATGATATTGTTAAATTTTTAAGTGGTATTTTAAAATCTATCGCAAAATCCCTTTCCTCAAAGATTCTTGAATGATTCCATAGAGATGAAATACTTGATTCCATTCCTATTGTGTATCCTCAATTTTGGATCCTAGGCCACCTTTAAAACCCATAATATTTTCATAAACAAGTAATTACCTTGGCCGAACACTTTTTGAAAAGTCAAAAATATAATGGACAAAAATAGAAGGAATTATAAATGCAACTAAGCTTAGAGAACAAGCTTCCCATTTTGCAATAAGTATGATTGACCAGTTTAACTCCATGGAGAATCCCACGCAAGCGGGATAAATAATAAGGGTTTGGGAAACCTTTGGCTAGAGTGAAATATTGCATGATTCATTATTAGAATATTCCAAACTTGTTGATTTATGTCAAAATAATGATGTTGCGGTTGGTGAAGGATGAGAGTTTTCAATGTATTGGGTCTTTTGAAATCGAAGATAAGAAACAAAATAGACAAGAATTTGGAAAATTGTTTGAAGATGTATAAAACTAGGTAAAATATCCAAAGTTTTCCTTTTGAAAGGGCACTCACAATCTGAAAGTCCATATGTGAAAGAATAGGGTTGTGCAACACTTCAAACATTAGTGGAAGTGACACAAGTTTCAGTAACACAATGAATGCTGAATTTGAGATGTAGTTAATTGGATGCACACAGGGTGAAGAAAATGAATACCAGACTCAAAGTCAAGACGACTCTCAATCTCATCATCAAAGCGAGGACTAGGAGGTGAATTGTCAAATGCAAAGGATTTAACAATTTTTAGGTACTTATACTACATTTCATGAATCATATTTCAAACTGTCATCGATAATACTTTTTATTGTATTCCATAAAATTATGAATCAAATTGAATAAATTAATGTACTACTATTTTCCACTATTCTAAATTTCCAATGTAGAATCTAGATTCTAAATTTTAACTGTTGTCTAGGGATTTAACAATTTTTAGGTATTTAAATTTTATATTGCATTTCATGAATCACTTATTCATATTCCAAAATATAGTTGATGGTATTTTATATTATATTCCATGAAATTATGAATTAGGTTGAATAAATTAATGTATTACTATTTTCCACTATTCCAAATTTCCAATGTATAATCTAGATTCTAAATTTTAACTGTTGTCCAAGGATTTCATATTTTAATTATGTCATACTCATAAGTTTTATATGTACCCAATGATTCATCATTCAACTCAATGCCTAATAAAATATTAACAATAGTATCATACACATTATAAGCAATCGTTTAATGTGTATCTAGTAATAGAACCTGATTTTTTCTTCAATTGAGCAAATAAATAATATACATAATTGAACATGTTAATGAATTTGAGTTTTGTATTGATTTTCAAATGAAGGAATAAATAAAGGAAATACAAAGTATTTTTTAAAGACAACTCTGCACAAAGATGAGTTGGAAACTCATTATCAAATCATTCTATCAACTTTTATAGCACGTTCCATTGTTCATCAAATGCAAGTGCCATTTGTTGTAACTGATAGTGTCTAACTTGAAAATTTGTTAATAATTCATGATTGAAATAGGAACTTGACTTGAATGTTTCAATCAAAGTTGTATTCGAGGTTATCAATGGTTTGATGGAATCCAAATAGTTTTCCTCATCTAGATTATGAGGAAACTGGTCTGAATCTATCTTCCTTGTATCCTCCACCTTCTTTCTGAAATCATCCTTTCCAATGAATTGCTTTGTTGTGTCAAAAAGCCTTTGGAAAATCAAGCTTTGTCAAGTTACTTACATTTTTATCTAGCTTCTTCATATTTTTTGTAGCCTAATCCAAAAATTCCTCCATTTCATGTATTCTTAAACACTTTTGAATGATAGATGACACCTTCATTGAGGCAAAAAACCAATCATTAATTCCTTTTGATTTTAATTTATTGTCATTGGCTTTGTAGACTATTTGCAAAAAAATGATTTGTAATTTTCTCTATTGAAATCACATTTTTATTGTCCCCTATGTATTTATAGAGCTCCTTGTTGCAAGTATGTTACTGGTGTTGTCATTGATGTCAACAGTGTTGTTTATCGTTGATGTTAACTATATGGAGATTGTGTGTTGGAGTTGTGGGAAGGATGTTGGAATTGTCATAGTTGGGAATATTGTTGTCAAGTGATAGTATGGATGTGCTATGATTTGAAAAGGTGTTGTGTTATTTTCATCAGTATTACCATTGATGAATTGATGGATAAGAGTTGTAGTTGTCGTGAGTTCACTTGGTTTTCAAGTGCCTTTGAATTGTTTTGAATAAAAGTGTGTAGTGTGATAGAGGTGTGTTTAGTGTTGTGCTCCACATTTCTTCATGGTTGAAGATATGCGTGTGTAGTTTGGATATGATGATCAAAGGTGTTCAAAGGTTCTATATCCAAAGTTTCAAGTTCTGGATCGTTCTACAGTGAAATTTGTGTTTGACAATTTATCTATATGAGTAGAAGGTTGTCTGGGAGAAGTGAGATTGCTCCGCATTCCTCTGTAGTGAAGTTTCTTGTCTTGTAGATTTGGGAACATTCTTATATTGTCTATAACTTCCTTCCCTTAAGGTTTCAAGTGTTGAGGTGTTTTGCAAGGTTGGTTAGTGATTTTTGTTTTGTGGTAGTGTGTCTAGTTGCACATAATAATGATGTTCTCAGTTTCAGGTGGTTGTGGAAGAGTTGTAGAATATTCTAATGGTGCTAGAATATTCTGAGATGTTGTGTGGATACTATGAAGTTTTTTTGTGTGGTTCACATGATCTAGAGAAGCGTGTATGTGGTCGCTTGTAGTGTTAGTTCAGGTTTGGCCGACTTGGTGTGCTAGCGTTATTTGCAAAGGTATCTCATGGAATGTGAATGTATTGAGTAGCATGGTGATGTGGATTTAGGTTCTAGATAAACCTTGGTGTGGTCATCCTTCACTTCTTTCCATTGTGGAGGTGTTTGGTGCCAACCTATTTTGGTGTTGCATATTTTAGGTGCATACATTTCATTAAGGCTAACCTAATTGAGATTATTTAGGTTGTGGATGGTATATAAAAAGGTAAATTGTTCGAGATGTGTGTGGATCTATAGAAGGTGTGTGAAATATGTGAATTTGATTGGGTGGTGATTTGAGTGCAAGCTTAATGCCTATGAATCCAATGCAGTGAGCAAAAGAGTCTACATTTGCAATATGCTTGAAGTTGTTGGAGGCAGTGAGCCAAAGGTTACAAATGGCATAAATTTTTAGTGGTGGATTTCTCCTATTGCCTTGAGATAGTGAATCTCTTTGTAACAGTATTCTTCTATCTTCTTTCTTCTTGGTACTGAGCCACTCGGTAGTGAGACTTTCTTTTTTTTTTTAGGCAATGAGCCTAATTGTATTCAGTGTTTCACCATGGTTTTTCACTTCTTGAGTTTTCCACATAAATCTAGTGTTATTATGTGTTTGGATATGTTTTCATTATTGTTTCATATTTTTACATTTTATTAATGCATGATAAGGGTTTGAAAATATATTGAGGGTTTGAATGCTTTTAAGTATACAACTAATTCAACCTCCCTCTTAGTTGTCCTACTCATCTAACAATTGGTATTAGAGTTGTGGTTACTTGGAGAAAGCTTAACCACTTGAGGTAATAGGAAGGGTGTCGAAGCTCTTATGTTCAATGGAACAAATTATACTTATTGGAAAGCCAAAATGAAGTCCTTTTTGGTCTCCTTTGGATCTGGTGTCTAGTAGTCAATTGAAAAGGATACAGTATTCTTGCTACTAGTCTGAAAAGTGATTATGAAATCAAGGAATATGAGAGCAATGGTAAAGAAAGGAATGCTATTTTAAGTGGCTTCTCTAATTCTAAACTTGGAAAGGTGATAAGTTTGAAATCTACAAAAGATGTCTAGACAAAGTTGGAAAACATTTATGAAGGAGATGATAAATTCAAGCAAGAAAAGATGCATAACTACATAGAAAAATTTGAAACCCTAAGGATGCATGAGGATGAAGATATTACTACCTATATGCTCAAAGTGGATGAAGTGGTGAAAAAGGTACTAAGAAATATTCCTAAAACTTATAGTTCTAAAGTTTTTGCTATTGAGGAAGCTCAAAATTTGGATAATTATTCTAGAGATTAGATGTTTAGTGCTTTAATTTCATATGAATTGAGAGATTTTGGTCAAGATGCTACAAAGAAATAAATTGTCTTTAAAGTTTGCAAAGCAGAGAAGGGTGATGAATCAAATCCGGATAAACTTTATGAGGTGGAAGAAAAATTTGTGAGGAGATGAAAAAAGGAAACTAGAAAATATAGAGGTAAGTTACCCTTTAAGTGTTTCAATTATGGAAATATAGGTCATTATGCTTCTAAATGTCTAATCAAATTTTCAAATGACAAACCTAAGGATCATGAAGGAAAATTTGTTAAGAAGAGTTACTATGTTGAAAGAGACAATGGTGTATCTGACGATAAAGAATTTGACTATCCTAATGAAGATAGTGATGAATGATTATTCATGGCTCTAAAAGTTGGAACTAATTCTACTAATCTTGAAAGATGTGTGAAGGAAAGTGCTCTGGTAACAAGTCATAACATCGAAGGAACTATGTTGACCGCTTTTCATGCAAGAGAAGAAAGGAATTACTAGATAATTGATAGTGGATGCTCAAATCCTATGACAAGTGATAAGAGTACATTTTTTAAACTTCAAAGGTATGATGGTGGTCTTGTTAATTTTGGTGATGATACATCTACTAATATTTTTGGAAAAGGTTCAATTATTTTTTATGGCAAGATTAAAATAGATGATGTTCTTTTTGCCAAGGGTCTTCAACTTAATCTTCTAAATGTAGGAAAAATGTGTAGCATATGATACAATCTTTATTGCCCATAGAACATAGTCTAGAGCACCCTAAAAATATTTGAATATCCTTTTTACTACTGCCACATGTGATGCTCTAGGATATTCTTGAAATCTGGCCACAAGACAAACTACATGCATGATATCTGGTCTAGTAGCAGTTAGATATAGTAGTCAACCAATCATTAATCTATACTTTCTTTGACCAGTCTTAGGAGATTCATCATTCTTTCTCAACTTGAAACTAGTAACCATAGGAGTGCATACCGGTCTAGTGCCTTCCATTAAAAAAAAATAGCATTTCCTTGAAATACTTTGATTGTGAAATGAATATCCCTTTTTTTCTGATTGATTTGTAGCCCAAGGAAGAAATTTATCTCCCCAAACATTGACATCTCAAATTCATTCTACATCTCTTTTGAAAACTTCTTGCACATTGCCTCATTTCCTCCAAAAAATATATCATCAACATACACAACCACAATCCAAATTTGATCCTTCTCAACTTTAAAGTAAAGATTTCTATTTTTGACCTACCTTTATTGAATCCCTGCAGTAACAAGTACATATCCAATCTTTCATACCAAGCTCTGGGAGATTGCTTGATACCATACAATTCCTTCTTCAATCTGTAAACCATTTTAGGATCATCTAATAATTGAAAGCCTTATAGTTGTTTAATGTATACCTCATCTTCCAACTCACCATTCAAGAATGCAGACTTCACATCCATCTGATAAACCTTGAAATACTTATGTGCTGCAAAGGAAAAACATCCTATGTCCTCCATTCTTGCCACCAAATCAAATGTCTCCTTAAAATATATTCCTTCCCCTTGTGAGTAGACCTTACACACGTCTATCCTTATTTCTGACAACTTCTCCATTCTCATTCAACTTGTTCTAAAATACCCATTTAGTTCCTATTACATTCTTGTTTGTTGGTCTTGGGAATAATTCTCAAGTCTTATTCTTCTCAATCTGCATCAAATCTTCTTCAATAGATTTGGTCCAATTCTCATCCTTGCATGCCTCAATCACTGACTTAGGTTCTACTTTAGAAAGTAAACAAAAATTTACCTGTTCTTATTTCATACTAGCCTTTCTTCTTGTTAACACACTTTTTCTCTTATCACCAATGATTTGATCTTCAGAATGATTCTCCTATCACATACTTAGGAGTCTTAGGAATCCGTTCTAGAGCTTCTTCCTCTTCACTCTACATCTTCTTTTCCTTTTCTTCGTCTTTTCCTTCTTCTCCACAAGAAGAATCATCAGATTCATATCGTTCTATCAATATTGATCTTTTAGGTGGTTCTTCATCAACTTTGACACTTACACTTTCAACTATCTTCTTCAACCTCTTGTTGTAGCATCTATAATCCTTGCTTCTTGTTGAATATCCAAGGAAGATTCCTTCATCTGATCTTGCATCAAAATTCTCCAAGTTTTCTTCATCTCTTCTGATATAAAATTTGCTTCCAAACACTATGAAATATTTGACAGTAGGAGTTCTTCCATGTCATAGTTGATAGGGAGTCTTTGAACTATTCACTCTTTTTTGTACTCTACTGAGTATGTATACTATAGTATGAATAACTTCTGTCCAATAGACATCTGGTAGATTTTCTTCCTTCATCATTGTCCTTGCTACTTTATGAACTATCCTATTCTTTCTCTCCACCACTCCATTCGGCTAAGGAGTTCTAGGATCTAACAAATGCCTCTTTATTCCACGATCTTCACAAAAAAATTTAAACTCATTGGAGGTGAATTCTCCACCTCTATCAGACCTTAAACACTTTATTTTCATATCTATTTCATTCTCAATCATAGCTTTAAACTTGTCTAGATCTTTTATTTTTCTTTAATAAAAGTTAGTACCCGTCATTTAAGAGTAATTATCAATCAATAACATGAAATACCTATCACATTGAAAGCTTCCTATTCTTGTAGGCCCATATAGGTTTGTATGCACCAAATCTAAAGGTCACATGGTAGAATATTGTTTGATGTTGAACCTCTTTCTTGTTTGCTTCCCAATTTGACATTCCTTAAAAACTACATTGAAAGGCTTTGTAATTCTTGGTAGATCTCTCACATCTTGAGTAGAGTTGATCCTCACTAAACTATCAAAATTTATGTGACACATTATTTTATACCATAGCCAACTTTCATTGATTTGAGTCATAAATCACTTACCAATAGCACCTTTGAGGTGATAAACATTTTCATTTGTCCTTATTCCTATAACAACCATAGTTTGAGAGTTTCCTTTTCTTATTTCACAACTACCATCTTGAATTACAAGATTATATCCTTTGCTACACATCTATCCTACACAGAAGATTATTTAGAGACCCTTGACATAAAAAAATTCATTTGTATTATGATTTCCATCAAAACTAATTGAACCTTTTCCACAAATCTTAGCAGATGTATCATCACCAAACTTAGCAAGACCACCTTCAAACTTCTCAAGTTTAAAAAACTTACTCTTATCAAATGTCATATGATTTGAGCATCTATTGTCAATTATCTAGTGACTTTCTCCTCTCTAGCATGAAAAGAAGTCACAATAGTTCCTTTGATGTTGTGACATGTTTATAGAGAATTTTCTTTCATACATATTTCAAAGTTAGTAGAATTATTAGCCTTATATTTGTCATTTGAAACTTTGGATGAAAATATTGAAGCATAATGACCTATCTTTCCACAATTGAAACATTTGAAAGGTAACTTACCTTTGTATTTTCTAGTCCCCCTTTTCAATCTCCTAACAAAATTTTCTTCTATCTCATCAAGATCATCCAAATTTGATCCATTACCCTTCTCTTCTTTGCTAGCTTTAAGAAAATTCTCTTTTCTTGAATCATTTTGATTACACTCTCTCAATTCAAAATTAGTTAAAGCACCAAACAATTTATCTCTAGAATAATGATCTAAGTCCCAAGCTTCCTCAATAGCAGACACTTTATGACTATAAGATTTAGGAAGAGTTCTTAATACCTTCTTTACCACCTCATCTTCTTCCAGTTTTCCATCGAGGCCATTGATGAAATTGACAATTTCATCCACTCTATGCATGTAGCTTGCAATATCTTCATCCTATGACATCCTGAGGGTTTCAAACTTAGTCTTCAAATTTTTCATCTTTTCTTGCTCAACTTTTTCATCTCCTTCATAGACACTTTCCAACTTCTTCTTGATATCTTTAGTAGATGTGTAGTTCATAACCTTCACAAGTTCTAAATTAGCAAGACCACTCAAAAGAGAATTACTTTCTTTGCCATTATTCTCATATGCCTTGATCTCATCATTAATTTTCAGACCATTAGTGGGCATAGTATATCCACTTGTAATTAACTTCCAAACTCCAAACCCTAGGGAAACAAGGAAACCTTCCATCCTAGTTTTCTAGAATGCATAATTCATCCTATCAAACAAGGGAACCTCCTTGTGTTCTATCAATATCTACCTCAAGAGGTTAAGCTTCTTCCAAGGAACCTTGCTTTGATACCGATTGTTATATGCACATGATAACTGAGAGGGTGGGGGGAATTAGTTGTATATATTTAACATTCAATCCCTCATTATTTTCAAACCCTTATCAACCATTAAACCCTTATTAAGCATTAACATAATGTAAACATGAGAAACAATAATGCAAACATATTAAACACATAGGAACACCAAATTTACATGGAAAACCCAAGAATGGAAAAAAAATGGTGAGGATTAATTGAAAATATAAATTAATAGCAACACCAAATACAATAGGCTCACTACCGAAGGGCTCATTGCCAAAGGAAACACTATCTCAAAGAAATAAGATTAAATAAGGGGTGGATCACTACTAATTTGAATAGCTAACAATGCATCTCTTATGCCAAAGTCACACTTCTATTGAAGCACAAACAACTCATTCAACAAACTAAAATATAGACACTTTCTGATCACAACATATGGGAGTCATAAGGATTAAGGCTCACACGTAAATCACCACACTCGATCACTTTCACACATTTCACATCCCACACACTCTCTATACCTTATCCACACAAAAAATGACCTTGTATTTATACCATCCATGACCTATAACAATCTCAATTAGGTTGGCCTTACTATCAACACCAAACCAAAAATTCTTACATATATTGTTGCAAGAATGGAAAAAGGAATGAAAGTGTTGTCATTGATGTCAACTGGTCAACTAGTTATATACTTTTTGTTGTTGGCTATATATGTTGAGGATATTGAGATGGCTATATATGTTGAGGATATTGAGAAAATTGTATTAAAGGAAGATTACAAGTATTCAGTTGTTGCTCAGGATGATGATCCAATACTTGTCCCTATGTTTGTGTAGTTCAGATATGTTAGTCATGATTTTTGAAGGTTGCTATATCCAAATTATTGGCTATTGGTTCTATGTGAAGTTCGAGTTGTGTTCACCAATTGTGAACTATGTTTCTTTGTGTTTTGGCTGAGGTCCGAGAGAAATGAACTGCTGGTCCAGATTTCTCTTTGATGAAGTATTTTGACTTGCAATTCTAGAGATAAGATTTTCTAATTATATTAAACATATTGTTGGTTGTTGGAAGTTTTGAGCTTAATTGTTTTGTGTTTTACACTAGTTTGGTCAATTGTGTGTTAAGCACTATCTTTGAAGTTGATGAAGCGTTTTGGATCTATTATGGATCTCGATGAAGTGTGTGTTTGGGTTTCCCTCATTCTAATTCCACCCTAGGATGTTTTGTTGCTGAACTAATTTGAATTTGAAGTTGGATGGCCAACTTTGTATCTTTTCAAGGCTGGAGATAGTATAAATACAAGATGAGCTAGCAATGAAAAATGTACACAAGAAAAGAAGGGAGATAAGTGAAAGAGCAGAAACAAATTTGATGATATTCTAAAAGTGTGTGATTTATGTGTGTGGTAGATCAGTGTGAAACTTAATGCTAAGTTTCTGGATATAGTGAGTAGAAGGAAAACTCTATCATTCATGCAAGTTGATCAGTGATTATGGTGGAATCCTTTGTTGCATTGGGATTGTTGTCTCTCTGTAACAAGTCTTATTTGTCTTCTTTGTATCTCTGTGGCAGTGAGCCCTCTGGGTTGTAGACCTATGGGATAGTGAGTCCTTATTGTAGGCAGTGAGCCTTATCTCAGGTAGTGAGCATTTTTGTAATCGGTTTTGATATTCTCTATAGTGTGATTTAATACTCACCGGGGTTTTTCCATCATGGGTTTTCCACATAAATCTGGTGTTATTGTGTTTGGGCATTGGATTTGAGTTTTTGCATTAGCATTTGATGATTAATCATTTAAGCAGTTTATGTATTAGTTCCAGTAATTTTGAATTGAAGGTTATAATCTATGAAAAATGATTCACCCCCTCTCAATTGTCCTATTCAACAATTGGTATTAGAGCTTGGTTCCTTGGTGAAGAGCTTAACCACTTGAGGAAGGTCCAAGATGGCTACTAAAATGATCTTTGATTATCCAAGGTTTGATGGAACTAATAATGGTATTTGGTAAGTAGAAATGGAAGAATATCTGGAGTATTGCAAATATGATGTGGATAAATCTTATAAGAAACCCTACACTCCTCCTGCTAATGTTCTGAGTACACCTGAAGAAATCAGAGCACATGAAGTGAATAATAAGGTGAAGTTCATCTTGAAGAATAGTCTAGTACATTTTGAGTTGATTAAGGTTCAGAATTTGAAAACAGCTAAGGAAGTCTATTATGCTTTATAAAGAGCACATGATGGTGATGAAAGAGTTAAAGAGGCAAAATTACACAATTTGGAAACATAGTTTGATCTTATACATATGTTCGAAGATTAAAATGTCAAAGCTTATGTACATAGATTGGATGAGGTAGTGGCTAGAATGCGATTTCTTGGCACTACCATAGATGAAACCAAGATTGTAAAGAGGATTCTTAGAACTCTTCTTGATGCTTATAGTGAGAAGGTGAGTGCTATTAAGTAGACTATAGATTATAAGACTTGTAATAAGGATATGCTATTAGAATTTTTGACATCTTATGAGATGAGGAAGTCGAGTCTAATAAATGGAGGCAAAACAAAGACTGCTTTTAAAGCTACAGAAATTGAAGATCCAGATGAAGAAAACTTTGATGAAATAGAAACTAACTTTGTAAGAAGAATGAGAAAATGATCTGATAAGTATGAAGGTAAGTTTACCTTTAAGTGCTTTAGTTGTGGAGAAATAGGTCACTATGCTGCAAAGTGTCCAGAAAGAGCTAAAAGGAATAAACAAAGATATGAGAAAGAAAAGAAAGGAAAGAAGATTAACAAAGCTTACTATGTTAATGAGAATGCTAGTATTTTAGATGAAGATTCAGAATATGAAGATCTAGATGAAAATGAATGCTTGTTCTTGGAAATTAAGGATGAACCTACTTCTACTAATTCGAAAAAATAGGTAAAGGAAAGTCCTTCGTAGAAGGAGAAAGAGAAAAGTGAAGGTACAGTTATCTCTGCCCTACATGCTAAACAAGAAAATATTTTTTGGGTAGTTGATAGTGGTTGCTCACATCACATGACTAGTGATAAGAGTAAGTTTGTAAAGCTTGAGAAATATGATGGAGGTTTGGTTATGTTTGGAGATGATATTGTGCTAAAATCTATGGGATAGGTTTAGTAAGTTTTGAGGACAAGCATCATACTGGCGATGTTTACTATGTTAAGGGTTTAAGGAATAATCTATTGAGCATTGGCTAGATGTGCAGAAAAGGATATGCTCTTGTGTTTAAGGATGAGAAATGTGAGATACGAAAAGGATTCAGAACATTGATTGCTATAGGAAAGAAATATTAAGGGAATATTTATTAGCTTAAGGGCATTGATGGATGATGCTTTATAACTCGGATAAATGATAGTTGGTTATGGCATAGGAGAATGTGTCACATGAATTTTGATAACTTGGCAAGGATCAGTGTTGTTCAATTCGTGAGAGATTTACCGAGAATTACAAAGCCTATCAATGCTATTTGTAGGACTTGTCAAGTTGGGAAGCAAGCTTCTAGAGCCTAGTATATAAGGTTAGACAAGTATTTGATTCAACAAGGATTTAACAAAGGTATGACAAACAATAATTTATACTTTAATATTGAAAATGACAAAATATTTATTGTAGTTGTATATGTTGATGACATTATCTTTGGAGAAAATGAAAAGATGTGCAAGATCTTTGCGGAAGAGATGCATAAATAATTTGAAATGTCTATGTTTGGGGAGATGAATTTCTTTCTTCGGCTACAGATTAATTAAAGAGAGAAAGGAATTTTCATTTCACAATCTATGTATGTGAGAGAGATGTTGAAGAAGTTTGGGATGAATGTGATGAGGTAAAAATAGCCTCGTCATAATAAAATCTGGAAAGCTTACTTTTTCTAACTCAATCCTAAGCCTATGCCAATTTATTAAACTTTAGGAGTAATTGCTTATTTTAAGGAAAATTATGCTTTCTTTCTTTCTTTTGATCAATTGAGGAAATTTACCAAAGCAGGTTTAATGGGTTGACTTGAGTGTTTTTGTAGGAAATAACAGGTCATCATGCGGCTATTGTAGAAGTTTAGCCAACACATGCCTCAAGAGTAATGCTGCGAACCCACTCCTAGATGCCTGGATGATGCACCAAAGATTTAGTTTCTGTTCTTTAAATTCTGTTGTTAAAAAATTTATGGCTCTTCTCGGGCCTTCTACATGTTTATGAGCTTTAAAAGACATCAAAGTTAGTTTTAAGTTGAGGAAGACTTTTTCAATGGCTATCCATGCCATCTTAAATTTAGGATTTAGTTATAAAGTTATCTATAAAATTGTAATTTCAAAGGTGATGAATAAGATAGAGAGGAAGTATCGTTATGATGTTCATATGGTTTTCCAAATACTGTTGAAACGAGTTATCCGATTTTTGTCTATTGATAACCTACTGAATTATGAGTGATGACGACTATACGTAATGGTTAGATTCTAGAACTAGTAGCTTATGTGATTTTAAGACGAGGTGTTAACCCGCGAGTTGGCCACTCGAGGGAAGTAGTTTAGATAGATAAGTATTTTTTTGTTTTGTTGTTTCATTTGTTAAAGCTAGATATTTGTTCAGTAGAAGTAATTGAGTTTCTTACGAGTGGAGTCTGAAGTTCCAGAGCACTATTGTTTTTCATTAGTATGAGTTATCTTTCATAGTTGATAAAATCCTTTACTATTAAAAATGTTTCATTGTTTGTTCACTTACTTTCCTGCTTCCGTAGTATATCAGTTGTTTAGTTTGCTTGTCTCTATGCTTTCTAGTTTAGTTGTGTTGCTTTCTAAATTAGTTATCTTAAGCTTTTTAATTTAGTATTTCCTATTTTTCTTAGAGTAGGATTATTTTCTAGTTAAATAGGAATGGCCTTAGATTGAAACTGACTCTGAAAGTTGAAGTTAAAACAAAAAATATAAAATGAGCTATCCAAATCATCTTCTTCTACAAATTGCCTTGGACACTGCCCGGTCAACTAATTGAAATTCAATTATTCTAAAGTATTAGGACCTAACGACAGCCTATATTTTTTTGGTTTCGTTGTCGGGGACTCTTAAAAATCCTTTGTGTTTAAGTGTTATTAGGAGATGGTTTGAATACAAAGTTTTATGCCAAAAATTTCTTAGTTGGCTTCCTTTTATGCATGGTCCAGAAAAGAGGCCCTCATGGATGTTTTATACCAAATACCCCCCCAAAATACGTACCAATCATATCTAGGGAAACCCAAGGCTCAGATGACCGCACTTCTGAAGAATTATTTGAGCCTAATCCACCCGAGGCTTTCCATTATTTACCTGTCGAGCAATTGGTAGAACAACCAGTTTTAGAGGAAATTGTTTTTGAGGAAAATACTCTTTTGAACATCATGGGAGATCATAGAGATGACCCTAACCACAATGAACCTCAACCTCATAGAACGTTTACCTATCATATTACATTAGATGCTGACGATGATACTGCCATGAAGAACATTTCCCCGACTTTCCTTCCAACCTTCTGTGGTTTATCCTTGGAAGACCCAGACCAATTTCTCTTTGAGTTTAAAGTCCCGTGTCAGACTTATGATTACAAGAACGACAACCAAAATTTGAAGCTCTTTTCGTCGACTTTAAAGGACTCAACAATGCGATGGTTTATGGGATTGGGTTTTGGTAGTATAACATCTTGGGGGGAAATGGAGACTATCTTCTTGCAAAAATACCAGAGTTATTGTAGGGTAAGTGATCATAAGGAGGAGCTGTTTAAACTAAGACAAAACGAGGATGAAAGTTTGGAGGATTATCTCGATAGGTTTCTCTTCCTCTCTAAAAGATGTGGAGAAACGACCATTAGCATGGAGATTCTCAAAACAATTTTTCTTAAAGGTCTTGATGATGACGCTAGAAGAAATATTGATTTAATGGGAAAAGGTGACGTATCTCAGTTAACTCATGAAGAAATATGTGAGTTATGTCGGAATTTCTCCCGTACTCAGGGAGGAATCCGCAAAACTAATCTTTTTAAAGGGTCTAATGAGATAGGTAAGCTCCACGAAGAAATAGCAAATTTGAAAACAGACATTCTCATGCAGTTGAATACCACATTAGATGGTATACAAGCTAAAACTCACAACCCTAAGACCTTGTCAATTTATTGTCTAAGGTTTCAGAATAAACACCTATTGCGTGAGTGTCCTTTGGATAAAGTCAATGTTTGTCAACTGTGTGAGCACAACCATCCTATAAATCAGTGTGAACTTCTGTCGGATATCAGGAATACTAAGAAAAAAACCATTCAGGTTGAAGAAGAAATAAATGCCTTAAACCAACGTCAAGGAGGTAATTTCCCTTATGGACAAAATTCTAATCCTACATGGAGACCACAAAATAACTGGGCTCATAATCAATGGACTCCATCTTGGAATTGGTTGCCTCCACCTCAACCTAATTGGGGAACTCCTTATTGGGGATCCCCTGAATGGGAAAACCACACATGGGGAAATCAATAGTGGTTAAATCAACCCCAACAACAGTGGTACCAGCAACATGCTGCCCCCAATGGAATCAGGCACAAAATCGGTTTTATACTGAACGTAGGAGGAATCAACAACAAAATCTATTACCTCTAGCTCAAAACCCTCCTCAGAATGAGCAGGTAAACCAACCTCAAATTCTAGCGCAATTGCTTCCCAATCCTAAGAATAATCGCCAGAATACTCCAGTCTACTCTACCAAACATGAAAATGTTACAGGGCTTAATGCGATACACTTCGAAAATGTGCAGTTGCATTCTAGTTGAACTCTTCAACCTCCAACCATTGAAGAAATAGTTGAGGAATCTGAGCCTAAAATTCCAATAAAAGACATTTCATCTAATCAGGATACCACTCCTAAAGACAAAGAGCCTTTTTCAGCGGCAGGGGCTACTGACTTGTCTCAAGGGGAGGAAGGTTAGTCCTTAAGTCAACATAAGGAGGATCCTGTTCCAAAGGAGAAAGGGATGGCACCATATCCAAAACGTTTAAATTCCATAACTCCGAAAGATACTCCAAAAGTATCCTTGGCTATAGAAACTGCATTAATTCAGGAGATTAAGCAGTTGCAAATTGAAGTTCCTTTATTGCAAGCAATAAAGGAAATTCCTGAATTAAACCAGTTAATCAAACAAATATGTATCAAAACACCAAGGAGGAAGCCAAAAAAGATAAATATCATTTATATTGATGGTTATTTAGTTGATTTTCTCTTTGGAAAAACTATCGCCCCGAAATACAATGATCCTAGGAGTCCACTTATAACCGTTACAATCAACGAGGTAGCAATACCAAATGCTCTAGTGGATCTAGGGGCAGCTATTAACCTAATGACTATGGATGTAATGGAAAAATTAGGTTTAACTAATTTATGTCCTACAACCACAGTCTTACAAATGGCAAATCAGTCTATACCCATCCCAAAGGGCATCATTAAAAACATCCTTGTCAAAGTTGATGGATGGGAATATCTAGTCGACTTCTAGGTAATCCAGTCGCTTACACCTAAGGATAGCTACCCCATAATTGTTGGAAGACCTTGGATGGCCATGGTTGCTGCTAAGATTGATTGTAGGGAATGGGGAATGACCATTTCACATGGTCAAGATAGTAAATGTTTGTTTTTATATCCCCTTACTAAGCCTGCTGAGCATGAAAAAGTTTGGGTTGATGAACCAGAGGAAACCAATGGTTTAGAGAGTTTAGCCTCCCTAGCCATGGTAGTAATTAAAAATCACGGGGAAGAACTGGAAGAAGAGTTAGTAAGCGATGTTGCATGACATGCTATAACCCCGAACGAGGAAGAAATGATGGATGCTCCAAGAATTTTTGGGCAACCAATTGATATAAGTAGAATGGAGCACAATTATGCTACAATGGGAATGTTGTGTCCCTTAGCAAATATGATTCCCAAAACAAGTTATTTCTTTAAAGACATCACGAGCTTTCACAAGCTTATACCTCATAGTTGTCCTCTCAACATGTTGTTGTGACCTATGTATACTGTCACCTCAGTCCATCCTGGAACAAAATCAATAATGCTATTACCAGGAAAAACTTTGAATATCAATAGCTGGTTGACAAAAACTCAAGACGATAAGTTGTTTAATGTGTTGGTTCAAAGGTCTAAAGCTTTTGCTTGGGATTATACATACATGAGGGGAATTCACCCAAGTGTTTATACTCATCACATTTACACTGACATTAGTATAAGGCCTGTTCGCCAGCCGCAGAGGAGATTCATTCCTGCATTAAAGGGTTTGGTCAAAATTAAGATTGAGAAACTCCTTTAAGCTGGATTTATTTATCCAATCTATGATAGTATTGGGTATCACCTATGGTGGTGGTTCCAAAGAAAAATGGGAAGTGGAGAATCTGTGTAGATTATCAAGAATTCAATAAAGCCACTTATAGAGATTATTTTCCCTTACCATTTGTTGATCAGGTTCTGGACAACTTGGTTGAGAGGAAATATTTCTCCTTTCTTGATGGATTTAGTGGTTACAATCAGATACAGGTTGCTCCAGAAGACCAGGACAAAACCACGTTTACCTACCCATGGGGCACATTTGCATATAGAGTGCTTCCTTTTGGACTGTGCAATGCTCCAACGACCTTCTAGAGAGCCGTTCTTTCCATATTTTCCGCTCTCGTTAATGACTGTGTCAAGGTCTACATGGATGATTTACAGTTTATGGGTTGACATATGACAAAGCTCTTCAGAACCTAGATTGAGTTCTGCAAGTTTGTGAGGAAAATAGACTATCCCTTAGCCATGAGAAATGCTTAATAATGGTGGAACAAGGAATAGTCTTGGGTCATCATATTTCCTCTGAGGGAATAAAGGTGGATTCTAAGAAAATTGAAGTCATCCAACAATTGACTATCCCTCAAACTCAAACAGATGTAAGAATTTTTCTGGGACATGCTGGTTACTACAGAAGGTTCATTGAAGGCTTTAGTAAAATAACAACTCCTATGTTTTCTCTTCTACAAAAAGAGGTAGAATTTGTTTGGACACCTGAGTGTCAACTATCATTTGAAACCATAAAGGAAAATCTGGTCTCTACTCCCATTCTACAAGGACCAAATTGGAGTATCCCCTTCCATATCTATGTAGATGCTTCTGACGATGCTATTGGTGCAGTTCTAAGACAAGAAGATGAGAACGGGGGAAAGTATGCTATATATTTCATCAGTAAAAATCTTACTCCTGCAGAAAGGAATTATACAACATAAAAGGAATTCTTGGCTGTTGTTCATGCCATAAAAAAATTTTGCCATTACATTATAGGGTATAAGGTTACAGTTTATATAGACCACTCAATTGTGAAGTACCTAATGAACAAACCCGTAGTTAATGGTCGAATTATGAGATGGTTATTGCTTCTTCAGGAGTTTAATGCCACGATTCTTGATAAACTAGGGAAATATAATGTGGTAGCAGATTTTATGTCATGAATCAAACATGAAGAAGATGATAGTACTCTTGTATAGGATGATTTCCCAGATGAAAATCTGTTTGCAATTTTTGTAAAATCACCTTGGTTTGCAAATATCGCTAACTATTTAGCTGCTTCAAAGATACCCCTTGGATTCATGACTAAGAAAAAGAAACGTCTAATCAAGGAAAGTGCCCTGTTCAAGTGGATCAATGGAATTTTATTTTGTTGTGGGCCTGATATGATCCTAAGAAGATTTGTGAGGGTGGAAAAAACCTACAACATTCTAAGGGCCTATCATGACGATCCTTCAAGAGGGCATTACTCTGCAAAGAGAACTTCCCATAAAGTCTTAGGTGCTGGATACTATTGGCACTCAATGCATAAAGACATTAAGAACTATGTTCATCATTGTGATGAATGTTAGAGGTTAGGAAGACCAACTGCTTATTCGAAAATGTCATTGCTTCCATAGGTAGTGCTCAAACCATTCGAGAAATGGGGTTTAGATTTTATCAGACCCATAGATCCTTCCTCTCAAGGGAAAGAGTACATATTGGTTTGCACTGACTACCTGACGAAATGGGCTAAAGTTCAAGCCTTACGTGTAGCTAGGGAAGAGCAAGTCATAGACTTCCTCTATAATAGAATCTTCCTTAGATTTGGAGCCCCTCAAACTATTGTCACTGATCAAGGACCCCAATTTATGTCCAAAGTGCTCTTAGCGTTTACCAACCATTTTTCAGGTAAGCCATAGGAAGTCATCCCCTTACCACCCTCAAGCGAATGGCCAGGTAGAAGTAACTAATAGAGAGCTTGAATTTTTTTTAATGAAAATAGTTTCTTCTGGAAGAAAAGATTGGGCCAGGAAAATCCCTGAAGCTGTATGGGCATACAACACAACCTAGAACTCTATGACTGGATTCAACCGCTATGAGCTCATTTTTGGGAAGAAGCTTCTTCTTCCCATTGAGTTTGAACTACAAACTCTATGAACAACTATGGAACTAGGTTTGGATTTAAAATGAGCTGAACTTGAACAAGTTATGCAACTAAGTGAATTGGATGAACTCCGTTTAGACGCCGTCCATCAAACTAAACTGATTCAACATCAACGAAAAGTGTGGCACGAAAAACATATTAAGGAGAAGGAGTTTCATAATGGGGACTAGGCCCTGTTATTTGATTCAAGATACAAGGATCATAAGGGAAAGCTCAAGACTCACTGGATGAGACCTTATGAAATTGATGAAGTCTTTTTGAATGGAACTGTTCGGTTGAAACCAATCGATGGTGACACGTGAACTCTTTTGGTTAATGGTCATCGCTTACGTGTCTACCATAAGCCGATCGATAGGGAAGAATTTTCAAGGATGGTGGAAATGCAGGGCGAGGTCCAATGTGTTGACTCTACCAAGGAAGAGTCTATCTGGTAACAATGTTGTTCAAAAAAATAAAAATAAATAAATAAATAAAAAATATATATATATCTAATTTGAAAATGTGCAATAAAAGGACATGTATGCCAAGATATTTTCCTTCATTAAATCTTTCTATATTTTGGGCTTAGCTAATTTTTATTCCATTTTGCAGGACTTGGCAGAGAATAACTTCCAGAGCACCCTCCGAAGATGCTCTGGAACATTATGATGCCAGTACCAGATGCTCTAGAACTTGACGGTCTTCAAACCCGATGCTCCAGAACTTGTAAAAAGCTCATCATGTCAAAGAGGAGTTCTACACTAAGGTCCAAAGCTCAGGAAATCCAAAAATTCTTCTCCACAGCACTCCACCTTTCATTTCATTGCTGCTCCGGCTGCTTCTTTCAGCGATGCTCTGGAACCTTTCATTCTGTTGCTGCTCTGGCTGCATCTTTCAGTGATGCTCCAAAACTTTACATTCCTTTGCTGCCCCGGCTGCATCTTTCGACGATGCTCCAGAACCTCCATTTCATTTTCGCTTCGGTCACACCTCACACTGATGCTCTGAAACTTATGCACTCATTTCAAGCATGATGACAACTTGCGTGCTCTAGAACTTGTTCGTTTGTTTCTGCCACCTTTTTCAAAAAAAAAAAAAAATCGAGATTCTTCCACCTGAATATCTCATACATCTGTCTTTCTATTTTTTCTTTAGTCATTAATAAGCCACCCAATTCCGTACTCCTCATTGATAGCTCTGTCACCCATATAATTCCGTACCCATATCATAATAATTTCACCGTCACCTCAGCCAATGCCTTCATGTCATCCTGTCAAATCTGTAAGGTATAAGATCTTCAAACGATCACATAACGCAAGTAAGTATTCATTTTCGCTTTAAGTAGGTAGTTATTTTCGAATAAAGAATAATTAATTGGCATGAATTTCACTCCCAATACAACAATTTGTGCCACTCGATGATCAACTACTTGTACGGCAAAGCCTTTCGCAAACCTCTATGCAGATTGGAAATCATTGAAGTGTAAGCTGCAAATAAAACAAATAAGTGATTTTAGAGGCAATATTTTCAAAAACTTGCGTGAAAGCTCTATGTTGGAATTGAAATCTTTAGCAGAGTGTGAAATAAGGAAATGGGGGGTGGTAAAAGAAAGACAAAGCCAGATTCAATAAAAAAATTGTTGGGATTGAGTAATATCTCCAGGTTGTTCGAGGAAGCAGGGTGGTTAAACTTCATCAGGAAATTTGAAGGCTATAATGAAAAGCTGGTAAGATCTTTTGCTGAGAACTACACAAATGGTGAGGTGGTACTTCATGGGAAGTGTTTCAAGGTAAGCTCCAAAATTATTTCCTGCTTATCTGGATTAGAGAATGCAGGCATAAATATAAAAGAAACCTCTCAAATTACATACCAGAAATTATCTGAATTATTTGTTAGAGAGGGAGACCCACACCCAATGGTAGTAATAAGTAGCATGGGACAAAATAAGGAGTTTCAGAGAACCTCCATATTAGAACCCTGGGGCATTGTCGTTGCATGGATTATAAAGTATTTCACTTGTGAGGGTCAACTCACTATAGTTGTAGGGCCTGCCTTTCGTATGTTGACCCATTTATGTCACGGGAAGGAGGACCCAACTCTTAGGGTTAATATGCTTGAATTCTTGTGTGATTCCTTAAATACTTCCATAGAAAGGTATAAAACAGGGACTGGGCCTTTGAAACATCACGAGTTAATTCAGCTAATCTGCAAGTACCACTTATGTAAGAAACCTGAGGGAAAATGGGAGAAGTTTTTAGAGAAAATGGAGAAGCCTGAAATTACAAGAACCATAGAATTAGGGGAACTGTCCCACCAGACTATTCCACCATCTGGAGTAATTTCCCCTAAGGGATCTTCAACTCCGGAAGCTCTTAATCCCACCACTCCTAGTGAGGATTTGCCAAACCTCTTCGGTGATGAATTCAAAATCCCCGACCTGCCATAATAGGTTGATATTGTTTATTTTGACTCAAGTAAACCCATAAAGAAGAAAAGGGGGAAAATAAGAACACCTATCATTTTCCAAGAATTGCCTCCACTGAGAAGGAGTAAGAAATTGGCTTCTAAATTCTCCGAAACCCCAATACAGGGTTAGGAGGGAAGTTCACAAAAGAAAAATCCTAAGAGGCCACCTGAGCCCATAGAAATTTTAGAGCATGCCAGTGAAGGGGAGGTACCCCTAAATAAAGAAGATTCAGGTGAAATTTTTCCTTTCCATTTTGCACATATGGAGGAAATCTTCAATGATGAAATTCAGGGAAGAGAACCTGAGGGGGATGGTGGTGTGCCAAAAAAATTGTCACCCATTGTAAATAAAATTATTGGAACAACTGAAACAAGTAGTGTCATTGCTGAATTAGAAAAGTGTAAATAGAAATTGACGATTTACAAAGACAATTGTCTAAAAGTAACGAATTTATAGAATTGTAGAAAGAAGAGTCAGTTGTGCAAAGTGCTATAATAAATAAAAGAGATCAAGAAATAAAGGACTTGAAGCTTCAATTGCAAGAAAAGGACTCAAAAATATATAAGTTACAAGAGAAAATGCAAGAACAAAATCAAAAGCATAAAACTTATAGTGTTGACATTGCAGACAAAGATGCATAAATGGAAAGAATAAAAAAAAAATTGTGCTCATGCTCACAACTTTCGAGGAGGACAAGAAAATAAAAACTGAAGAGTTGAACGCTTCCATCAACAGGGTAGTTGAACTAGAACATGACTTGAAGGAATGCATTGTGAAACCTCAAATGGAGTCCAAAGAAAGTCAGACTGAACCAGTTGTAACTGATTGGTTCCAGGTTTGCATTCCACCTCTGCTAATGAAATGGATGGAAAAGTATTACTTCCTCAGGAATGTCCAAGCTGAAAATCACAGGCTAAAGAAGGAATTGGTGTTCCTGAAGGAGTAATTTCACAGGGCCTACAGAGGAAAGCAGGATGCATGTCAACTTGTGGAGTGTTTGCTGAATTGTAGAAGACCACCAAGAATTTACTCAATGTTTTTGAATGAACAATGGCTAAGATGGAAACTGTTTAGGATCTATAATGATCAGCCCTATGAGCCTAATGATAAAGAGTTCATTAAAATATTTGTAGAGTCGACTCCTGAAGACCAAGATTTAATTTCTGAATTATTTCTACATGAATTGTTATTAGAAAATCATACATATTTCTTTATCAATTTGTTTGTTGGAGAGGTAGAACTGAGGACATTTCTCTCCACCATGAGGAATCAAATTCATTGGTAGGATCGAACAAAAGAGTTTGCACAGGTAGAGAGAACAATGGGTCTCCAAATAAGGTCCCCAAATTCAAGGCCTGATGGGTTCAAAGCTACATTTTTGTCTCTCCTTGTTAAGGAAAAGATGAAGGAAAGGTATGACAATAGCCTCAAGCTATGTTATGACAATTGCATGGCAAATGGACAGAAATTAATTGGAACAACATGGCATGCTTGTGAAGAAAGATTGACCCCTCTACCAACTTACTTAAAGGAAAGAGAGGTTATTTCTCCTCTAAATATCAGATGGTCATTCAGAAAGGCATATTTTCTAGTTAAAATCTTGAAGTCTCTAAGGACAAAATGGAAAGGAATGAAATACAGACCTCCCTTGCTACTTAATCCACCCCCGACCTTCAATATTTCCACAGATCAGAATGACAGACTTTTCAATGAATGGAGGGAGAATGTGATGTTTCACAGAGGGTTCATTCATAAACCCGAAGCTTTCAATGCATCAGCCAAGGAGACACATGATCTCAGTACTCTTTATGAGGAATGGAATAGGACTCAGGGGTTTAACTATGGAGCAGGAAGACTTGCCAGAAATTAGGTAGGGGAGGAAATGATGAGGTAAAAATAACCTCATCATAATAAAATCTAGAAAGCTTACTTTTGCTAACTCAATCCTAAGCCTGTGCCAATTTATTAAACTTTAGGAGAAGTAATTGCTTATTTTAAGGAAAATTATGCTTTCTTTCTTTCTTTTGATCAATTGAAGAAATTTACCAAAGCAGGTTTAATGGGTTGACTTGAGCATTTTTGTAGGAAATAATAGGTCATCATGTGGCTGTTGTAGAAGTTTAGCCAACACGTTCCTCAAGAGTAATGCTGCGAACCCACTCCTAGATGCCTGGATCTTGCACCGAAGATTTAGTTTCTATTCTTTAAATTTTGTTGTTAAAAAATTTATGGCTCTTCTCGAGCCTTCTACATGTTTATGAGCTTTAAAAGACATCGAAGTTAGTTTTAAGTTGAGGAAGACTTTTTCAATGGCTATCCATGCCATATTAAATTTAGGATTTAGTTATAAATTTATCTATAAAACTATAATTTCAAAGGTGATGAATAAGACAGAGAGGAAGTATCATTATGCTATTCATATGGTTTTCCAAATACTGTTGAAATGAGTTATTTGATTTCTGTCTATTGATAACTTGTTGAATTATGAGTGATGAAGACTATACGTAATGGGTAGATTCTAGAACTAGTAGCTTATGTGATTTTAAGATGAGGTGTTAACCCGCGAGTTGGCCACTCGAGGGAAGTAGTTTAGATAGATAAGTATTTTCTATTTTGTTGTTTCATTTGTTAAAGCTAGATATCTATTCAGTAGAAGTAATTGAGTTTGTTAAGAGTGGAGTCTAAAGTTTCGGAGCACTATTGTTTTTCATTAGTATGAGTTATCTTTCTTAGTTGATTAAATCCTTTACTGTTAAAAATGTTTCATTGTTTGTTCACTTACTTTCCTGCTTCCGTAGTATATCAGTTGTTTAGTTTGCTTGTCTCTATGCTTTCTAGTTTAGTTGTGTTGCTTTCTAAATTAGTATTTCCTATTTTTCTTAGAATAGGATTATTTTATAGTTAAATAGGAATGGCCTTAGATTAAAATTGACTCCAAAAGTTGAAGATAAAACATAAAATATAAAATGAGTTATCCAAATCATCTTCTTCTGTAAATTGCCTTGGACACTGCCCGGTTGACTAATTGACATTCAATTATTCTAAAGTAGTAGGACCTAACGACAACCTATCAGGATGGTTCCAAACTAGTAAGTACTCCTATGGTGATTGGTTACAAGTTGGGTAAAGATGATGATTCACCTAAGGCTAATCAGAGCAAGTATAGATCTATGATTGGTGGACTAGTGTATTTGACTGCTACTAGAATAGATATTATGCATGTGAGCTGTCTTTTAGCTAGATTTCAAGAAGATTTGAAGGAAACACATGTTGCTATAGTTAAAAGAATATTCATATATTTGAATGGCACTCTGGATTATGGATTATGGTATCCTAAAGATACTAACTTTACACTTAGTGCTTATACAGATGCAGATTGGTTCAAAAGTATAGATGACAAAAAGAGTACAAGTGGTGGTGCATTCTTTCTTGGATGCAGGTTGGTGGCATGGCTATGTAAGAAGCAAGATTCAGTCTTTTTGTTTACTGCTGAAGCCGAGTATATTGTTATTGCATCTTGCTGTACACAAGTTCTATGGATGAAACATACATTGAAAGATATCACAGTGCTATATGATGATCCCATTTCTACCTTCTATGATAATACAAGTGCAATTAAATTTTTGAAGAATCTTGTGATGCACTCGAGAATGAAGCATATATCTATCAGATATCATTTCTTGAGAGAGAAGATCATGGAGAATGAAGTCAAGCTTGAGTATGTTCCGACAAAGGATCAGATTGCAGATATATTTACAAAGGATCTTCCTAAAGATACTTTTGAGTATCTCTGGTAGAAGTTAGGGGTTATTTCCCCTCCTTTCATAAGATAAGATGCATTTGGAGATGCATCAGTCCGGTGGATTCATGGTTCTATCTTTTTGGACTGATGTTTTGGTGGCTACCTCTCAGGGCGAGCAGGTAGTTTCAAGTGTTGTCATTATGAGCATTATGTTTTCATGTCAAAGGAAGATTCGATGAACATTTTTTTTTGCCTTTTCTATTGATGTCAAAGGGGGAGAGAAAGCATGTGAAAAGGAGAGAAATATAATGAGGGAAATCAGGTAATGAGGAAGATGATCTTCTGAGGGGGAGAAGCAAAAAAATAAATCTTGAGAAGTATATTCAAAACTGGTATGGTGTCTTTGATGGTTTTTCACATTATGTGTTTCCATCAATGACAAAGGGGGAGATTTTTGCAAGAATGGAAAAAGGAATGAAAGTGTTGTCATTGATGTCAACTGGTCAATTGGTTATCTACTTGTTGTTGTTGGTTGTATATGTTGAGGATATTGAGAAAATTGTATTAAAGGAAGATTACAAGTATTCAGTTGTTGCCTAGGATGATGATCTGGTACTTGTCCCTATGTTTGTGTGGCTCAAATATGTTAGTCATGATTGTTGAAGGTTGCTATATCCAGATTCTTTTCTATTGGTTCTTTGTGAAGTTCGAGTTGTGTTCACCAATTGTGAACTATGTTTTTCTGTGTTTTGGCTGAGGTTTAGGAGAAATGTTGCTGGTCTAAATTTATCTTTGATGAAGTTTTTTTACTTGCAGTTCTAGAGATAAGATGTTCTGATTGCATTGAATATATTTTTGGTTTATGGAAGTTTTGAGCTTAATTTTTCTATGTGTTTTACAATGGTTTGCCCGACCATGTGTTAAGAACTATCTTTGAAGTCGATGAAGCGTGTTGGATCTATTATGGGTCTCGATGAAGCGTGCTTTTTGGTTTCCCTCATTCTAATTCCGCCCTAGGATGTTTTGGCGTTGACCTAATTTGAATTTAAAGTTGGATGGCCGACTTTGTATCTTTTCAAGGTTGGAGATAGTATAAATACAAGATGATCTAGCAATGAAAAATGTACACAAGAAAATAAGGGAGATAAGTGAAAGAGAAGACATGACTTTGATGCTATTATGAAAGTGTGTCAGTTATGTGTGTGGTAGATCAGTGTGAAGATTAGTGCTGAGTTTCTGGATGTAGTAAGAAGAAGGCATACTCTATCATTCATATAAGTTGATCAGTGATTGTGGTGGAATCCTTTGTTGCATTGGGATTGTTGTCTCTCTGTAATAAGTCTTCTTTGTCTTCTTTGTATCTCTCTAGCAGTGAGCCCTTCGAGTTGTAGCCCTATTGGATAGTGAGTCCTTATTGTAGGCAATGAGCCATTTTTTAATCGATTTTGATATTCTTTATTGTGTGATTTAATCCTCACCATGGTTTTTCCCTCATTGGGGTTTCCACGTAAATATGGCGTTATTGTGTTTGTGTATTGGATTTGAGTTTTTGCATTGGCATTTGATGATTAATCATTTAAGTAGTTTATGTATTAGTTTTGGTAATTGAATTGAAGGTTATAATCTATGACAATTGATTCACCCCCCCTCTCAATTGTCATATTCAACATATATGCATTGGATTATTATTCTAATACACACTCATGCTTCACCAATCTTCATATCAAACCATAATGTTGACATCAATGACAACACTATATCTACATATTGTACATTCATGCTCATGTTTCCAACAGGTATATCAATGAAAAAATTCAAACAATCTCCCCCTTTCTCATTGATGGCAACATGAATCCATTCTTATCTAAAACTTTTGAACTACTCTCCCCCTTTGACATCAAGGGAAAAGGGAAAACATAAATGTTTCGATCTTTGTTCCCCCTTTGTCATCACTCATAATTTTTTTACCAGATTGCATACTCACCTTACTGATATGCATGTATGAGTGAGAGTAACAAACACAATAGGATAGAATTGGAGTTGCATATTCAATAGGTTCTTCAATGAATTTTTGAAGGTACCAGAAGATCATCCTACCATATTCACATTATCTCCTAAATCTTTCTTTTCCAAAGCCTTTTCCTTGTCACCAATGTTTCTTCCTACTTTTTCTTCATTACTCTTCTCAACATTGTTAGGCTCTTCCTCATATTTATTTTCATCATTAATTTATTGATCCTTATTATCTAGAGGCACGTTTATCTCCAAGTTGTCTTGTGTTTCTTCTTCAAAATTCCTTTCAGATTCTAGAGGAGGGGAGTTATGACCTATTGGTGCATCCTCCTTTTGTGACTCTTCAACATTCTACTCAACAAGAGTATTTTCTCCTACTAGAGGAGCATCACCAATAACACCCTCTTCTGTAATGTTCTCTTCCACATCTAGAAGAGTTTCATACTATACATACTCTTATTTTCCATGCTCATGTTGGGCATAATCATGTTGTGCTTCTTCTGGTGTAATAATTTTCACAACAGGCATATCATCATGTATCTTCTCTTCTCTATCTGGACCCATGCCTAAATCCTTTGCCAAATTGGAAACCTTCTCCACAATTTATTTTTGGAGCCTCTCAAGATTATTTTGATCTCCGCTCATGAGGGTAGTTACCCTTTGCTTGGTTCGTAACTCCTTATTATATAACTGAGCCAATTTAGCTTTATTTTCATTAGATAATGTGACACTAACCTTTTGCAAAGAAAAATATTTCAACTTTGCTTATTCATCGATGGCTTCTCATCTTCTAACATATAATACATTCTTCAATTCTTCAAGCAACTAATTTTTTATATTCTTCATGTTAACCTCAAATGCAACTATATATTTGACAATTTATTCTTCTATTATCACCTTATCATTATCATCCACAGTGGTGTACAATGCAACAATCTCCTCTAACATTTCATGCTCTACAATTCCATTAAACAAAGCATCTAGCCTCATAAGACTTACCAGATTTTCTTCATTTTATTTTTCTTTTCTTCCAATGATTTCTTCCCTTTGTCAAACTCTATTTTATTTTATCTCATATAAATTCTATATCCTTCCTTTTCCTTTTTCACTTGTGCTTCGTTGTTTGTGTCCACTATGTCATTTTTTTCTTTATTTACAATTGTTCCTCCTTGTGATGCTTCATATTTCCTTTTTCGTACCAATTGAGGTCCTTCTTGTACTTCCTTATCATCATCAAAATTTACTTCCAAGTATGTTTATCTTGTTTATTTTGTATTTACTCTTCTCCTTTGAGGAGCTCCTTGTTTCTTTGTCAGGGCTACCTTTTCCTTTACATGCATATTTTGTTGCTTTGTCAGGGTAGACTTTTCTTTCACAGGGGCACTTTTCTGTTTTGCAGGAGTACTTGGATCCTTTCTCTTTGTTACACTAGATGACGACATAATTCTAGAGGACTTGGGGAAATCAGAGAGGTGTTAGTTGTTCTACTAGATCTCCTAGTATTGGATGAACCTTTCTTATATTCTTCTACTTGTTCCTTTGTAAGACCCATTGCCTCCGCAAACTATGCAATCATTTTCTCAACTATTTTGTTATCTATTTTTTCCTTTGGTCCATATGAACCTTCATGGAATTATCTTTATAGGTTCCATATCTTTCCTCAAAGGTGTCTATTGGTTTGCTCAACATGAAGTCTGTTGAACTAGTGACCTCTTCCTTTGCAATTTCATATCCCATTTCTGGGATCTAGATTGTTCTAGGCTCAAAATCCTATATAATGCAACTATATTTTATCACCAAGAAGGTGATATCATCTTTATATTTCTTCACCATGCTTCGGGGAATCCTTTCTCTGGACCGCATATTTTTCTGAAATGTTTTAAAAAATCCCCATAATGCTTCTTCATATGCGTCTACATCACCTAACCTCCTTAAGTGGTCTCTAATCTAATATGCCACAGGTCTATCCTTTAGCCATACTATATCTTAGTTCTGAGAACCTCATTTAAGAAGTAAAATAATAAACAAATGATTAAAGTACCAAACTTGAAAGGGTACTTTGAGTCCTTCGTCTTCTATAAGTTTTTAATCAATTGTGCTCTCAACAACTCACACAAATCATAATCTACACCCTTCACAACCATCTCATAGGCAATATTAATGACAGTTGCAAACACATAATTCTCTCTATTAGTGAATTATATCTTATATATAATCATCATTGAGGCATACTTAACTACCAATTTTTTGATGTCTTTTATTGCCAAGGCTCTTCTATCATACTTTGCATCAGTTAACTCCATCACCACTTAATTCTTCACTAATTTGAGCACTGGAGCTGGTTTGGTTGAACATAAATCCATAACAACCCCAAGTGCCTCTTTGTTGATCAGGTGAGGTATATCAAGCCAAATGAATCTATCATGGATTCTGCTCAAGGTGTACCTTACCCATGCATCACCGTGGCTGAAATTAGGGAAATATTGCCATACATCGAGCTTCTTTTTTGTCAAGCTCTCAAATTTTCATTTCAACTCAAAGTCATCTCTAGTGAGTTCTTTAACCCACACATCACCCAATTTAGAGTGATCATATTCTTCCATCTTCACATGTATGTATATCCTTACATCTTCTATGTAAAAAAATCCATATGGAATGTGCAAAAATGGTTTGTCTAGATCATCCAATAGGGATTTATCAAGATTTAATTTGAATTTAGGATGGGGATGATCCACTACCTCAACTACTTGTGACTTGTATACATTTTCTAACACTTCAAAACACTTATGAAAACTTAGGGCAAGATAGAAGTTTGTAAATACCTTTTTATTGCTTTTTGGTTAGGGTTTTTCTCGCAATAAATTTGTTCTTCTTTAATCACTTTACTTCACTTATTCATTGTTTTCTCTCCTCAAATTCTCATTTTCAAATGAATTTTTGTTTAAGTGCAATCACTTATAAACCCTTTTGAACATACGTAATTCACATTTTAAAAAGCTGGTAAAAACCCTAGCTATACTGCATAGTCACCTTCAACTACTCTAAAACCTTCCACAACATGATGTTTTCTATTGATATTTTATCCAATAGGTTAAGCATGTCAACCTACACCTCATATCCACATGCTGAAACATCATCACCATTTCTTGAGCAGGGGATAAATGATCTTCTGTTAATGCTTACCCTAAGCCAATGTTTTCTACTTAGTTTTCAGAGGAGATATCTGCACCAAATACTGGTAAACTCAACCTTAACCTCTGACTCTTCCTTATTTTTCCAAATCTTGTTCATCTCTTTCTTCACCTCTACTAGATCAACCTCTTTCATTGGATTATTCTTCTTTACCAGATTATCCTTCTTCACATTATTTCTTCTACAAAACTTTGAAATGTGTCCTAGTCTGTTGCAATTATATCATGTGACATTCTTTTGACCAATTACTTCCATTCATTATATATCTACATTCAATAATCTTATGTGTAAATCCATTGCATGTATAAAAATATCCATTAAAGGATTGAAACATCATACCATTGTTGTAACCATTCATCATCTGATTTTTGCATTCACTAGCCTTATGACTTAATCTTCTGCATGTAAAACATTGATAGAGAAAATATGGAATATTCCGATTCATTTTGCTTCTACATTCTACAACCTTATGTCCAAATCTATTGCAAGAATAGAAAAAAATATTAAAAGATGGGTACCTTTGTGCATTTGATTGTTAGATCGGTGGTCTATTGACTTAATTCTTTTGGTTTTGGACTTGATTTCCATTTTTCTTCTCGTCATTCTTCTTTTCATTTTGATTTGGAGTTTGATTTGTCTTTTAGCTTTCACCTTTCTCAAACCCTAATCCTTCTTTGTCTTTAGATCCTTCCTAATTTGCAATAATTTCATCAAGCATTGATGTACTCTTCTTGAATTTGTCTTCTTGACACTTTTATTTTTCTAGATCTGATCTCAAGGTCACAATATCCTGTTCAAGTTTTGAAGATTCTTTAGATTTACTTTTTACCTTAGTATTCAGGCATTCTTCATTTATTTTTCCTTCTTCAACTTACACTTTCAGACTAGTAATTGTTTCATTTGCTTGCCTCAGCTACTCATTAACCTCCTTATGTCTTTCTCTAAATTTCTTTATTTTATCTCTCAAATTTCTGATGCATTCATCTACTTTGACATTTTATTTCAAATCTCTACTTTCACCTTCGGTCCTTTCCAGATCTTCAAGGGAAATTTCGAGTTCTCCATTCATATCAACTATGCAATCTTCTTTTGTGAATCCAACAGTAGAAATTTCTTTCAAAGGAGTAGGATATCTTCTAGGAGCCATGTGTTTAAACTCCAAGACTTCCCCAAGCGGTTAAGATTCTTCCAAGGAACCAAGCTTTGATACCAGTTGTTGAACACCCAAAATACTGAGAGAGGGGTAATTCAATATTCCTTGAAATAAATTAAGTATTTAAAAATTCATTCCACATAGCATATTTAATTTATAGTAAGAAAGGAAAGCATGAAAGAAACCATCAAAGCACATAACACATGAGCACCAAATTTTTACGTGGAAAATCCACAAAGAGAAAAACCATGATGAGGATTATCTCACAGTATATTATAACTGGTTACAATATGTTATAGAAATGATCACTGCGTGTGGACTCACTTCCCACAAAATTAAGAAAAGATGGAAGAGAGGAGTGGAACACAACCAAGATTTGAACTATTATAATTGCATCTACAATATGCATGAATTATAGTTTTATTGAAGCTCAATATACAAAGTTTACACATTTCATACTGATCTGCTCTAACACTATGCTCTACTCTACACTCACATCATACTTGCACAATTCAAATAAAAAACACTTGCATATTCGCTATCTTCTACTTCTATTTTCCACAACACCAAAAATTAACCTACATATATACCCATTATATTCACAAACCCTTGCAACATCAATTAGGCTAGCCTAATTAGATGTATCATGCAAAATAATAAGTGGTTGGACCAAAAAAAACTTCACACCATAATCAAAACTTATGACAAACCCAATTAGGTTGGCATGGACCTATAATAGCTCAAAAATAACGCATCAACACTCATTTAAACTCCATATACCCTTAAACATATTAGGTCGGCACTATTGGAGACCTAACATTAAAACAAGCCAACCGATTATCCTCAAACCAATATGTAGACCTGGAAACTTCATTCCAATTGAAACTTAAATGCTATTGAAACCTTTAAACACCTCCAAAAATACACAAGACTAAATATAATTCCATGGTGAAGTGCAGACTTAGTAAAACATGTACTCTGCACTGGAAAACACTATCATTGGAAAACACGATATTTTGTTACTCATAAATTTTGTACTAGAGGACCAAAAGGCATGAAAATCTAGATGTAGACTCTAAAATCCAATGAAATTGCCTTAGAATCATAGAGTGAAATTCTTGAAGTTGGACCAATGCGGACCAAAAACTAGATGTCTTGTATATTGAAACTCTATATTTTGAAAACCAATTCTTTAACTTATTGTCTACATCAGACCAAAACTTATTGCATATATGCATTGGAATATCATTCTAATACAAACTCATGCTTCACTAATCGGTCTAAACACCAATCTTCATATCAAACCACAATGTTGACAACATTATATCTGCATATTGTATATTCATGCTCATGTTGCCAACAAGTATATCAATGACAAAATTCCAATAGGACTAACAAGTGTGGTCCTAAGAAGTGGGGGAGTAGATCCAGCTCAACATCTAAGGGAACTCATAATCTCTCGACTTTTGTCCTCCGTATATCTTAGGGTTAATGTTACACCCCAATTGTGTAATTACTATTTACTATTACTATGTAGGGTAAATGTGAATGTAATTTGTATTCTATTAGTGAATAAATTGTGTTTGCACTTTGTTATCAATGCATTATCAATCAATGTAGTTTCATTTAATGATACGTGAAGAAATGCATATATGTGAGATGGATGGATAATGAAATAATATTCTAAACTATGGAGATGTATTATGTGTAATGCATATTTGTGAAAAACTAACTACCATGTGTATGTGTTATTTGGATGTAGGTATATGTTCATTCCTCCAGGCAGAGGGGAAGTATCACTCAAAAGAAGATCTTAGTTGGGTAACCAGTAAATTAACCTATCTGAGTTTACACACACTCATAGTACTATGGTTGAGTCAAGTTAATATGGGGGAATCGGTAAGTCATCCTTAGTTTGATGTGTCTACATTAGTAAGAGTCTTGTTTACTATTGAGTGCACTATTGGGTGATGTTTATCTATTTGAGCTTGTGAATTCTTTCATATATCACTATGCTTGTATTGATAAGTAGAACGAACATGGAATATGCATAGATACACATATGCATGTCGATGATAGACCATACACATGAAGGAATGCATACATGAGGATCGAAAGGTAGATGTACCTATGCACACTTATGGGTGAGTTGCTTATGTGCATGGAACTATCAAATGGACTGTACGATATGTATATGTATAGATATATCTCACACAGATTCTTATCAATACAATAGTAATTGTGTATGACTATGGTGTGTAATTGAATGTGTATATATATATATATATATATATAACATATAAATATATCCATATGTATATATGTATCAATACACGCATATGATTGGCAAACGGATATGCCCACACGAATGTTTCAATATATGTATACATACTTATACATGTACATAGAGGAATATATATGTATATAAATATATATGTACACAATCGATATAATTATTAATACTATGTGAATGAAATTTTGTTTGTATTCATTTGTATATCCAATGTATACATACTTTTGTGGCATATGATATATATAAATATGTATTAAGCTATATATATACATATAAATATATGTGTGTGTGTGTGTGTTGATATACAAATATATATATGTATATGTAAATATATGTTATATATTTAAATATGAATTTATGCTATGAGTTCAATTATCATTAAAAATACTTAAAGGCTGATTATATACAAAATATATAAGCATTTTAAAGGGCCGAATAGACCTCATATTGGAAATTAGTGAAGGGCACACTATGTGCAATATTAAGCGCAACAAGTAAGTTGATTTGAAGAGAATGACTTAGTTGATACATTGAGATCAAATACATTTGACTTAGTAGAATGTATTTACTTTGGGCGCCGCATCGGTGAATTGAATATCAACTACAAAGTAAATGAAAATATTGAAAGATAGGAAAGGATTCTCCAATTCGATGAATTGGTCAAATCAGTTTAAGGAGACATGGTGACTCATCTTGGAATGATTCGACTTATGCTAGGTGTTGTGTTTGAATTATTAATGATTCAAATATGGGAAAAGCCACACCAACTATAGAAAGGTTGCTGCTTGCTTTGGCCCCACCTTATGAATTCTAATTTTTGTAGAAGTATGTTTTAAGAGCAATTCAAATGCCTTCTTTTTACCACGTGATGTTTTGAAATGGTCTTGTGCTACTTTCAAGTTTAGAGGGTGATCTATAGCTTTAGTTTGGTGAGTACACTCCCAACTTGCTACCACCATTTTGATAAGTTGAGTGAGTCGATATGAGTGGAGTTTGTTATCAAAACTCATGGATTTTCTATAGGCTGAGTGGTCTCCAATATTTTGTATAAATAGTGAGATTGAGCTTTCATTTGGGATGCATTCTTTAAGCAATCTTGTACAATCTATCTACATTTCTTATCTACTTTATTCTTTTATATATTGAGAGAGAGCTTTGAGTATAGGCGAGAGTATTTTATCATATAATTGAGAGAAGTATATTATCAAGTTGTGAGATAAAGGTTATTGTGGTGTGTTTGGGAGAAAAAAACTAAGCTAGCTGGGTGATCCCACAATACTGGTTTACAATTTTTGGCCAAACTGGACACTGAAATATTTTTTTCTAACTAATTCTTCACTTTTGGGCACCTATAACAGCTAAACCGTGAGGAATTTGAAGATGATGCAAACTAGTGATTTGTGATATTTTGTCTATAGATTCTAAATATATTTTTTTCAAAATTTTTGGAATTAGATTACACTTCTTTTTCCATCTCCTCCGAAAACTAGTTTTTTTCAGTAAACAACATTTTTAAGGAGCGACACTCACCATACACAACATAACTTTTTCCATGAAGGATAAAATTCTATTTTTTTCGAATTTAGATTTGTAACTATGATATCTAGTGCTTCCAATTGGTTTCAAAGTGTTTTATTGAATGGTTTTTCCTTAATCAAGTTTCAAAGTCAAACCAATTACAATTTAGACATAGGCGGACGGTATACAATGCAACATTTTTTGTATGTATCGAAATACAATTTTTTTTTTGTTGGATCAAGGACTTCAATATTTGGTGCACTCATATTTTTCAAATTTTTTTGATAATCTGCTATTTTTCCACATGTGCAGAACAAAGAGCTTGATTTTCGGTGAAAAAACTATGTTTAATAAAACTAAAAAAAAATACATAATAAAACGAAAACATATTAAAATTATATTCATTTGATAGCTCGTTTCGAGGACTACCATCATCCAATTGGGTCTGTGAAGTCTCCTCCATTTTCATCCTCAACTCGAGCTTCAAAGGGAAAAATTCAGGAGTTTTTTTGGGTCAAAGGGTGAGAAGGTGGGAAAAGGGGGTTTGGGCGAACCAAGGGGCATTCACTCAAACCCCCAAGGGTTCGCTCGTTCGAGTGAACTCCCTTTCAAAAAAGGTTTTCTTTGTTTTTTTTGCTAGAATGGTGGGCCTGGGGCATTTAATGGGTTTGCTTAAACCTGGGTTCTAGCGAACCCTCTTTTGGTTCACTCGAACCAATAAGTTCATTCGAACCCCAAAAACCAATTTTTTTGGCATGGGGTCATTTTTTGCAACTTTTCCTTCCACAATTGAATTGTAAACCACTTTTGTGGGTTTACCCAACTACTATTTTGGGAAAGCTAAGTTTCAACCACTCAATTGGACAAGCATTTTATAGGCATGAGGATAATCTTCGTTTATTTTTCTTTTCTTATGAATGATTGATTATTGAGTGTTTTATTTAGTCTATTGTGAATACTTGCATTTAGGGAAAAATAGTACTTAATTTGAAAGAAATTAGAGGTTGTTTATACTATTTTGTGAAGTGCTTGTAATTACTCCATAATAGGAGGAATTGTTTGTCATAGGTATTAATACCTGATATGATTAAACAAGGGTAGATTAAGGGTTACTCATCACTAGATTATTTGATTATAATAAATAACTAGAGGGTTACTCCTGGGATTGTTGTCCATTGAAGGGAGGGAATTTGTAAATTTTATTTATGAGTAGAAATATTCTAGAGTTAGTACAAAAAGGTGATAGGTTAATTCTGGGGATAAACCTTACCCATGGGAGGGATTACCTATGCATAGATTATAGTGTCCTTAAGTCAAACCAAGCTTAATAAGTGTAAGTGAATAGTTTACCTTCATTCAAAGTACTGAGTGAGAACACTTTGGCCAAAGTAGTGTGAATGTGTTTGGCTCCACTATTAGTTCATTGTGTCCATGTAGTACATGCTAGTTGCAGATTGTAGGGTTACAATTTCTATACATGTAGAGCACAACACTAAGATCAGTGTGGTTTGTCATACGGGGTTACCCAACGAAGCTCTTTGTCAAAGGGTAGGGCCATCTATCATAACCACATATGAGTCCATGGTTGGTGGAAAAGCGCTTGAGTGATGCTTTTCCTCCTTAATAGGTGACATAAGACTAAGGTTTTGAAAGACAGATCCTGGACCATCTATATCTATTGCTCTGAAGCTTAGTTGAGCTATGTATGTAATTGTGTACATTCTTGGAATATTGTAATTGAATCCTTGTATATTTTTATAGCATCTTGGTTCATATATTCCCAATAAAGAAAAGGATTTTTTTATTGCAATGGCTTGTTACATAGTTTATTTACTCACAAAGTGAAAACTTAGAAAAAATTACTTCAGTGAAGGGTTGGCATGTTACATGTGGTATCAGAGATACCGGGTTTAACTCTGGAACATATGAGATCAACATACTTTCCATCCAACATTATCTAATGTTTGGAAATTCTTGTGCCAGGACAATGCGTCTCAAGTTAACGACTAGACAGTTTGTAATTGGAAATGAGCACTACCTCAAGGCCAAGAAGAAAAGAGAAACCATCGCTAGAGCAATTGAGGATACTAACTATGACAATATCATCTGGTTAAGTGACACTGAAACCTTTAGTCACAAAATTTCTCTAATCAGTGATGTGAAGAGAAATATGAGGATGGAGGAAAAGTACAAATACCTACCTTCCATCTCACCAGAGAATTTTGAGTCATTATCAAATTCCAGGGAAATGCCCTTAGAAGGATGTTTCAATTGAGCATTTATCTTTAGGGACCCTAGAGATCTTCCAATGGTAGAAGTAATTGTAATTGTTATCTCCTAAAGTTGCACCCTGGTTAAGTTCTAAAACTTAACACTTTGGAGAAACATGGGATCATTTCAAGGCTGTGGGTCACCTGAAGTTTGAAATGAACCTTTGGATAGGCTAGCTTCCTAGCTAGTAATACCTACTACACTACTGAATTTGTAAGGAAAAGGGAGAAGGATAACATAAAAACTAAAACTGGAAAGAAATGTGAAGTGATACACCAAATTGAAAATGAGATAACTCAAACTCAGAAAAACTAACACTTGATTTCAACTGGTAAGAAACAAATATGCATAATTCATTTCTATATGTTCTTGCATAAGTATTTCACTAAAGGGTTTGAATGCATAAAACTACACAAGGGAAGGTATAATTCACAATGAGTAGGTAAATGCATCTACTACTCAATTAATGACCCGCATGAACATATTATTTGCAGAAAGGTAAAATATGAGACAAAAAACCATAAGGGAGTTATGACACTTCCATTGATGGCTTCATCAAATCAGTTCATATACACTGAATTGCAAAGAAACAAAAAGGCAAAGTATTCGTTACCAATAAAATCCAAGGGAAAAATCTGTATTCAGTACCTCCAGAGTTACAAAAAAGGCTAACATTGCATATGGACTGTGAAAATCACTAATACATGAGTAAGCCTAATTTGAACCCCTCGTCAAATGAGCAACCAAAATGGCTAAGTAGCCAAGCTCCACAAAAATAGGTTCTAGAAACCTCATTTTTCGTAACCCCCCAAAAATCCAAAAATTTAGGACCTAAATCCTCTCCAAAAGAACTCCACCTTGTTGAAAAATTCATGCAAGACTATATCAAATATGAAGACAACTCAACATGGCTCCAAAAAACCCTCCAAAGCTCATAAAAGCTCAAAAAACAGCTCCTACTTCTTTGGCATATGTTTACCAACTGATTCCAACCTCCCTATATTCCCTCAAAAAGTCATAAATCCATATCCCCTTTCCATGCATATGTTGAAAGCTTCAATTATTTAAATTTTGCATTCTAAAAATAATATTTATTCTAAGTGATTTATAGATAATCACCTAGGTAAACATTGCACATCATGTAATGAATGCAAAGGAAATACAAAACCTTCATGCATCGGCCAAGCTAAATCCCTAGGCAATAGGGTTTACAATGTCAATGAATAAATTGATCATGCCAAAGTCATAAAGGCATACTTGAATACCGAAATTACAAGGCAAAAGCAAAGTAATTACAAGACTTAAAGTCTTGACCACGGGAATTAGTTGATAATGCATATTGTTTAAAAGAAAAGGCAAAATTGCCTAACTTTCAATCGGCCACCACTCAAAATAGGGTGATGAGGTAAAAATAACCTCATCAGAATAAAGTTTGGAAAGCTCATTCTTGGTAATTCAATCCTAAGCTTGTGCCAATTTATTAAACTTTAGGAGAAGTAATTACTTATTTTGAGAAAAAATATGCTTTCTTTCTTTCTTTTGATCAATTGAGGAAATTGTCCAAAGCAAGTTTAATGGGTTGATTTGAGCATTTTTGTAGGAATTAACAAGTCATCATGCGACTGTTGCAGAAGTTTAGCCAACACGTGCCTCAAAGTAATGCTGCGAACCCACTCCTAGATGCCTGGATGATGCGCCAAAGATTCAGTTTCAGTTCTTTAAAATTCTGTTGTTCAAGACTTTATGGCTCTTCTCGAGCCTTCTACATGTTTTAAAAAGCTTTAAAGACATCAAGTTAGTTTTTGATTAAGGAAGACTATTTCAATGGCTATCCATGCCATCTTAAATTTAGGATTTAGTTAGAAAGTTATCTATAAAACTATAATTTTCATAAGTAATAAAAAAGGAAAAACAAAGAAGAAGTATTGTTATGCTGTTTACATGGATTTGCAAATCACTGTTGAAATGAGTTATCTGATTTCTGTTTATTGGTAATTGTTGAATTCAAATGATGGTGACTGTATGTCGTAAGAAGATTTGAGAATCTATAGTTTATGTGAGTTAAAGACGAAGTAGTAGCCCGCAAGCTGGCCACTCGAGGGGAGATAGCCTAGATAGATAAGTATTTTATTGATTAAGTTATTCCCTTTGTTTAAGATAAATTGTTGTTCAATAGGAAATAACAAGTTGTTGAAGAGTCAAGTCAGTTGTTTCGGAGCACCATTGTCTTTAAATTTATATAATTTTTCTTTTGTAGTTGATAATATTTCTTTACTATTTAGAAGATACTTAATTATTTATTTCCTTACTTTTATGTTTCTGTAGTTTACCAATTGTTTAGTTTACTTGTTTCTATGCTTTCTAGTTTAGTAGTAATGTTTTCTAAATTAGTTGTTTTATGCCTTTTAATTTAGTATTCCTTGATTTTCTTAGAGTAAGATCATTTTTCGAGTTAAGTAGTAATGGCTTTGGTTTAGTCTCGACTTTTGTAGTTTAAAAGAAAAAACTGAAAATACGAAATGGGTTGTTTGAATAATCTCCTTTTGCAAACTGCCTTGGACACTGCCTGGTTGACAATTGACATTCAATTATTCTAAATTAGTAGGACCTAACAACAACCTATCACTTTTTGGCATCATTTTCGGGGATACTTCTTAAAAATCCTTTGAAAGTATTTTTGCTTAAAGTGTTATTAGGAGACGGTTTGAATAACAAATTTTTATGCCAAAAATATCTTAGTCGAGTTTCTTTTCTGCATGGTTAGGAAAAGGTGCCCTCACGGACGTTTTATACCAAAAAACCCCCCAAAATACGTACCTATCATACATAGGGAAGTCCAAGGATCAGACGACCACACTTCTGAAGAATTATTTGAGCCTACTCCACCTGAGGCTTTCCATTATTTACCTGTTGAGCAACTGACAAAACAACCAAATATCGAAGAAATTGTTTTTGAGGAACATACTCTTCTAAACATCATGGGAGATCGTAGAGCTGAACCTAACCACAATGAACCTTAGCCTCCTAGAACGTTTACCTATCCTATTACATTGGATGCTGATGATGATACTGTCATGAAGAACATTTCTCTAGCTTTCCTTCGAACCTTCTGTGGCTTTCCTTCAGAAGATCCCAACCAATTTCTCTTTGAATTTAAAGTCCTATGTCAGACTTATGATTATAAGAACGAAAATCAAAAGTTGAAGCTTTTTCCATCAAATTTGAAGGACTCAGCAATGCGCTGGTTCATGGGATTGGGTTTTGGTAGTATAACATCCTGGGAAGAGATGAAGACTATTTTCTTGCACAAATACCAGAGTTACTATAGGGTAAGTGGTCGTAAGGAGGAGCTATTTAAGCTAAGGAAAAACGAGGACGAAAGTTGAGAGGATTATCTCGATAGGTTCCTCTTCCTCTCCAAGAGGGTGTGGAGAAACAACCATTAGTGTAGAGATTCTCAAAACAATATTTCTTAAAGGTCTTGATGATGATGCTCGACGAAACCTTGATTTAATGGGAAAAGGTGACGTATCTCAATTAACTCTTGAAGAAATATTTGAGCTTTGTCGAAATTTCTCCCGTACTAGGGGAGGAATTTGCAAAACTAATATTTTTAAAGGGTCTAATGAGATAGATAAGCTCCGCGAAGAAATAGAAAATCTGAAAACAGATATTCTTGTACATATGAATACCACTCTAGATGGCATACAAACTAAAACCCGCAACCTCGAGACCTTGTCAATTTATTGTCCAAGGTGTCGAAATGAACATCTGCTGTGTGAGTGTCCTTTGGATAAAGTCAATGTTTGTCAGCTGTGTGAGAAAAATCATCCTACAAACCAGTGCGAGCTTTTATCAGATATTAAGAATACTAAGAAAAAAACCATTCAGGTTGAAGAAGAAATACATGCTTTAAACCAACGTCAAGGAGGTAATTTTCCTTATGGACAGAATCCTAATCTTGCATGGAGACCACAAGATAACTGGGCTCATAATCAATGGACTCCATCTTGGAATCAGTCACCTCCACCTCAACCTAGTTGGGGAACTCCTTCTTGGGGATCACCTGAGTGGATAAACCACACATGGGGCAATCAACAATGGCCAAATCAACCCCAACAATAGTGGTACCAACAACATACAGTACCCCAATGGAATCGGGCACAAAATCAGTTCTATACTGAGCCAAGGAGGAATCAACAACAAAACCTGTTACCCCCAGCTCAGAACCCTCCTCAACATGAGGAAGTAAACCAACCTCAACTTCCAGTGCAACCGCTTCCCAATCCTAAAAATAATCGCCAAGATATGCCAGTCTATTCTATCGAACATGAAAATGTTACTGGGATTAATGCAATACACTTCGGAAATGTGTAGTTGCGTTTTGGTCGAACTCTTCAACCACCAACCATTGAAGAAATAGAGGAGTAAACTGAGCCTACTAGTCCAACAAGAGACACATCGTCTAAGCAAGATATTACTCCTCAAAACAACGAGCCTTTTTCAGCGGCAGGGGCTGCTGACTTGTCTTAGGGGGAGGAGGATCATCTCTTAAGACAACATAAGGAGGATCCTATTCCAAGAAAGAAAAGGATGGCACCATATCCAAAACATTTAAAGTCCATAACTCCGAAAAATACTTTGGAAGTATCTTTTGCTACGGAAACTGCGTTAATTTAGGAGATTAAATAGTTGCAAATTGAAGTTCCTTTGTTGCAAGCAATAAAAGAAATACTTGAATTAAACCAGTTAATAAAATAGTTATGTATCAAAACACCAGGGAGGAAGCCAAAAATGATAAATACCATTCATATTGATGGTTATTTAGCTGATTTTCTATCTAGAAATACTATTGCTCTGAAATACGATGATCCTGGAAGTCCTCTTATAACTGTTACGGTCAATGAGGTAACAATACCGAATGCACTAGTGGATCTAGGAGCAGCTATTAATGTGATGATTGTGGATGTAATGGAAAAATTAGGCTTAACTGATTTATGTCCTACAACCACAGTCTTACAAATGGCAAATCAGTCTATAGCCATCCCGAAAGGTGTCATTAAAAACGTCCTTGTCAAAGTTGATGGATGGGATTATCCAATCAACTTCCAGGTGATTCAATCGCTTACACCTAAGGATAGCTATCCTATAATCCTTGGAAGACCTTGGCTAGCTATGATTGCTGCTAAGATTGATTGTAGGGAAGGAGGAGTAACCATTTCACATGGCCAGGATAGCAAATGCTTATTCTTATATCCCCCTGCTAAGCATGAAAAAGTTTGGGTTGATGAACCTGAGGAATCAAATGGTTTAGACAGTTTAGCCTCCCTAGCCATGGTGGTAATTAAACAACATGGGGAAGAACTGGAAGAAGAGTTAGTAAATGAGATAGCATGCCTTACTATAACCCAGAATGAGGAGGAAATGATAGATGCTCCAAGAATTTTTGGGAAGCCAATTGATATAAGTGGAATAGAGCACAATTATGCTACAATGGGAATGTCGTGTCCCTTAGCAAATATGATTCCCAAAACAAGTCATTTCTATGAGGATATCACAAGGTTTCACCAAATGGTACCTCATAGTTGTCCTCTTAATATGTTGTTACAACCTATGTATATTGTAACTATGGTTCATCCTGGAACAAAATCAATAATGCTATTACCAGGAAAAACCTTGAATATCAATAGCTAGTTGATAGAAACTCAGGAGGATAAGTTGTTTAATATGTTGGTACAAAGATCTAAAGCTTTTTCTTGGGATTATACGGACATGAGGGGAATTCACCCAAGTGTTTGTACTCATCACATTTATACTGATATCAATATAAGGCCTATTCGTCAGCCACAAAGGAGACTCAATCCTACATTAAAGGATTTGGTCAAAATTGAGATTGAGAAACTCCTTCGTGCTGGATTTATTTATCCAATCTCTGATAGTAAATGGGTATCACCTATAGTGGTAGTCCCAAAGAAAAATGAGAAGTGGAGAATCTATGTAGACTATCAAGAACTTAATAAAGCCACTTATAGAGACTATTTTCCCTTACCATTTGTTGATCAGGTCCTGGACAACTTGGCTGGGAGGAAGTATTTCTCCTTTCTCAGTGGATTTAGTGGTTATAATCAGATACAGGTTGCTCCAAACGACCAAGACAAAACCACATTTACCTTCCCTTGGGGCACATTTGCATATAGAGTGCTTCCTTTTGGACTATGCAACCCTCCAACAACCTTCCAGAGAGCTGTTCTTGCTATATTTTCTACTCTTGTTAATGAATGTGTAGAGGTTTATATGAACGATTTTAAAGTCTATGGATCAAACTATGATGAAGCCCTGTAGAACCTAGACCGAGTTCTGCAATTTTGTGAGGAAAATAGACTATCCCTTAGCCAAGAGAAATGCTTAATAATGGTGGAGCAAGGAATAGTCTTGGGTCATCATATTTCCTCAAAGGGAATAAAGGTCGACCCTAAGAAAATTGAATTCATCCAACAATTGAAAACTCCTCAAACTCAGACAAATGTAAGAAGTTTTCTTGGACATGCTGGTTACTACAGAAGATTCATAGAAGGCTTTAGTAAAATTGCAGCTCCTATGTTCTCTCTTTTACAGAAAGAAGTAGATTTTGTCTAGACATCTGAGTGTCAGCAATCATTTGAAGCAATCAAAGAAAAACTTGTCTCTACTCCTGTTCTGAGAGGGCCAAACTGGAGTATTCCCTTTCATATCTATGCTGATGCTTTTGATGAGGCTATCAGAGCAGTGTTGGGACAAGAAGATGAGAACGGGGGGAAGTATGCTATATGTTTTATCAGCAAAAATCTTACATCGGCATAAAAGAATTATACAACAATAGAAAAATAATTCCTAGCTGTTGTTCATGCTATCAAGAAATTTCGTCATTATATTATGGGGTATAAGGTCACAGTTTACACGGATCACTCAGTTGTGAAGTACCTAATGAACAAACCTATGGTAAATGGTCGAATCATGAGATGGCTATTGCTCCTTCAAAAGTTTAATGCCATGATTCTTGATAAACCAAGGAAATATAATGTGGTAGCCAATTTTTTGTCACGAATCAAAAATGAAGAAGATGACATTAGCCCTGTACAGGATGATTTACCAGATGAAAATCTATTTGCGGTTTTTGTAAAATCACCTTGGTTTGCAGATATCGCTAACTATTTAGCTGCATCTGAGATACCTCATGGATTGACATCTAAGCAAAAGAAGCGGCTAATCAGGGAGAGTACCCCATTCAAGTGGATTCATGGAATGTTATTTCATTCTACATCCTGACATGAATTTGAGGAGATGTGTAAGAGCTGATGAAACCTATAGCATTCTGAGGGCCTGCCATGATGACCGGTCGGGAGGACACTACTCTGCAAAGAGAACTTCCCACAAAGTCTTGGGTGCCAAATACTATTGGTCCTCAATGCACAAAGACATTAAGAACTATGTGCATCATTGTGATGAATGTCAGAGGGTAGGAAGACCAATTGCTTCTTCAAAAATGCCATTGCAGCCTCAGGTAGTCCTTGAACCATTTGAAAAATGGGGTTTAGATTTCATCAGACCATAGATCCTTCCTCTTAAGGGAAAGAGTATATACTAGTTTGCACTGACTACCTAACAAAGTGGGCAGAAGTTCAACCCTTGAGAATAGCTAGGGAAGAACAGGTCGCATAATTCCTTTATAATAAAATATTCCTTAAATTTGGAGCCCCTCAAACTATTGTAACTGATCAAGGACCCCAATTCATGTCTCGAGTGCTTCTGGCATTTACCAATCATTTTCAGGTAAGCCATAGAAAGTCATCTCCTTACCACCCTCAAGCGAACAACCAAGTAGAAGTGACTAATAGAGAACTAGAAAATATTCTGACAAAAACAGTCTCTTCTGTAAGAAAAGACTAGGCCAGGAAGCTCCCTGAAGCCGTATGGGCATACAATACTACCTGGAAATCTACGACTGGATTCAATCCTTATGAGCTAGTTTTTGGGAAGAAGCCTCTTCTTCCCATTGAGGTCAAGTTACAGACTCTACGAACAATAATGGAATTAGGTCTAGATTTAAAAAGAGCCCAAGTTGAAAGAGTTTTGCAACTGAGCAAATTAGATGAACTTCATTTAGACACCTTTCATCAAACTGAACTAATTCAGCATCAACGAAAGATATGACACGATAAACATATTAAGGAAAAGGAGTTTCACAATGGGGACTAGCCTTGTTATTTGATTCTAAATACAAAGACCATAAGGGCAAGCTCAGAACTCATTGGTTGGGACCTTATGAAGTTGAGGAAGTCTTTTTGAATGAAACTGTTCGGTTAAAGCCAATCAATGGTGACACACAAACTCTATTGGTTAATGGCCATCGCTTACATGTCTACCATAAGCCAGTCAACAGGGAAGACTTTACAAGGATGGTCGAAATGCATGGTGAGCTCCAATGTGTTGACTCTGCCATGGTAGAGTCTATTCAGTAAAAATGTTAGGCTGTTGTTTATAAAAAATAAAAATAAAATAAAATAATAATAATAATAATAATAAATAATAATAATAATAATAATAATAAATAAATAAATGGACATGTATGCTGAGATATTTCCCTTCATTTAATCTTCTGTCATTTTTGGACTTAGCTAAATATTTTCCATATTTTTGTAGGACTTCTCAAAAAGCATAAAGTAACTTCTAGAGCACCCTCCAAAGATGCTCTAGAACGTTATGATACCGATGCTCCGGAACTTGACGTTTTCAAAGCCCGATGCTCCAAAACTTGAATAGAGCTTATTATGATGAGGAGGCGTTCTTTCAGTGATGCTCCAGAACCTTTCATTTCGTTGCTATCCCAATTGCATCTTTCAGTGATGCTCTAGAACCTTTCATTCCATTGCTGCCCTGGCTGCATCTTTCAGCAATGCTCCAGAACCTTTCATTTCGTTGCTTCCCCAATTGCATCTTTCAGTGATGCTCTAGAACCTTTCATTCCATTGCTGCCCTAACTGCATCTTTCAACGATGCTCCAGAACCTTTCATTCCATTGCTGCTTTGGCTGCATCTTTCAGCGATGCTCCAGAACCTTTCATTCTGTTGCTGCTCCGACTGCATCTTTCAGCAATGCTCCAGAACCTTTCATTCCATTCTGCTCCGGCAGCATCTTTCAGTGATGCTCTGGAACTTTCATTTCATTCTTGTTTCGGTCGCACCACACATCGATGCTTTAGAACTTATGTACTTGTTTTGAGCGCGTTGACCAAAATACGTGCTCTGGAACTTGTTCGGTTATCTTCTACCACCTTTTTCAAAATTTCAAAATTTTTGTAATTCTTTCGCTAGAATATCTGATACATCTATCTTTCTATTTTTTCTTTAGTTATAGG